>OZ020490.1:5256873-5762919 GCA_963971405.1 Psococerastis gibbosa | reverse complement strand
TATGGTTAAAAACAAATCGTTACTTAATGACATAACCTTTTTAAGTAGTTCCACCTTGTTGGCGCTTCCATTGGTTAATGTTTAATTGTTCAATTTAAATTGTTTATTTTATGCGATGCTGTGTATTATCCTGACAATGAGTTTTATTTTGTTTTAGCTTGCATACCTTTTGTTTTATCTGTTTTCAATCGCACTTGACGATGGGGTGAGCCGAAACCGGTTGTGAATTTTTAATTTAATTGTATTCGTAACGAATGCCATCGCGGGATTGTTAGAATAATTATTTTAGAAAATATAATATATATCCACCCTAGAACGGGCCTAGCTCATAGGGAAATGTTTTTTCAATTGTATAACTGTATACCGTACTGTATTTGGGATATATTAAAATTTGATTTGATTTGATTTGAAAACTATACAAAGTTAATTTTAACAATGAGTGACAGCAAGTTTTACAAAGTTACTAAGGAGAATATTATGTTTATTCCCCAAGTGGTTCGGAATCCACTATAATCAGGAGGTCCACCCTGTCAGTCATCTCCCCTGCTCCATGAGGTGAAGGAGTCTGCCCATAGGGTGCCTCAAGTTAAAATCAGACTCACTCCCCCTGCCAGGCTGACAAGGTTGCTTTAGGACAGAAATTTTGAATACATGGGTGAAAAAAAACAACAACAAAGAAACATAGGAACTCTGTTATGTCTTATAATTAAATAAATAAGTAAATAATGACTTTTGTTCTATTACTAAGCCAACCTAGCGGAGTTAGGGCTATAATTATTAGGCTGCTAAACTTATTTTGGCCCACCTGTCGTCCGGAGGCAGCCCGGCATATTACAGTACTCATACTGAGATCTGGTAATGATGGATGCTCACTTAGGATATGCAAAACGGTAGTGGGATTTCCCTAACAAGATATGGGTATGCCAGCCAAGGCCGCTAATTTCTCCGACTCGGAGCAAATCTTTTTAATCATATTATTGCATAATTAGATCACGAGGGCCGCCTAATTCATTTACATTAAGACATCTGGAAAGCCCATCGTATTTAATAACTTCCTTATTTCATCCTTTCCCGCGAGTTAAAAATCCCAAGTTATAATTTAAATGCTATGGTATTTACATCCGCGAGAAATTTCATAAAAGACAGCCGGGGGAGGTAAGCCAACATTAAAAATTTCAGTAACATGTAACACATTCGCTTGGTAATACTTCGTGATAGTAAATAAAATGAAATAATCTTTATCGGCAAATATCGTAAATGGTGGTGAAATGGGTCAAAATTTAACTTACATTTTGCATTTGTTTGGTTCTAAGCCCCAAGGCAGTACCCAGGACTTCTGAGCAGGATTTAGTCGATTTCAGTCAAAATTACTCTATGTTAGTTTCATATTTTTTTATTATTATTTTTAAGGGCGTTTGCAAGTTGTATCTTGCTTTTACGCCCGCTGTGTGTGTGTGTGTGTGTGTTTTTTTTCTTTAGTTATATTTGGGTCATTAGACCGGAGGAGATAAACTTTAAGACTGCAGCCGTTTTGTTTTCCATAGTCGCTCAGAAGATCTGCGAGTGATATTTGGGGTGGCCATGTGCGGTGTTGGGCAAGGAGGTGACAGTCAAGCAGTAGTTAGTTTCAGTGCTATTGTTGCTTTCATTATACGTACAAAGTATAAGGAAAGCATTGTGATGGTCGAAATTTTCGATTTCGGGATTTCAGTGGATTTACACGTTTTGAGGTCTAAGGAACCAAAAAAATGGCTTTTACCTAAAGTCTGTCTGTCGGTCGGTCTGTATGTTTGTCGATTTGTGGGCAAACTACTCGGTGGATTTGAATGAAATTCTGCTTATTCATAGGTTCACAAAATTCATGCTTTGGGAACATTTTTTTTATTATTTTGGGTTTTACACTAAAAAAACTGAACAAAAAAGTCTAAAAGATTTATTTATCAGCAATGGCTCCAACGGTTCTATTTAAATTCACACGCTGTATATTTATAATTGCAGTCATGACCGTAGCTAGAACTTTTCCTCGTGAGCGATCCATCTGACGTCACAGGAGGTGAGGGGAACCTCAATATATTTAATACTCAACTCTATCTATAGTGTACACTGCAAATATTTCGGGAGGGGCCCGGACCCCCTGCCCCCCCCCCCTCTCTGGCTGCGGCCTTGATTGCAGTTGCTATTAATGTCAACAAAACTCATTACGTCGCTTGCCCCTTAATATAGTCTGGTTCTGGGGACAAAAAAAAACACAAAAAAATATTTTTCTGTGGTAACTTACAATCGATGCTCTCTTTCTTCAGGTATGTTTTAGGTGTTAAATAGACATAACATAACCGATCCGGTTTATTTCTGCAACAAAGCTTTGGTTTTGAACAAAAAATTATTTTTTTGAAGAAATAATGAGATTCATACCCCAAATACATAGCTTAGCATACCCTGCCCCTATTACTGTTTTGGATTAAATGCATTATTGACTATCGTCCCAACGATCAATTCAGTGCTTTGCGATAGGGAAACTCAAAATTTAAACCTAAACCGAAATTTAATAACAGAACACTTATTTGCGAAAGAACTTTTGTATTACAGTACCTATCCTAATTTATTAATAGGAAAGCATGTACGGGTTCACATGTACCTGTTCCTTTAGTTGTTGCAGGCTCTAGGCTTTGGCCTTCGGCTCACTAATTCTCTCAACGGCCCTGTTTACTGTAAACAGTATACGTATAGAACCTACTGTATATTAAAAGAACCATTGGCCTCAGGCATCTCTCAATGACTCACCGAGGCAAACGCCCATAAACAAAAAAATAATAAATAAAAAAACCTATACTCATATACAGTTCCTTATAATTCACTTCCGAATGCTATACCCAGCCCAGAACAATCAGGAAAGTCCAGTAACAAATGTAAACTAGGTTGTTTTCCTTTAAAACGGCTTCAATTGCCGTAATTACCGTATTTTGACACTGAAGCCTAGGCAAGGGCAAAGGTACGCTCAGCTGCGACCTACAGCTAGGTCAAGTTCAATGCATACCTGTACCTGCAATTGTCAGTGACAGGACGGGTTATGTAATCTGTTAGGATAGGCTACTGCGCGCGCAAATTGCCGGTTTCCGGTATATAATATTTATGTACAATTGTACACAGCTCGTGTGAATTATACTTTAATTGTGGAGACTCCCACCATGGGTGTATCCAGCACTAGATTTTGGAGGGGGTTAAACCAGGCCTTCATTGGTATGAAAAACCCCAGACTGCCGGGCATTTCGCTGACGACAATTAACTGTAACAGAGCCGTGGTCAAAAGAAAGAAGGATTGTCAGGTGCTCAAAGCACATGCCTGGGGGCACCGAATATTAATGTGTAGTAATTGGCACATTCTGTATCTGTCTCATATGAGTTTATTTACACCCTGTATAGGAATCAGCAAACGGCGAACAAAATAAATTTAAGTCGGAGCTTCGGAGGGCATGAAAAGCAGGCGGTCCCGGGCCTTCCTAGTTGAGTGTAAAAGGGGACTTTATAGCCCTAACTCCGCTAGTTTGGCTTAGTAATAGAACAACAAAAAGTCAATGTTTATTTATTTATTTATTCAGTAAATGCATAGGGCTAATGCAATCAAATGTACACTAAGTGAATTTTATATTTCACAAGCGGGACTTGGGCCCGGTGCGCGGCCCTACCCCCCTTGCGCCTGCGGCAGGCGGAAGCTCGCCCCTTCGGGGCCTCGCATTACCGTTTTTCCATTGGGCATTACGCAGCTCGGCCCTTCAGGGCTCGCGATTCAATTTCAAGAATTTTCTAATTTTCTAATTTTCCGCGCAATTTTTTAAATTTTTTCTGTCATGAGAACCTTCTCCTGACAATAACAAACACAACAACAACAAAAATAGTGAAATCGATGCCGTGACATAGGGAAATAGGGATTCATTTTTATATATAGATTCATTTATTATTTACCAGGAAACCTGTCTTTGTTAGGACTATGTTGAGCCTTACGGGAAATGATTGTGCTAAAACGAACGTGCAATTAAAAGTACGTTAAACCACTGTCTAGTTGTGCGCCCGCATTAATTTTCTTCTTTGCGGGTGAAGGCAAGAGCACGACTTATGTATGGTAATTCAGTTCGACTTGCAAATAGGCTTGTACCTTTCAAGAGGATGGAGTTCTAGGAAGGATTACGCTTCGCCTTCGAAGGCCATGTGGTAGGGTGCTTGTACATGTGCGAGTCTCTACATGCCATGCGATCGCAGACGTGTCGTAACTCAACACGGGTACTAACCTACAGAGGCGACTGAAGAGGTAAATCAGATAAATTCATTAAATTGTTTCTTAAATTTCCGATATCTCAGGGGGGGGGGGGTTGTCCACCTGAGGTCACTGGAGGTGAGGTAAATTCTAGTTAGGTCAGACCAACACATTACCACACAGCAATAATGGCAGGGCACGCAATGCACTTGAGCGTGAATTTTCTATCATTTTGCCAAAAAAAACATTTTTTTTCACAAAACCAAATACTTTTCTGGGAAAGCAACCTGTCCGGTTTCGTTATTCAATTTAACACCTAAAACATACCTGAAGTTAGAAATCATCGATAGAAAGGTTTCGCAGAAAAATTATTTTTTAGTCATTTTTCATTAAAATTTAGTTATTTTTATTTTTTTACCCCCAGAAGCACTCTATCAAGGGGCAAGCGACCCCCCAATTTCGTTAACATTAATAACGACTACAATATATGTCAATTTAAAAGAAATCGTTGGAGCCGTTTTTGAGAAATAATTTTTTTAGACGTTTTTTCGGAGTTTTTTGAGAATAAACCCCCCCCCCCCCCAAATTAAGTTAGCCCCAAATAAAAAAATTATTCCGAGGTATGATTTTTTTGAACCTACATGCCGAATTTCATCAAAATCGACCGAGTAGTTTGCCCGGAAATCGACGCACAGACAGACAGACGTTTCGTCTGTGTAAATCCGTTGAAATCTCGGAATCGAAAATTTCGACCGTCACAAAGCTTTCCTTATACTACGTATAAATTGGAAAGCAAAAACTACATAGCCTATATGGGTAGACAGAGGCATCATCCCTTTATAGAATTTCAAAATTATAATATACTGAACTATAGTAAATGCCTAACTCAATTTTAAAATATCGTTTGAAAAGAACCCTGCGAGGATAATGAAGTTGGCAAAGAGCTGTAAAAAGTCTGTAATTCTTTCTTTTTATACTCAGTTAACTCTTCGAAGAACTCTTCAATCTTTCCACCAAAGGGATATTCAAAAAGTATAGTTTCAAGTCAATGGCGAAAGGAATGAAGATGGATTTCACATTGTTGCAGTATTATAATGGAGTACATAACACTGACTTTTAAATTAACTTTTGATTGAAGAGGCAACCTCCACGTTTTAACTGAAATTAGAGGATAAATAAAAACTGCACTTGGCGGGCACGCTCTACGCTTAACCGGGGCGTCGTCTTAACCACTCGACCACAAGCCCGCACAAGAACAGTTAATTTAATTTAAAGATGGATTTATCTTTACGAGAGACGATCATCTACGTTAAGAAATATGGTATGTCTAAAAGTGATATAGGAAGAGGAAAGCAGTTTCTAAAATTCTATAAAGGAATGATGCCTCCATCCAACCTTCTATGTAGTTTTTTTTCTATTTAAATCAGAAAAAAAAACAATGTTAAATACAAGGTGGCCCAAATTCAGGTCAGGGAAGGATCCAGCTCATTTGGGGGGGGGGGGAGTTGTGTGTCAAAATAGGAAAAATATATGTAGGATCTATTAAAACAGAGCATAATAAATTAGCTTACAATAGATTTACTAAATTGGGGGGGGGGGGCGAGGGGAGCAGGATCAGCCTGCCTTAAACTGGCTCGAACTAGTGAATAGCTTTATTGACGATAAATGCATTGTTTATACACCACATGGGCTAATCATGTAACCACAGAGTGTTGACAAATGAGCGGTGTGTTGACAAACTTCGTCTTTATCAATGACTCTGTAGGCCTTCACTCACGCCCGACCACATTTCAAACTAAATCCTATATAATTTGCCAATATGTCATCATATAACGGTGAGGGTATTCACCCATTGCAATGACATGTTTTGGCAATACAGGTCTTTCGTATTTCTATAAGAAAGGTGCAATGTAAGAATGTAACAGCCTGGGAGTCCAAGGGCGGATCCATCCGAAAATTTAGGGGGGGCACCAGTTTTTTGTAAGTGTAAAAGGTAATTTTTTGGATGAAAAGTTGAGTTTTATTCATTTTTTTTACTAGGTATCTTATTAATTTACTATGAATTTACTTATTTAGGTGGTCATGACCCCCTCCCCCCCCCCCCCCCCCCCCCCGTGGATCCGCCATTGCCTGGGACATAGGCGACATTGCCTAGTATAGCCAGGTACTGTGGAAAATGGATGTGTCAGAGGATCGTCGCCTCTGCCCCTCTGGGATCTATATTCCATCAGCCATACTTATGGACGCCCCTGCGGCCACGCCACACGCTTTCGCGGAAAACCGTCAGGGGTTTTGGGCCGGGACCAGACAGGCACTCTGAAAAAATCGCCGCCGGGTCATCCATAAGTATGGCTAGACTATGATCCCAGAGGGGCAGAGGCGACGATCCTCTGACAGATGGCACATTCTCGCTGAGTACAAGGCCGTAGCCAAGGGGAGGGGGGGGGTTCATGGGGGTTCAACCCCCCCCCCCCCTCCGAAATTAAATGGCTTGATAAATTGAAAATTAAAAACCACCATGTAATATCCAATTAAATTTCTGAATTTCTGACCCCCCCCCCGAAACAAAATCCTGACTACGGCCTTGGCTGATTACCATGTGATCTGGCGCCCCAGACTTGAGCATCTAGGGTGCGCTGTTGCTACTTGCTAATGAGAGTTGGGCTCCAGTAGTCCAAATTTGCGGCCATAGCGAGATTCAAGCTGAAGCAATAGAATTCGACTAGTACTACTGGGGGAAGTATGTCCTATGCAGGGACGGATCCTTGGGGGGCGGTGGGGGCGGTCGCCCCCCCCCCCCCCTCTCCGAGAAAAATAGCTTTATACTACATAGAATGGACTTTTGAAGGAAATTAGGAAAAATTATTACTCAAGTAAGGGAAACGCGATATTTTTCAGTCCACCGCCCCCCCCCCCAAAAAAAAACATTTTCTGAAACCGTCCCTGGTCCTATGGGCCCCAATTGTGGCCTGGGTCCCGACTCCATTATCATACACACATAGTAGGTACTGACTTAATACCATGTCCCCTGTGACATTAGCAGATCCAAAAAGGGGCGTCGATTGGCGCCCTTGGGAGGGGGAATTGCCCCACCCCCGTCAACTTTCGAAGAAAAAAAATATAAATATCATACATAAATTAAGGTTTGCCTTAAATTTTAAAAATTAACCTACAACCGTTACAAGTGAACCCAGTTGGCCACTGAGCCCCCTCCCCCTTAGATAGAAAATGTGATCCCCCCCCCCCGGGTCCAATGCCAACGACCCCATGGATTTTGGACATTATTTGTATAGTTCCAGTATACATTTTTGGCCATTGGCAAACTGGGATACGTTCTCTAAGTCAACCTACACCGGCTACACGCGATAATAGACAAGCTGAGACAAGCTTACCATTGACGCAATGAAACAGGCGAAGGCATGACTTATTCAGATACGAGTCAACTTAATAATGTAAAAAAAGGTGTAGAAAATCCATATATAGTAGCATAGTACAATACAATAACATAGTCCAGCGTTTATGACTTTCATTGCGCAACAGCTTTAATGAAGTCTCGTGCCAAGTATAAAATACTTCAACATATATTTCTATCTATTTTTATTAACATATTGCAGTAAACCTTCAGCTATTTTAGAAACATAGTATCCAGGGATAATATAAACTTGTTTTTCTCATGTTATAATCAAATGCAGTAGGTACCTATAGCTAGGACTATTATTATTTATTTGTAGCTCGCTGACGTAGGCCTTAGCCCATTGAACAGCGCAAACAAGTACCCTGGGGTACATATTCTATGGTGCTTTCGCACATACGGTTTTATACTAGCTAGGACTAACACATTGCTTTAGCGAGCTTAATGCAAATATCAAGTTTATACAGCTTATCGCAGAACGTGAGGTAGTATGCATTAATTCAAAAATGTGACGTATGACGTAATGGAAAGTCAAAGGCACCGCCAGAACTTGTACTTGTGCGAGTATCAACACAGCATGCGGTCGGAGACGTGTCGTAACTCGACACAAGTGCCTATTAGGTGACTTTGTGAGACGATTGTTCAGAGGTTAATCGGATGCATTCATTAAATTGTTTGTATGCGATTAAACCTTTTATTGTATATATATAAAACCTACCTATAAGCCATTGGCGTTAACTCGTAGTAAACTATAGATGCCGCGCGAATATTCCTCAATGATTGGGTATTCGGCCAATTTCGCTGGTATTCGGTATACCGAATGTTGGTCATGAAAAAGAAAATGTACATATTTCCACATTTTCTTCTTCTTCTTCCTCTGGCTCTACAGCCATTGATGAGCTTTGGCCTGCTCGACAACACTCCTCCAGTCATCTCGGTTTTGTACAAAGCTCCACCATCTCCTTCTTCTTCAAGTCACAGCCGGATGGCTGGTTAGCAGCAACATGTGACTTCGATGCCTCGAATTATACATGGTTGCTGGTTCTTGGGATGCCACTTGGGCCTAAAATGCGGTGGTTTCCCCTTGCCTTCCGCATCCTATGCGGTTGACCGTCACCTGTTGCCAGGATCCAGTTCATCCGCCTTTAGGGAGCTTTTCGTTTCCCATGGACAAGAGGGTGCCCACCATCTTCGGACTACCAACGCGCGAAACTCAGTTTCCAGCTCGCTAATTTTTCCAGGGTTTTCGACGGTGTCCCGCCAGTCGTCTTCCTGCCATGCTTGCTTTGTACATCTTTATCGGCATGCTGTCGTCTGACACTCTTACGGCATGTCCCAGCCATCTTATGCGTTGCTCTTTTCTATAACTCGTATAACTGGTCAAGGCCGTAGCCAGGGGGGGTTCATGGGGGTTCAAACACCCCCCCCCCCCGAAATGAAATGGCTTGACACTAGATAGAATCGGATTTTGAGAGGAAAAATAGAAACTACTATGTAATATCCAATGACATTTCTGAACCCCCCCCCCCCCGAAAAAAATCCTGGCTACGGCCTTGTAACTGGTAGAAATTTACTGCAATGATTTGGGTATTTATGGGTATAAATTGTAAATAAAATAAATTGTAGGCCTACCAATTTCCGAATTTTCCGATTTTCCGAAATACCGATTTGTTGTTTTCCTTCTTGGTTTGGGAAGTAAGGCTCTTCTAACAGATCTAAATCTGATTGCTACAAAACTTGGCTCAGCTGCTAAAAAGGTTTTTTGATATTTGGGTACTAAAATTTGGATTCCATTGAGAGAAGAATGGAAAAAAAGCTATGCTGCAATGGTTCGGCCACTTCCAAAGGATAGTCGAGAAGAGGACCACCCGGAGCCCGGAGGTCGGTGGAAACAAGGCCTCAAGGAAGAAAATCGAGGACAACCGTCGAGGAAAGTATCGAACAACTCGCCGGAGCAAGAGGGAAAATAATGGCCAAGCTCAAGGTGTTATTCGTGTCCGACGGGGGCGAGTTCAGGAAATGGGTCCGGAGGGACCCCCCCCTCCCCGCCCCCCACGCTGCGCACGCGGCATTAAGGGGGAAGAAGAAGAAGAAGGTACTAAAATTTGTTGCGACAGAACTAGGTAATTGTGTTTGTGTCCGGTGGGTTAGGTAGGATATACTCGTCAAATTTCCGGGTGTAAATTTAGATTACAATACAGTCTTCAAATTATGCAACTTATCTCATTCGTATAGAAATATAATATAGAAATAGAAATAGTGTTATTTATTAATTGATTTTATAAGAAGAAGAAAAGAATGTAAACCTGTCATCACAGCGAAGTTAGGGCCATAATGCCAGATAAGGGTTAATATACATTTATCAGCTTCGAGGTGGCGTGCTTGTACTTGTGCGAGTCTCTACGCGCCATGCCATGTCGTAAGGTGCCCATTCCATAGACCGGCTAGGGCTATTTCCAACAACGGTGACGTGGTAGCAGACATTCAAGACTTAGGTGGCGTTTCCACCGACCTCGCATTGCAGAATTGACGGAAATGTTTATTTTCCTCTATGCCATAGTTAAAATTGATCAATGATCACACACTAAAATCACAAGCAAACAAACTAATATTAAAAAATGGCGTCATGGGATATGTTAAGTACAAACATTTTAATAGATTTCTATAAAAAGAAAAATTCTAATTTCAGTCAATGTCATTTGCATTCTGCAATGCGAGGTCGGTGGAAACACTACCTAAGCCTTGAATGTCTGCTACCACGTCACCGTTGTTGGAAATAGCCCTAGCCGGTCAGTGGAATGGGCGCCTAATTCAGCACTCAGTAGTGATTCGTCGCTGAAACTGCAAAATGTCGCATGTGAAAAAAGTTTACTTTTCAAGAGCAAAGAAAACCTCTAAATTTTGTCATATTTAATCTATTTATTATTTTTATTTATTTATTGCTTCCTTCCTATTGGCTGTTGATAAGAGTGACCGCTTGTTACAAGGTGTATTCATTTATATTGGTCGCCATGGTGTGTTAGGCGCCCATTCCACCGACCGGCTAGGGCTATTTCGAAAACGGTGACGTGGTAGCAGACATTCAAGACTTAGGTGGCGTTTCCACCGACGTCGCATTGCAGAATTGACGGAAATGTTTATTTTCCTCTATGCCGTAGTTAAAAATGATCAATGATCATACAGTAAAATCACAAACAAACTAAAATTAAAAAATGGCGTCATGGGATATGTTAAGTACAAACATTTTAATAGATTTCTATAAAAAGAAAAATTCTAATTTCCGTCAATGTCATTTGCATTCTGCAATGCGAGGTCGGTGGAAACGCCACTTAAGTCTTGAATGTCTGCTACCTGCTACTCTGTAAATAGCCCTAGCCAGTCGGTGGAATGGGCGCCTTATTGCGTAAATCACGTTTTTTTTTGACATACGAGCAGGGACGCCGGGGGGGGGGGGGGCACGGGACGAATTTACTCATTGGGATGAGACCACTGAAGGGGTCGATGGGATACATTTATTAAATTGCTTGTATGAGATTAATCTTCTTGTTAAAAAAAAATACAATATGTACAAGTACATGACGTATTCTCATAGATATATCACGTCAGAGCCAAATGTTTTGATTTTTTATGTTTTTATGTTTTGATTATTTTTCTATACGAAAGAAATCCACAGTTTATGTCTATATATTCTGCATGTATTACAAAACAAAATTTAAAATTGCCGTATAGGCCGTACCCATTTTTTTTTTTTTTTTTGGGGGGGGGGGGTCCAAAAATTTGTTTACGTAATTTATTAATGAAAGTCCATTCTATCCAGTGTTGAAACTAAAATAAATTTATTCCAATTCCTCTAACAATACAGCAGATTTAAATTTAAAAAAAATATTTCAATATTTCGGGGGGGGGGGGTGTCCGGACCCTTTTAGACCACCCCCCTGGGTACGGCCAAGTTGGCCTATAAGAAATGTAACCCCATTCTTTCTGAGGGGAGCTAACCGCTATATAACACTATTTCAAGTTCTCTATGTATGCTGTTGACATGACTTCTCTTCAGAACTGCCAATCCTAAAGGGAGAATAGGTTCGGGTCGTATTGAAGTCCATATATAGTGTTTAGTAGGGGTTATCAACTTTAAGGGTTGTCCATTAATCACGTGGTGTTTTTTAAAAAAAACATTTTTGTAACCCCTCCCTCCCCCTCGGTGATACGTGGTGAGGTTTAAGACTCCCCCCCCCCCCAAATCCGTGTATTTTTTAGTGCCGACAAAGAATCTTGAAATTTTTATAATATTATAAGGTGATACCTTTTAAATTTGCCCTAGATAACTTACCATAACTTACTTACTCGTAGTAAAACAAAATTGTGCCATCAAAGAATTTAAATTGCATTCAATTTTCATTTGCATTTTATTGGACTTTCAGGTCTGTTTGCAAATAACTGAATATTTATTTATTTATATCTTCATTTATGGTCCGATATTTGGACTTGTTCCCAAATAAAAGTGCCCGGGGTGGGTCAAATTGCTTCTTAGTCCCAAGTCCACCGATCTTCTCTACAGTCTTGGTTCCAACCCGCCAACATCAGGCTTTTGAAATTTATTTAAAAATCTTATTAATTCGTTACTTTGAGTGACACAAGGAAAGAATGGTACTAAAATCGTGTCCTTGCGAATAGGTATGTACCTGAAATTTCCTTATGTTAATTTAGATTACGGTACGGTCTTGAAATTGTGTAATTCAAGTCATGTGTGTCCAAGAGCGGCATGCACTAGTAGACAAATTTAGTGCAATCGTAGGTCGAGTTAATTTCATGGGTTGGTGAACTGCATCATGTTCGTCAGCTGACCGTGAATGCCAATAAATTTGTAGCAATAATGTGATAAACACGTTGTAAAATTGAATTAATTAAGGAAATAATCAATGTATTTTATACATATATGGCATCAGAATCAGAATCAGAATCAGTATAATCCGTTTAAGTGCCAGGACATAGCTGGATTCACATCGTCAAAGCAAGGGCCGATCTAGTGCTCAAATTCAGAGGGAGGTCAAGCTATAGAGCAGCTGCTTCCACCCACCCCCCCCCCCTTCTTATATTGTTGTTGTTGTAGATGTTGTTGTTGTTGTTGTTGTTGTTGTGGTTGTTGTTGTTGTTGTTTCCTGCTTTCAGCATTTCTGTTAAAAGCTACCCTGTTGGCCTGGTGGGGGGAGTGGGTCCGTTTGTTAACTTGAGGCATACTAAGGGCAGTCTCTTTCACCTCGGGGAGGAGGGGAGTTGACTGACAGGGTAAACCTCCTGATTATAGTTGATTCCGAACCGCTTGGGTAACATGGTAAAGTCACGCGATTTAATCGGAGGGGACCAGGACTCGACACGCACGTAGACTGACTGGTATAGTCTCAGCGCGTTATCATGTCCCACCATGTTCCCCTGCCAGCGCTGTGCACACTACCAAGTTTACCGCAGTTTGAAACATGTTCTGCTCTCATGGAATCAACATGGTAAGGCCGTTGGCGTTCTTATATTCTACCGAGCTTCCTGGCGATTTGCGATTATTATTTAATACCGGGTTTCATGGCCGTGCCCAGGGGGGTGGTCCGAGGGTTCCGGACCCCCCCCCCCCGAAATAAATTTTTGTATGTAAACCTGTATGGTTTGAAGAATTTATCAATTAATTCATTAACAAATTACGTTCAAAAAAAAATTGGACCCCCCCCCCCCCCGAAATAAAAACCTGGACACGGCGGGGTTTATTCAATTGTTTTAAACAAATGAGTGCAAAATGCGCGGGAAATTCAAATTGATTCATTAATAATTTTGGTGAGTTGTTAATTTTTTCACTCACAGATTAATTAAAAAAAATTAAAAAAAACTGGGCTTGGCAGGATTCGAACCCACGATCTAACGCCTAACCGAGGCGTCGTCTCAACCGCTGGACACCAGAGCTTGAGGTCCAGCGAGGTATAACGAGGAGGTTGGTTACCTCTTCAACCAAAGTTGATTTAATGTCAGTGTTATACACCATACAATACTGCAATATAACATTAATTAAAAGTCTATATTTCAAAATTTGAAAGAACCAGGTGTTGATATTGTATTCTATGGTCAGCTATTTCTCTCAACAACTTTTTATTTCCATCATCATTAATTTTTATTTATATTAATTAATGTTAATGGAAATCTACCTATATATACTAAAATATAATTATAATATATTATTATTATTATTATTATTGAGTCAGTATTGAGTTATTTTCTACCTAGTGTAACCTCAAATCAATTGGGGCGAGGTCAACTTCTTGCCCCCATTTAAGTATTATTATTACTGTAGTATATACAGTATATAGAATAGTATATTTAAGTATTGTATATTATTGTATATTAAGTCCTGTAAGACTATTATGAACCAGAAGGTTAACGCAAGAGGCTCGGAAAGGAAAAATTTACAACAGGACTTTACCCAAACCTAATGTGAACATTTACTCAAAGTCATGCGATCCTAAGGCACCACAGTTTCTGGGGCGTTGCTGATATACACCCCGGGGTAGCCTGTAGCTATATTTTCAAAGTTTTTATGTAATAGGCTACTTGACAATTTTAAAAACCTATTTGAATGCATCTTTATATTTATTTTATACTCCTTAGGCGCCCATTCCACATACGTACAACGTCAATGAAAATTATGAAATTGAAGGACATTTCAATTTCTCATTGATGGGGGCCTTTCCATATGTTTTTTCAAAAATTGACAATTTTTAATTGAAGCGTATGTGCCAAATTTTTGAAATTTGTTCGCATTTGTTTCTTGAAATTGTATTTGTTTTCTTCGTCGCCTTATTATTTAAACCTTATTATAATTTTTATACAGAAATGCTTTCTTTTTAGAGAAATCAATTAAAATAGTTGTACTTGTCATATCCCATGACGCCATTTTTTAATTTTAGATTGTTTGTTTCATTGTTTGCGATTTTTACTCTATGATCAATTGATCATTGATCAATTTTAACAATGGCATAGAGTAAAATTGAAATGTCCTTCAATTTCATAATTTTCATTGACGTTGTACGTATGTGGAATGGGCACCTAAGTTTATAGGTAACCCTAGACTTCTCAGCGCTTCTGTGCGCAATCTGGCTGCATTTGTCACTTTATTTTACAACGTGCAGGTGGACATTAAAATTTTCTACAAGGTCGGATCAAAACCCCATTTTGTAAAAAAAAAAAAATGGAGTTGGCCACGTTTGTAACCAAGCTTCTCACTTATATAAAATTCAAAATCAAGGAGACCCTATTATTGTACACTCTTCACTCTTAGTAGGCAAGAACGTATAAGGCGACGAAGAAAACAAATACAATTTCAAGAAACAAATTTCAAAAATTTGGCGCATACGCTTCAATTGAAAATTGTCAATTTTTGAAAAACATATGGAATGGCCCCCATCAATGAGAAATTGAAACGTCCTTCAATTTCATAATTTTCATTGACGATGTACGTATGTGGAATGGGCGCCTTAAAATTATTATTTTTTCCTAAAACTTCCTTTACTTAGTAGGGGAAAAACATTTTTTGTTTAATAGTTAAAAAGGGGTCGACATGACTGCCGAATGACATGACTGCCGAATTTGACATTTGGGGGGGGGGGCTTGATTCTCTCTTATTAATTTGTAAACAAATAACTAGCTTCCAGTTGCTTACACCTCTAACAATTTAGAGAGCTTAAGATGGCTTCACTTCAACATTTTTGAGGAGGGGGCCACGATGACGATTTTTCAACAAGGTAGTCACAATTTCCTCGTTAGGGTCAGTGCCGTATTATTTTCAATTGCAAGCGGGGAGAGGAGCAATTTTGTTCTCCCTGAGAGCCCAAATGAGGCCCCTGAAAGCCTAGTCCTAAAAATGTTCTAAAAGATCTCCTACTAATAAACTTATCATAAACAACAACAATAAAAACAGATTATTAGGCCTATATTATTGTAAAAGTAAAAAAGAAGCTTACCACACTCCATTGTTCGATGCCATCTAAAGCCCGTAATTTTTTTAAAATGTCGAAAAACATTGCAAAAGTTCGTACACAAAACGTTCTAAGTTACCGACATTTTACACTTGTATACACCCACGTCCTACGAAAGCTCACATAAAAAGAAGGAAATTGGTACCACGGGAATAAACGGTATGTGTCAGCGCTACCGGCAGGTCTATTATACGCTTAGGCGGTATTTTATCACTAGTTGGTTAGTACCAACTCGGCTCGCTATCAAGTATGAATTGCTACAGACCAGTAGAGTACCGGTACCAGCGCGGTACCTAGAATAAGGTCTTATCGGAGAAGGGGAGGGGCCCAAATCAGATGGCAATATCATTCATGATTGAGTACTATAGAAGGGCTTGTATGATATGCTTATTCCCTGTCAGTAGCGTAACGAGAGGGGGGGGGGGGCGGTCCGCCCCGTGTGCCACACAGTCTAGGGGCGCTTAATTGAACAAAAAATAGTAAACATGCTTATTATATAACAAAAAAATTATAAGATAATACTACCGTAACGGTAATTAAACACTTAAAAATAAAAACACCAAATATACAGTTACTGTAATTATTTGGATTTCATTGTGGAATGGGGTTTATTTATACAGTATGCAGGCCCCAATAACGCTGGTTTATGAACTTTTTGAACATTTCTCTATCGTCGCTACATGTGAGAGTTTCTCTGAATGAAAATCATAATAAAGAACCGGTGAACTCGTGAATGCTTTCCTATTTATATAGAACCGGTCCGAGTTTACTCGAACATGCTTTCCGATTTATCAAGTTATCAAACTATCAAGGGGCAAGCGACCCCTCACATTTTGTCAACATTAATAACGACTACAATATGTGTGAATTTAAAAGAAATCGTTGGAGCCGTTTTGGATACATAATAATTTTAAAGGTTTTTTTGGAGTTTTTTGAAAATAAAACCCCCCCAAATTGAGATAGCCCAAAATATAAAAAAAAAATGGTCCCGAGGTATGATTTTTGTGAACCTACATGCAAAATCTCATCAAAATCGACTGAGTAGTTTGCCCAGAAATTGACGCACACACAGACAGAGCGACAGACAGACAGACATTTCGTAGAAACCACTTTTTTGGGTTCCTGGGACCTCAAAACGTGTAAATCCGTTGAAATCTCGGAATCGAAAATTTGGACCATATCACAAAGCTTTCCTTATACTACGTATAAATTGGAAAGCAATATAGGATACGTACTGTACTACTTTTATGGTTATATGGCAGTATTGTATGGAGTATATAACACTAACTGACACTGACGGTTTCGTTACTCAATTTAACACCTAAAACACGCCTGAAGGTAGAAATCATTGATAGAAAGGTTTCGCAGAGAAATTATTTTTTAGTAATTTTTCATTAAAATTTAGTTATTTTTATTTTATTTACCCCCAGAAGCAAACTATCAAGGGGCAAGTGACCCCCCACATTTTGTCAACATTAATAACGACTACAATATATGTGAATTTAAAAGAAATCGTTGGAGCCGTTTTAAATAAATAATTTTTTAGACGTTTTTTTTAGTTTTTTGAAAAGAAAACCCCCCCAAATTGAGTTGGCTCAAAATAAAAAAAATTGTCCCGAGGTATGATGTTTGTGAACCTACATGCCGAATTTCATTAAAATCGACCGAGTAGTTTGCCCGGAAATCGACGCACAGACAGACAGAGCGACAGACAGAGCGACAGAGCGACAGACAGACAGACATTTCGTAAAAACCACTTTTTTCGGTTCCTGGGACCTGAAAACGTGTAAATCCGTTGAAATCTCGGAATCGAAAATTTGGACCATCACAAAGCTTTCATAATACTACGTATAAATTGGAAAGCAAAGAAATATATAAATAAATATAAATTATTATTGTATACACAAACATGGCCGTAGCCAGAACTGTTTTCGGGGGGGGGGGGTGTTCAGAAATTTCATTAGATATTACATAGTATAGTTTATATTGTTCCTCTCAAAATCCGATTCTATCTAGTATCAAGCCTTTCATTTCGGGGGGGGGGGGGTTGAACCCCCATGAACCCCCCCCCCCCCTGGCTACGGCCTTGTACACAAAGAAGTGATAATCTTTAACTTCTACATAATATTGTGGGTCACCTCTAAACCAAGGTTTTCCCAGATGTTCCAAGCTTTTAGTAGGCTTAAGTTATAGTTTTGACTAATTTTTGTTACGTAATTCATAAAGTACATACTTCAGACAAAGTAAACCTTATGAGAATCAGCCATTGAGAAGTGCAATATGCAATACAATACGCAGTATAAACAATCTTATTACCGTAATAGCCTCTTACGTAGGTACCTGCTTTGTTCAAGACCGCATAAGTACTTTAAAAACTAGCCTTTTCCAAATGAGTACCTGTAATGAAAAAATAATGCTAGGGCAGGGACAAGAACGCGTCATTCCAGCGAATCATGACGAAAATTGGATTGTGGAAAATTGAATAGGTAATTCTACATTCCCAGGCACGTATTATTCATGTTCATAATACGCAGGTGCATGCAAAAGGCGCCAAAGTTTTAGAAAGTTTTACGGCGCCAAATTTTGAAAATTACTCTACTAGTTACAATCTCAAGCAAGGCTTGGCTTATTCAGGGGTGGAGCCAGGAATTTTAAAGAAAGAAAGAAAATTGTCCTTTTTTTCATGTGGAACTGTTACAATTAATAGGGCAGAATCCACGATTTTCTCTAAAATGACTCGAACGATTCAATCTTCAAACTTCAAACCCTCAATTGCTAACCTCAATGTCCTCTGTAATACTACAAAGGCGGTACCTATATCTGAAAGAGCCGGTTTGAGTTTACACGAACATGCTTTCCTAATAATTTTATCAATAATTAGAAGATAAATGATAGGAGTAAATTCATAGCAAATAATTTTCCTATGGTTAAATTTCGGATTCCTCGATATCCCCATGGCCGTAGCCAGGAATCCAACTGACCTCAATATACTTAAAAATCCTCGGAGTCGGAAATCACTTCTTCTTCTTCTTCTGCTTCTTCCTCCCCTAGATGCCGCGTGCACAGGGGGGGGGGGGTCGCCCTGAACCCATTTCCTGAACTCGCTCCGGTCGGACGTTAACGCCTTGGGTTTGGCCATTGTTTTCCCTCTTGCTCCGGCGAGTTGTTCAATCCTTTCCTCGACGGTTGTCCTCGGTCTGCCAATGGGTCTTCTTCCTTGTGGCCTTGCTTCCGCCAACCCCCGGGTGGTCCTGTTCTCGTTAATCCTTTGGCAGCTGTTTGCTCTCCATTCTTCTCTCCATGGAATCCACTTGCAGGTCTTGCCTGACGCGGTCATTTCGGATTCAGTCCCACCTTGTTCGACCAGCAATCCGTCTTAAGTACATGATCTGAGTCGCGTTTATTTTAGTCAGGTCCCTTGTTGTAGGTATCCAGCGGAAATCTCGGAGTTGAAAATTTTGACCATCACAAAGCTTTCCTTACATACAATAGGATCTACGTATAAATAGGATTAAGGCGCATATTCCACCGACCTGCTAGTGCTAAATACAAATACGGTGACGTGGTAGCAGACATTCAAGACTTAGGCGGGGTTTCCATCGACCTCGCATTGCAGAATGCAAATGACATTGACGGAAATGTTTGTTTTCCTCTATTCCATAGTTAAAATTGATCAATGATCATACAGTAAAATCACAAACAAACAAACTAAAATTAAAAAATGGCGTCATGGGATATGTTAAGTACAAACGTTTTAATAGATTTCTATATAAAAGAAAAATTCTAATTTCCGTCAATGTCATTTGCATTCTGCAATGCGAGGTCGGTGGAAACGCAACCTAAGTCTTGAATGTCTGCTACCACGTCACCGTATTTGTTTTTAGCACTAGCATGTCGGTGGAATATGCGCCTTAGGAAAGCAAAAACTAGAAATTTTCAGTTTTAGTAACTTCTGTGTTTTTCCATTGCATAAGGAGACATAGTCTAAGCCAAAACCAATATGCTTAAGTGGAGGTAATTGGAAATATTTAAACCATTTACTTAATCCCGATTCCTCAAGGATTTACGAGTACCTACCAAAACTATTGTTTCCTTGTTCCGTCTATCAATGGTCCAAGGTTAGTAGTTAGTATTTTAGGAGATACCATTGTATACGATAGGCCTGGAATTGTTTTGCTGTAATCTTCCTTACGTAGAGTAGGTTAGCACAGTTTCACACGTGCTCTTAAACACGTGGCCAGGAATTACTACAATTATTATTGCATTCATATTTATCATTGGCGTAAATAGGGGGTCCTGGGGGGGCTCAGCCCCCCCCCCATGTCCACCCGTAGCCCCCCCCCCAGGATTATTGGTGACAAAGACGTTATGGAGGCTAAAGGCATAGTATCCACAATAATGAAAGGGAAATTAATTCTTAGTATGCTTATTTTACATTTTAAAAAAATCAACATATTGACCAACTCTCACAAAAAATATATTACTAAAAATGCTTAAAACCTCAATACTTCAGAGGGCCCCGGGCCCCTTCAGTGGTAATGTCTCAATTTTGTACTGCTTGCAAACATTGGTGTAAATAGGGGGGTCCTGGGCTAAGCCCCCCCCCCCAGGATTTCTGGTGACAAAGACGTTATGAAGGCGAAAGGCATAGTATTCACAATAACGAAAGGGAAATTAATTCTTGGTATGCTTATTTCCCATGATAGACATCATGGAAAAAATCAACATATTGACCTATCCGATATAAGTCCTTTCACAATAATATATTACTCAAAATGATTAAAACCCCAATATTTCACACCTATTTTTTCAAAATTTTTCTTTGGGGAAGACCCCCGGGCCCCCCCCAGTGGTAGGTTCATTCGTCGGTAAAATCTCAACTGTGCTGTTTGCAAAGTGCGAAAAACCTCCCTAATTTGGGCCTATTCATCAATTTTGGTTCTTCGGGGGAGACCCCCGGGCCCCCCATTCTCCAGGGTAGAATATTTGTAAAACCTCACTAATTTCGGCCCATTTAGCAATTTTTTCTACGGGGGAGACCCCGGGCCCCCCTTTCTCCAGGGTGTACTATGCGTAAAACTGCACTAATTTGGGCCCATTTATCGATTTTTTTTTCTCCGGGGGATCAAAGTCTTGGTGTCCTAAAGCCCCCCCCCCCCCCAGAAATTTTGGGAATTTACGCCAATGATATTTATATGTGTAAAGTTATAGTTTATAAAATATTATCATGTTTGTGAAAAAACTACAATTTCGAAAATTAAAAATATCTTATTATAGTATATGATGCATGAAGTAGTCTTCTACAACTTTAATGAGCCAAATCTTTAATAACTTGCTTAGTTAATTATATAAAAAATAAAAAGTATTAAATTTCGGGCTGCCAATTTCCTACGGGGTGTTCACTCTTAAGGTCCCAGGAACCCAAATAAGTGGTTTTCAGGAAATGTTTGTCTGTCGCTCTGTCTGTTCTTCGATTTGGAGGCAAACTACTCATTGGATTTTGATGAAATTCAGCATGTAGGTTCATAAAACTTGGAACTCAGGATTATATTTATTTAATTTTGGGCTAACTCAATTTTCAGAGATTTAGTCTTCAAAAAAACTAAAAAAAAAACTGCTAAAAAATTATTTATCTAAAACGGCTCCAACAATTTCTTTCACATTAAGATTAGTGTTCGCCCGGTACCGGGACTCAGTAGCGGGACCAAGTTTAAGTCCCGATTGCGGGACCGGTACCACGTACTTCGGGACCGGGACCAATCAAGTCCCAGTCCCAAATAATAACTCACGTAAAACAATTCAAAAAGTTACTATAGCATGAAACCGCCCCCCCCCCCCTCTCGAGAAATATTTCTGGGTCCCCCTTGGCGTGTGCTGAAGGCTGAAGCTCTGTCACAATAATTGCCAATGTAAAGCATCCGATGTGTCAGTAGCGCCATTTGGGGGAGGGGGGGGGGCGGTCGTCCAATGAAAAATATGCACTGTGTACCTATTTTAACCCTTCTTGTCCCCCAAAGCCACCCTTAAGGAAAATCAGCAATGGCGCCACTGTTTGAGGTCCACCTACTTGTAAGTAGAAGTGATGGGACAGCAGGCTTGTAGGGGCTGTTCTTCGAAATGTTAGCAAATGTTAGCTAACGTCATGACAACCCCCCCCCCCCCTATTATTTATTCTTTTGTACATACATTTTGAAATTAACTGTAACAAGTATAATAAAATTTTCTCTTGAATTTTTTTAAATTAAGCGCGGGTCCCTGTTTGGAATTTGCGCTAGGAAATTGCGGATGTTTACCTATTATTTTGTGGGAGAGGGTTTTCCTTTCTTTTCGGTTTTTAGGTAGGGCCTACTGTGTGAAAATGATATTTTTACGAAAAATAACAGGTAGTAGTAGTAGTATGGTTGGACACAGTCCCAGGCCACGGTGTGGGCCCATAGGACAGTGGACCTCCTGATTATAGTGGATTCCGAACCACTTGGGAAACACAGTGAAGTCACACGATTAGTTCGGAGGTGACCAGGACAAGTCCTACCATGCTTCCCTACGGGCACTGTGCACACTACCAAGTTATCTGCATCTTTGAACCTGCTCTGGTCCGCTGGATTCAACTTGGTAAGGCGGCCGGCAAAAAAATAACAGGTACCTACAGTACTTTAATCCACGCGAAATAGTTTTCTGTTTTCTAGTACTTCCTTGCAGTTTTCAGTAGAATACAGTACTTAAAAAAAATTGATAATGATTCGTTAACAATATTTTTCGGGACTAACGCCTACTTTCAGGACCGGGACCGGGATTGAGACCGGGACCGAGGCATTTTTTCGGGACCGGTACCGGTACCAAGATGCTCGGGACCGGTACCACCCCAGTACCGTACCGGTCCCGGTCCCGGGCGAACACTAATTAAGATAGGCCTACTATACATTGTAGTCGATGCTAATGTTTACAAAGCGCAATGGATCGCTTGTCCCTTTTGGGGTTAAAAAAAAAATTATGACTAATTTTTCAAGTAAAATTACTAAAACTAATTTTTCTATGGAACCTTTCTATCTATGCTTTCTACCTTGTCGTATGTTTTAGGTGTTAAATAGCGTAACAAACCGAACAGGTTGCTTTCCCAAACAACTATTTTGATTTGTGCAACAAATTATTATTTGAAGAAATTATGGACAATTCACATTCCAAAACATTGCGTACCTCGCCATTATTACTGTATTGTAAAGTATTGGTCTGCCCGTTATAGAATATGTAATCCTTATTGATAAATTCAGTGCTTTGCCAACAAAAATATTCCTATACTAGTCGGATTACGAACTTCAATCTTTCCCATGTCTAGTCCAGTTCTCTGACAGCTGGGTGATTGCAATTGCGAATGAAAGCGTTCCGCAATTATAATCTCGCCAAGTCATTATTGTAAGCACCGTGCACTACTTGTGAAGTGCGTGTTATCAAGGTTTAATTGGTGAAGGGCGTGGATCGAGTACTAGGCGAGGTTGAAATTTTTGCTACATTTTTTCAGTTGTGAGAAATTTTAAATAAATAAATAAGGACTCTTAGTTCTATTAATAAGCCAACCTAGCGGAGTTAGGGTTATAAAGCCCTCTCTTACACTCCACTAGGAAGGCCGGGGACCGCTTACTTTACATGCCCTCCGAAGCATGGCCAGATAATGTAAGAAGTGAGAACTCGAACCAACAACCTTTCGGGTTAAAGTCAGAGTCTGTACCACATGTCATGATTTTCCGGAAGTCGATCATTGGTTGCCTCCTCAATAATTAGATGAAATTCCGTAAAAATCACAAAAAAATTAAGGTAAGGTGAATAATTTGAAAAAGGGCGGGAAACGTAATGCAATTAATTTCCAATTTAGGCAATAGATGTCACCTAAAGCTCCTATTTAGGGGGTACAAGAGCTCAATAGGAATAGCTTTAGGGTGACTTAAAAATGACAGTAGCCATCCAACCCTTGGACCTGCGCGGAAGCTACCTTTTAGCACGCATTCTCCTATCTGCGCTAAACATCGCGCCATCAGCCGCACCCTAAGAAAAACACCCCCACCAATTCAACAAAAACCATTAGAAGAACGCCTTCCCTGCTTTTCTATAAGGGGAATTTCATTCTTTTTAGCTTTATAATAGATGAGACGGGAAGGGTTCATCGTAGAGTGAAAACCACCCCACAAGTGAGAAGTCAAGCTTTGCCGGAAAATCATGGAAAATTCAATAGTTAGCTTATGGGTGTATTAATTATGAAAACCATACTTTCGAGTTTTAGTAGGTTTTTAGTGCTTTTTCGATAAATTTTGCTCGAGTTTCAGATAATAGGCTAGTTTTACGTGTTTTAAATTTTAGTTTTAAATAGGTTTTGGGTAATTTTGAAGTGTTGCTACGCGGTAGATTGCTGATTTGCCTGGTTTTGCCTTCTTACCCGATGCAGTTGTCGAGTTTTTGGAATTTCTAACAGAATCGGAAAATGGCCGCCTGGCGAAAGACAGTCTTTCCGCAAATTCGTACGAATTTCGCGAATGATTCGTATACCTGTGCCGTTAGTTTCCGGGATATTGAGCTCTTTTCGTTTGCCGTTTGATTACCGAGGCCTCAAGTTTGGAAAACCGGCCAGATGTCGAAAGAAAGCACGCAAACGGAATACCACCAATATGTAGGGCCGTACCGTCTTGAAAAAACCCTTGGAAAGGGACAAACAGGTAATATACATAGTAGAGTTTCTTTGATATTGAGTTTGTATTACAGTAAATATATGTATGTGACAGTATATACGAATGCTCAAATGTTTCCAAATCTTGTGATGTGTTCAACTGCAAAAAAAAATAGTCTTTAACAAATAAACTATATCTTTCAGCACTATAGGCTTGATTTGTATTTACAAATTTCAGCATAGGCCTATATAATAACATAAATAGCAAAATATAGGATTTAAATAGAAATTATCCCCAAAGGTTCAAAGAAAAGTTATAGGCAGAACTGCGCCGTTTTGAAAACCCTCCTAAAATGGGACAAATATACTGTATCTATATTGCAGTAGACATTACAGTAGCTATCTGGAAGATAGTAGTGTCTATTAAGTTTTTTTTATAAGCTATAGAACTCGCCAAAGATCGAAAAGAGTTTATTTATCTAGGTATAACTATAAACAAAAAATAACAAAAACTTAGAGTTTTAGAAAAACTTGTTATAACAACCCGAATTAGTAAAACCCAAATAATCGTTAAGAAATTAACTTTGTCTAAGAAACCCACTTGTGTTAGTATAAAACCCTCAGCGCTTTCGGCAAGAACTGCCATCTACAGAGGGAAACCCACTAGCACAGTTACACCTTATCTGCGATTTGAGACTTGCTCAACTCGAGGAGAAGATGCAAATGTTTTACATTTGTTTCTTAGACAAAGTTAATTTCTTAACGATTATTTGGGTTTTACTAATTCGGGTTGTTATAACAAGTTTTTCTAAAACTCTAAGTTTTTGTTATTTTTTGTTTATTAAAATGAAATACCACGAAGTCACGAGTAATCTAATTATTTAGGTATAACTAGTAGACAGCAGTAGTCTATAAACAAGCACGCATCCAAGGGGGGGGGGGGACACAGGGGACATATCCCCCCCCCAAAAAAAAAATTGTCAGATTCACTGTTCTCGAAGTCCTGACGACGTGCTGAATCGAATGGCCAACTAGAGTAGCAGGAAAATTGTTTTGTAAACGGTATGATCACCCATTTATTTATAACTTAGTCATTAATTGCTATCGTATACTTTTTACATCTTTTATTCACGGTAGAAAGCGTTTAAAAAATTGATTTTTTGTCCCCCTCCCCCCCCCCCCCAACAAAATGCTGCATACGTTCTTGCCTAATAAGAGTTAAGAGTGTACAATAATAGGGTCTCCTTGATTTTGAATTTTATATAAGTGAGAAGCTTGGTTACAAACGTGGCCAACTCCATTTTTTTTTTTTTTACAAAATGGGGTTTTGATCCGACCTTGTAGAAAAAGAAAATTCGTCTCGGTGGAGCTGTACCGTTTTTAAAAAACCCTTCAGAGAAAAGATTTTTTTTACAGAAAGTCTGCCTGTGGGTATGTCGGTCTGTCTGTCTGTTTGTCCATTCTCGGTCAAACTACTAGGCGAATTTTGAGGAAGTTTGTTCTTGAGGTTTACAAAAATTAGATCTCGGGACCATATAAATTTATTTTGAGGTAGCTACATTTTTTCAAATAGCGGAAAAAACTTTTTCTCAAAATCATTTTTTTTTTTTAATTTCACATGTAGGCCCTAAAGAAGTCGTTATTAATGTAAACTGAGCCCCACTTGCCTCTTGATAGTTTGGTTCTGGTGGCAATTAATAAGACTCAGTTTGAATGAAAAATGACTAAAAATATAATTTTTCTGCGAAACTTTTCTGTCGATACTACAGCGGGCCTATGACTATGACGATTATTATAAATCTTAACCTGGGGTTTAAACATGTAAACAAGATGATTTTAACATGATAAGTGCTATTAAAATTGTTTTGTTTACATTTTTAACACCAAGAATTAGTTAATGCAGGCCTGCAGGTATGTTTTAGGTGTTAAATAGAGTAACAAAACCGAACCGGTTTCTTTCAGTGGAAAGTTTTGGTTTTGAAAATAAAATAAAATAAAAAAATTATGGATAATTCATTACAGTCCTGGTTGACCTCCACCTATCATCCCGGATTTTACTGCTTCATTATGTACCTAACTCCGACCGTGAAAGTCTTAATTTACAATATAATTATTAATATTATTATTATTATTAATATTATATAATAAAATATAATATACATTACTCTAATACAATTATTACTATTATTGTAATTATAGGTTGATTAACTTGGGGGCCCACAGGTTATTTGTATTATAAGGGTATAATTGTTAATTTATAAATATATTCCTTCGGCGCAGGGGAGTACCGGCCGAAGAAGAAGAAGAAAAAAAAATATCATGCCCAATACATTCTAGGCCCTGCTATTTATTACTGTGCTGTATTGCATTGGCCTACCCGTTCTTGACTATGCAATCGCCTCTTCGATGAATTCAGTGCTTTGGGATAGGGATGAAAAGTCACTCGATGACTGTCGCACACACGATACATGCTGAATCATATCATTCATCATAGCGTTTTACATATGACAGGCTTTTTGGCAATATATTTACAAAGGCTTTCGCGACCGGAGTTACGTGACGAATCAGTAGAATCCGGGATGATAGGCCGTGGTCGTTCTGAACACTTCCAAACGTTTCATCAACATCTGCGGTCGACATCTTAGAAGTCTACGAAGTTCCACTGAAGATGTCGCCCGCAGATGTTGACGAAACGTTTGGAAGTAGGCTTTCAGAACGACCACGGCCTATCATCCCAGATTCTACTTCTGATTCTTGACCGTTTTTTGGCAGTCTCTATTGCGTATACGGTTATTGAGACCATCAAACTTTGACAAATTGCTATATGCGTAAGATTCCTACAAGAATCTCTGGAATTCAAAAAGCTACGCCCCAACTGACCGTTAGTGGTACTCATTTTGAACGCGCCCTAAAATACAGATATTGCTGGAAAATCGGCCTGGTTAATCGGGGAAATTTAATTGTATCCTCTTGGCAGTGAATCGAAGTAATTAATTTCATTATGGAAATTTTCATCGTCACCCCACAACGTTCAATAGTCGCTTTGCGGTCTATAAATTACAGAATAGAGTTTCAAAAATCAAAAATTCATGCCAATTGTCGAAATTTAAAGGCTCCCACAGTCTTGAGAGAATTTGTTCACGCCTAGATCACGCAAAAATGAGAAAGAAAGAAAGTAAATTGTCTTTATTTTCCAAATGGGCGAATTACGGTACCTACAGTATGATATTGCAGTATATCAATCTTGGCATATAAAACTTACTGATGTTATCAAACTGCCTAAGCCCCAGGTCCTATATTTTCAACAACAAAAATCCCATGTTTCCACTTTTACGAATACGATTCGGCATACATGAATTTACCACTATTCTATAAAATTTGTTTAATGCACTTAATCTTGGTTTTCTGACATGCAATAATACCAGTACTCTAGCAGCCTGCAGCCTGATCGAGGCGATTATAATACCGGTATTTATTTAATCCCCTGGTAAACAAGATTACTTACTGATACTTACTTAAGATACTTACTGATGTTATCAAACTTCCTAAGCCCCCGGGCCTATATTTTCAACAAAAAAATCCCATCCACTTTTATGAATACGATTTAGCATACAAGAATTTACCACTATTCTATAAAATTAGTTTAATGCACTTAATCTTGGTTTTCTGATATGCAATAATACCAGTACTCTAGCAGCCTGCAGCCTGATCGAGGCGATTATAATACCGGTATTTATTTAATCCCTTGGTAAACAAGATAATTTTGTAATGGAAAGTGCTATTCAAAATTTGTTTGTTTACAGTTATAATCCTAGGGTATTTATTTGACCCCGGTATAATAATCGCTTGATCGAGGCGATTATAATACCGGGGTTAAATAAATACCCTAGGATTATAACTGTAAACAAACAAATTTTTAATATCACTTTCCATTATAAAATTATATTGTTTACATTTTTTTTTAAAGCACGGGTCCCTGTGGGGAATTTGCGCTAGGAAATTGGGAATGTTTACCGATTATTTAGTGGTAGAGAGTTATCCGTTCTGATGTGTAAGTAGTGGGGAGGGGGGGGGGGGGTGGTTAAATTTTGGAGAAGAGGCCGGTGGCTCTTAGGAATTGTGTGATATTATTTGTGGCTGTTATTTTGTTTCTAAGAGCATCGGAGAGGGAGGAGGGTGCTCGTAGGACGGAGGCTCATTGAACCGAGTAGGTTGACATTTACATTTTTAATACCAGGGGATTAAATAAATACCGGTATTATAATCGCCTCGATCAGGCTGCAGGCTGCTGGTGTTAAAATGTAAATTTTCTGCCAAAGCTCGTAATGTAACAATATACAATAAGAATCGCATAAGACTTTATATTAACTTTTTTGTAGCATTTAATATGACGATTCCAGTGATAGCACCAACTCAAAAATTATTTGTTGTGACCAATCGCCTTTTGTATTCATGCTCCTCATATCTCCCCCTGCTCGGGTACTGAACGTACCATCATTTTCAAATCAGCTGGTAATATACACATTATATCGCAGTATTATATGGAGTATATAATACTGACATTAAATTAACTTTGGCTGAAGAGGTAACCTCCACGTGATAACCGAAATTAGAAGATATAGAATATCGATGGCCAGGTGGTAACGTGCTTGCACTTATGTGAGTCTTTACACGTAATGCGATCGGAGACGTGTCGTAGCTCAACACAGGTACTAACCTACAGAGGCGACTGAAGAGGTCAATCGGATACATTCATTAAATTGTTTGTATGCGATTAATTTAAAAAAAAAAAAAAAAAAATGGCTTGGCGGTATTCGAACCCACACCAAGCCCAGTTTTTCCATATCCTCTAATTTCGGTTGTTTCAGCTGGTACTACAATATGCTGCCCGATATATAGTATCTTATCTCTTGAGGGGAATAAAAATAAAGTAGGCTATGGGACGGCTGGATTTAGAGTAAATCTCCAGGCGCTCCAGCACGTACGATTGAATTAAAAGTAAACTCCAGGTGTGTATAGAGAAATCCTGTCGGAATGTGTTCGGGGATATAAATAGACTTCCTCCCTGGGGTGATGATACGTTCTCACCGTTCCAATTGAATCCGTTTTTCACGCCGGCAAATGAGGAAAATGGCATTGTTTGGTTGTTCTGTGCATTGAAAAAGGGTCTATAACTGACGAAGGGGGGCGGGGGGCTTGGGAAACAGTTGCCCCCTTCACGCCCACTCTTCAAGCTTTCGAAATATGTATTTTATGAGGTATTCTGAGGTGTCTGCGGTGTGGGAAGCTCAACTTTTCGTATCTTGAATTTTAAGTGATAAGAGACATCCGGAGGGAAAACTAGACTCCTATATAGGAGAGATTGGACATTCAAAAGCCCGCCAATTTTTTTTTTTTTTAATCCTTGCACCAGTGGCTACGGTTTTTCAATGACTGGTCACACGAGATGTGGCGGATGGCCCCAGAAATAAAAAAAATCATGGCGTAAAGAAAATGCCCCATTTCTTTTATATAGCACTCCTGCCTGCAGCCTGATCGAGGCGATTATAATACCGGGGTTAAATAAATACCCTAGTATTATAACTGTAAACAAACAAATTTTGAATAGCACTTTCCATTATAAAATTATCTTGTTTACATTTTTACTACCAGGGGATTAAATAAATACCGGGGTTAAATAAATACCCTAGGATTATAACTGTAAACAAACAAATTTTGAATAGCACTTTCCATTATAAAATTATCTTGTTTACATTTTTACTACCAGGGGATTAAATAAATACCGGTATTATAATCGCCTCGATCAGGCTGCTGGGAAACCCTTCTAGGATGAATATCAACTATGCAAATGTATTGACGTTGACAAAAGCACAGAGCATAAGATGGCTGGGACACGTCGTAAGAATGTCTGACGACCGTTTTGTACTATAGATGTATAAAGCAAGCTTGACAGAAAGACGACTGTCGGGACGTCCTCGAAAACGCTGGAAGGATGAGTTGGAAACTGACCGTCGCGAGTTGGGAGTCCGTAGATGGTGGAGCGTGGTGTACTCCACCCGCCAGGCTGATCAGGTTGCTTAAAGCAGTAATGCTAAAAGCAGGGGTTAGAAAGAACATAAAATCTGTTTAATGTACATAATGTACTGATGTTCTTGTAATCATATTTTAGACGATAAAATGAAAATTTTCTGGTAAAGCTTGTAATGGGCTTTATTGTAAGAATTTTTCATGCAGACACTTTGATATCTATGCAGCTGCGGATCAATTAATTAATTAATTCAAATATCTGAAACATCATAGATTTCCATTGTTTACAAAATATTTTTAAATATTAAATATTTCCCTTAACATATAATATAATATAGGAATTGAATTTATGGATAAATTGCATCATTAAGCTACTATGCCTAAATATTTCTCTCTATTTTCGTCTATAAAATTCTCACGAAGACAAAGAACCGGTCCGAGTTTACTCGAACATTCTTTCCAACTTATCGATTAATAGAGAGAGAAAATAATTAATTTCATGGTAAATAATTTTCCTATGGTTAAATTTTGGATATCGCTGGGGGGGGGGGGGGCGTCATCCACTGAAGGTGACATAAATTCTAGATACTTACACATTACCACACAGCAATAATGGCAGGGCACGCAATGCATTTGAGCGTGAATTTGCTTTCATTAAAAAAAAAAAAAAAAAAAATTTGCACAAAATCCAATTTTTTTTTGGGAAAGCAAACTGTCCTGTTTCGTTACTCAATTCAACAGCTAAAACAAATCTGAAGTTAGAAATCATCGGTAGAAAGGTTTCGCAGAAAAATTATTTTTCACTCATTTTTTATGAAAATTTAGTTATTTTTATTTTTTTACCCCTAAAAGCAAACTATCAAGGGGCAAGCGACGCCCTGCATTTTATAAACATTAATAACAGCTACAATATATGAGGATTTAAAAGAAGACGTTGGAGCCGTTTTTGAGAAATATTTTTTTTGACGTTTTTTTTGGAGTTTTTTGAGAATAAAACCCCCTCATATTGAGTTAGCACAAAATAAAAAAAGAGTCCCGAGATATGATTTTTATAAATCTACATGCGAAATTTCATTCAAATCCACCGTGTAGTTTGTCCGGAAATCGATGAACAGACAGACAGAGCGACAGACAGACAGACAGACAGACATTTCGTAAAAACCACTTTCTTGGGTTCCTGGGACCTCAAAACGTGTAAATCCGTTGAAATCTCGGAATCGAAAACTTCGACCATCACAATGCTTTCCTTATACTACGTATAAATTGGAAAGCAATAAACTGGTCTTAAAATTTTTGAATTGTCTTGTAAGCTAAACAAAGGCATTTCAAATCTATTTAAATTAATATAATTTTATTCGCTCTATAAAATAGGGTCACTGCTGCATAGTTACTCCCTTAATTAAGCGGAAAATAGGCAGGGGTCGATTGTACTGCTGACTATTTCAATATAGGTTAACTCGGCAATGTCAGAAATTTGAACTATAAGCTCCCCCCCCCCCCCGCTCTCTTTCTCTCTCTATGTGGCTTTCACGGTCGGAATGCCAATGGCCGTACCAAGTTGAATCCACAAGAACGGAGGCTGTTCCAAACTCCAGCAAAGTTGGTAGTGTGCACAGCGTTGGTGGTGGTACATGTTAGAACATGGTAATAAGCTTAGGCTGTCTAAGTGCGTTTCGAGTCCTGTGGGCCTACTATTAGACTACTATTAGTCTACTATTTACTATTAGCTTATTCTTGGTGTTAAAAATGTAAGCAAAAAAATTTTGAGTAGCACCTTCTATCTTAACATTATCTTATACATAAGGCTGAGTGTTCAAAATGTTTCATAAACAAGAAATATTGCTGATTTTTTGACGAAACTAATTTATTGCTCATTTCACAGATACAAAGATAACAAAGTGAACAGATAAAAAGCTCATAAAAAATCCAAGTTATTGCAGGAAGTTTATATTTTCTGAACTGAAATATTATTGCCTTAAAAAAATTGGATAAAGAGCCTTAAACACATTTTGTAGCACAGTTGTAAATCTGTAAGGGAAATAGACAGCTTTCACAGAAAGCTCGTATTTTTTAAGATTTTTTCATCTGTTCCCTTTTATATTGTAGCCGTGGAACGAGCAATTAATTAATTTCGTCCAAAAAATACGATAATTTCTTGTTTACAAAACATTTTGAACACTCAGCCATAATAGTAAGTTAGTTTCCTTAGTAACTGTCACTCATTGTGAAAAAAATATATTTTGTAAAGTTTTACGTAATAAAATAAAAAAACACTTAGCTGGTTTCGACTCTCGCCATCGTAGGCCTATTTTTTTTTAATAACATTATCTTGTTTAATTTTTGGCCATTGGCAAACCTTCACCGGCCACAGACGATAATGAACAAGCTAAGACAAGCTTACCATTGGCCCAATGTAGTAGCAGGCGATAGCATGTCTTAATCAAGTACGAGTCTGTTTCTATCAGTGGCTGATTAAACAAAAAGTTTCGGGAGGAGCGGATGGCAATTTTAAGCTTTGTTATTACTAGCTAAGGCGCTTTTTCCACCATAGTGATAGTAAATGTAGTATTGACGTGGTAGCAGACATTTTTAGACTGTGTTTAATGTCTGCTACCACGTCAATACTACATTTACTATCACTATTGACGTTGGTGGAATATGCGCGTAATCAACAACAAAACCGTAAAATCGTGGCAAATAGACACTTGTAGACAGGGATTAACATTTTCGCGCCAATTCCTTCCTTTTCTTTTATAAAACTATTGTGCGAAATTATTTGTGTACGCTTTGTGATAGAAAATGCTTTTTTTTATAGCTTTAGGTGCTTTAGGTGGGCAACTGCCCCCCCTTAATCCGCCACTGGTTTCCATGTACATATACATAATAAATTTTTGCCTCCAAATGTCTTCAACCTGGACTTCAACCGGGTCTTCAACCTGAACTATTACGACCATATTACTATTAGAAGGCCTAGGCTGTTTCAGTTCATCAATAATACATAAGTGCCCATTCCATCGACCGGCTAGGGCTATTTACAAAAACGGTGACGTGGTAGCAGACATTCAAGACTTAGGCGGGGTTTCCACCGACCTCACATTGCAGAATTGACGGAAATGTTTATTTTACTCTATGCCACAGTTAAAATTGATCAATGAGCATACAGTAAAATCACAAACAAACAAACTAAAATTAAAAAATGGCGTCATGGGATATATTAAGTACAAACATTTTAATAGATTTCTATAAAAAGAAAAATTCTAATTTCCGTCAATGTCATTTGCATTCTGCAATGCGAGGTCGGTGGAAACTCCACCTAAGTCTTGAATGTCTGCTACCGCGTCACTGTTTTTGGAAATAGCCCTAGCCTGTCAATGGAATGGGCGCCATAGCAGAATATTTACGAAGCGAACTCCGATGAATATAGGCCTACATCGATTGACTTCGCTTTATAGCCAACATATTGCTTTCCGATATTGTAAATCTCGAAAAGCAGGGGTTCGGGCCTCCCCAATTTAATGGCCTGCTCTTTGAACGCTGACTTCATAGAAAGAAACAGGAAAGAAAGAAAATTGTCTTTATTTTCCGTATGTGCGAATTTTGGGTCTTTCGGCCCACTCTTACAATTAACCCATAGCTGATATTTTCACAATTTTTTCTCTAAGCTTGGAATAGTCTCGTAATAATACCTTTTAGGCAATGTTAGATCACAAATGTAAAACTACCTAATTATTAATTGTACGCTTACATACATAAATAAACGATTTTTCGATTTTTTTTTTCGATTTCGATATAGGCTACAGAATGCACTCGTACAGTAGTTAGGGCTGCCTTGTGCGTTGATAATGCTACTGTGATCTTCCAGTAATGGCGGATTCAAGGAGGGAGGAGGGATTAGGGGTTCATGACCCCCCCCCCCTTAAACCTTAAATAAGTAAATTCATAAGATAGTAAAATAATAATAATAATTGAATAAACTCAACTTTTCAACAACAAAATTATAATTAATTAATAATTAATAATTAATAATTATAAAATTTATATACAACTTGTGACCCCCCCCCCCATATATATTTCCCGCTGAACCCGCGCTTGTCCCCCAGCTGACCCTTACTTATGTAAACATCAACCACGATAGGATGACATTTGGAAAACTTAGTCTATTAGAAAACCTGCAACAAGCTCAACACCGAGTTTATTCAATTTATTTAAGTGTTCCAAGTGTCTTACCAACGTGGTCGGGCAGAATGGGAAATTTTCTGTGAAATTTGATTCTGTACATCCACGGGTACATGGTACGTACATGGCTTTTCCTTCGGTAATGTTTTCAAAGGTACTTCTTCTACTTTAAATGCCTCTTTTATCGAAGATTGGTGATCATCAAGGAAATTTGGACCGTGGAGACTGCTGCTCTGAAAAGGGAAGTCGTGCTCTTGCCAAACCGCTGTCTCCGGTTTATCAACAAAGACGTTCTTCTTCTGCCGGGAGCCCTTCTACCTTCTCTTGGATTATTATTTGGCACTTATCTGGTACTTATCTGGTACTAATCTGTATGTTTTGCCTTGTTGCAGGGTTGGTTAAACTAGGGGTGCACTGCGTCCTGGGGAAAAAGGTGGCCATCAAGATTATCAACAGAGAAAAGCTGTCGGAGTCAGTTCTGATGAAGGTGGAAAGGGAGATAGCTATTATGAAACTTATTGACCACCCCCATGTACTAGGACTGGCTGATGTCTACGAGAACAAGAAATACCTGTAAGTTTATCGACTATTTTTGTATCGTAAGTTACTTTGTTAGATTCAAAACTTATGAGTCATTGCTGCAATGATAATGGTGGAACTGGATGTGGAGGTTGCTATTATGAAACTTATTGACCAACCCCATGTACTAGGACTGGCTGATGTCTACGAGAACAAGAAATACCTGTAATTTTGTCCTCTATTTATGTATTAAAGCTACTAAGTTAGATTCAAAACTTAGGCCTATGAGTTTTTCTAGAAGAGCATAACAATGATATTTTTTAAAAATCACTAGCGCAAAAATTCGACTATTTTAATGTTTTATGTTGGCAATTTCAGAGTTCTTTGTCAATAATAATGTTTGAATCTGCGTTGCAATCATGGATATTAATATCTTAATGTTTTTGGGGTGCTAAGTCTCCACCCGATTCCCCCCCCCCCCAACTTTGACAATTAGGCGCACGGTACAAATGGAGTCCTAAGACCCCCCCCCCAGGGATTTCGGCAATTTACGCCAATGCTTAAATTTGTTGATGGTAATCTATTTATTAATGTACTATACATATGGTCGAGGGGCCCATCACGGGAATTCCCAAAGGTGCCCCTCTGATCCACAAATGAAATGTATGTAGAATGTATTCCTCGATAAATAAAATAAATTTACTTTTACTTTACTTTACTTTTATTTAATCTATTTATTGTTTATTATAATCCATTATTTATATTTGTCCCTCCACTAAAGTCCACTCAGAATGCGCTAATCCAAAGCTATCCCAGTTAGTGTTGGAGTGTGACACAGGCTATACAGTCAGAATGGCGTAGAGGTAACGACTCGGACTATCATCCAGAAGGTGACTGGTTCGAGTCCCACCCGAATGGCAAATTTTTCTAGTGGTACAATTATTTATCTTCTGACTACCATGCTTCGGAGGGCATGTAAAGCCGGCGGTCCCGGCAGTCTTCCCTGACTGTCGATAGGTTAAACAGGAGGCTGTTGATGCAACCTGAAAACTCCTGTACCACGACGGGTAATACCACCCCGACACGAATTTACTTACTTTACAGGCTATACCAATCATTTTCCTTTGTTACGTTGCAAAAACTTAAAAACCACTTGTTGTCCCTTTGGATAGTCCTTTTTTCGCAATTGACCCAGACTGCCACTTGACACAGTCTTGTTAAACACGATTCATCTCACCCCGGAGACGTACCTAACTTTAATGAACCAATTTATAACTTTTCTGCCTCACTAAGCATAGCATCCGGTTTTTTAGGGATTTTTTTCCATTGGCGTTGGCCTACTTGTAGTGTTGCTCATTTAAATAGGCTAAAATAATTTTTAATTTTTAATTGCCTAACTTTTTCAAAATATTCAATTATTCAAAATTGTGGTTCTTTTCAATTACCCTAACTGTAATATATACTCGTATGAGAAACAATAATTTGCAAAATGATCAAAATTCTGTGAAATTAACGTTGCCCCAGCGATACAAGTATCTACAATATAATATATTATATTGTAGTAGGCTACTCTGTGCTAGGGTTGACATTTTAGATTTAAAATATGTAAAATGTAATACATTATTTACTTTTTTTTTTTTTTTTTTTATATAAGTTGGGGTACAGGTGTTACCTGTGTGCACTTAAGCCTATTGGCCTATTGTGCCCCCTACAACAAAGTATCTACATCACTTCTACATCACTTTCTCGAGGCCTATCTCCCTCACGAGAGCCAGGATCTTGAGGGGATTCAGAAGTGGTAGGTCTTTTACATGTAACTGCAAGCTTTCCGAGCATGCTGCTCTTCTTCGTGCGATTGCATCGCATCGCATCGCAGGTCCTCCGCACCTTCATTGCAGAATCTGCAAGACTATAGTTGTCTCCCTAAGAGACTCCAGATATTTAACCCCAGGACCAAAGACGCCAAGGCCTGTTCTTGGTTTGGTACTTCCTAGCCTAGAGCCATCATTATACCACTTGATTGTGTGACTATTGAGAATTCCTGCTGATTCGCAGCATTCTTTCATTGTCCCTAATATAGTTTCGAATTCCCTCCTAAAACAGTATTTTGGATGGATTCTATCGCTTGGCATATCCAGGCAGTGGTCAGACGTAGTCAGAGAGGCTGAGTCTCTCTTAATTGCCCTTCCACTCCTAGTAATGCCATTTCTGCAGAAGTTTCCACTGCAACATGGAGGGGTGGGAAGTCCAGTACTATCTCCATTGCTGCAGTGGGACAGGATTACATAGCCCCTGTAAAGCATCATGTTAGAGAATACGGGCTTCTGAATGTAGCCATAATTTGGATTATTCAGAGAAAAATTCTCATGTGGTTTGATTTTGCCATGTCCATGAAGCCATGACCAATGATATGGTTACAGCAGGAAAAGACAGGCAGAATTATTTACTTACTTTCTTACTAGACTCTATCGCCAATGAAGGTGATTCAGCCTTATGCAATCTATAATAATAATAATAATAATAATTTCTTTTCCAGCCCCCAGCACTGGGAGTATATAATATAAAGAATACAATACAATAATATAACAATAATTTTGTTTACCGGAATACTGCAATAAAAATTTTAATAACAATAATACGTGTATTTCTCAACATAATAACTTAATAATGCTATATCATTGCAAAGTAATCCCTCTATGTACTGGACCAAATAGGGGCTATGGCTTATAGTCTATTTCAAAAAATAAGTTGTGAATTTAAAAAAAAAATTAAATAAACTTTAATTAAATGACATTATTGACTTTAAACCCATGACTGCCGTGATTCACGACGGGCCAAGTCCTCCATACCTAAAGCGTATTTCTTTTGCCTACGATTGTAAAATTTTTACTAGAAAATGTTACAATTGTCATTTCATTAGACCAAAATGGGCGGAGCTTGTAAATTTTTTTCCCTATTTTTCCCCTCTTTCGAGTTTACGATTGTAAAATATTTTATCAACCTCGGGGAGGTTAGTAAAGAATCTACTTTTGTAATATTTGTTTTTGTTGACGTTTCGATCATTGAATTCAACAAGTTGAGGTTATGTTTTGCGATTTGTGGTGTGTACCGTGTGTAGATGTCGTATTTTTATTGTTGTTTTTACTGAGTTATACGGATTTAATCAAATAAAAGAATGGAGGAAGAGAAGAATTAGAACTGAAAAAAAATTTATAGCTTGGCGGGTGAATATAAAACAAATAACAAAAGCATATTGTCTTCTGCTTCAGATTTTACTTTTCTCATTTCATTGCACAAAATGTGAGTAAATTGAAAACGAGCTCTGATTGGTCACAAATATTTACTCACATTTTACTCACATTTTACGATCGTAGGCAAAAGAAATACGCCTCTACCAGAAGACGTAAACCCCTAATCTTGGCGCGGTCATGCCTGCTTAACTCTATCTTCAATTAAAGCAATGCATCATTTGTGCACTGAAAGGCATAAAAAGCGTCCCTGACTGCGATATACCCGTATAAAATTTCATGAAGTCAGAAGATAGAAAACCGTATATTAAAGTTTTCAAAAGTGGAAATTTTCGAAGTACCAAGCTAATTTAAATTTTGAAATATAAAATGAGAAAACTTGACTACGTGAGATGAGCTTTGCATTTCACACTGGTCCCACTATACAGTACTGTACTAGTTTATTTACTTATACGTATTCTTTGCTTTCCTTGGCTGTTTCTGACTCTGAAAAAGGATTCTGCAAGTTATCTACCCGGTTAGGCCTGATTTATAGAAAACCTGAGCCGCGGTAAGGAAGTTAAAACCTGGAAAATTTCTATAAGCTACGGATGCATAGGCGTAAATTCACCATTTTAATTGGGGGGGAAGGGGGAAATTTCTGCCGAGGGGGCAGGATCGCGACCGCTTGTTTTAATACATTGTAGTATTATATGGTATATGTAACACTGATAACACTGACATCAAATTAACTTTGGTTGAAGAGGTAACCTCTTCGTTATTACCGAAATTAGAGGATATGGAAAAAACTGGGCTTGGCGGGATTTGAACCCACACCCTGGTTAGGCGTAGATCGTGGGTTCGAATCCTGTCAAGCCCAGTTTTTCCATATATCCTCTAATTTCTGTTATACCGCTTGTTTTGCTACAAACAAGGGCAGTTGCCCCCCCCCCTTGCCCCTCCCAATTTACGCCTATGGGAAAGGGTATAAGGCCACTGCCATTTTTCAGAAGAATTAAATGCGATAATTATATTTTGGAACAACAATTTCCCCTCATGTTTGGATGAGCAGTGGCGAACCGATTGGTTTTGGAAGGGAGGTGGTGTATAATTTGGTCCCCCCCCCCCCGTTTCATAAAAGTGTAAAAAAAGGCGGAAGTCTGATCGACGTAAGCAGCTTTTAAATTAAATAAATAAATAAATATTGACTGCTGCTGCCACTAGATCTACAGCGTATCAAGTAGTACCACCCAAAATGGAAGAAGACAAACTCACTGCGCTCACTGCTCAACCAAGCAGTAACACAATACAATTACACAAATAAACACACCTACATCAGCAATTCACCATCAAAAACAATACAGACTTATAAACGCGACATTGTACTCTGGCTGGAGGGTGAATTGTGTAATTTGAACTAATAACTGCATTGACTACGTATAGTATTTTATTTACTTATTTATTTATTTTTTGCTTTCCAATTTATACGTAGTATAAGGAAAGCTTTATTGTGACGGTCAAAATTTTCGATTCCGAGAAATCAACGGATTTACACGTATTAAGGTCCCAGGAACCCAAAAAAGTGGTTTTTACGAAATGTCTGTCTGTCTGTCTGTCTGTCTGTCTGTCTGTCTGTCTGTCTGTGCGTCGATTTCGGGCAAACCACTCAGTCGATTTTGATGAAATTCGGCATGTAGGTTCACAAAAATCAGACCATTTTTTTTATTTTGGGCTAACTCAATTTGGGGGATTTTTATTTTCAAAAAACTTCAAAAAAACTTCTAAAAAAATTATTTCCCAAAAACGGCTCCAACGATTTCTTTTAAATACTCATATATTGTAGTTGTTGTTAATGTTGATAAAATGCAGGGGGTCGCTTGCCCCTTGATAGTTTCCTTCTGGGGGTAAAAAAATAAAAATGACTAAATTTTAATGAAAAATGACTAAATAATAATTTTTCTGCGACACCTTTCTATCGATGATTTCTACCTTCAGGTATGTTTTAGGTGTTAAATTGAGTAACGAAACCGGACAGGTTGCTTTCCAAAAAAAGTATTTGTTTTTGTACAAAAAAATGTTTTTTTTTAAAAAATGATAGAAAATTCACGCTCAAATGCATTGCGTGCCCTGCCAGTATTGCTGTGTGGTAATGCGTTGGTCTGACCCATCTAGAATTTACCTCACCACCAGTGACGAGTGACGTCAGGTGGACAACCCCCCCCCCCCCTCCGAGATATCGGAAATTTAACCATAGGAAAATTATTTACCATGAAATTACTAATTTTCTCTGTCTACTAATTTTGATAAATTGGAAAGCATGTTCGAGTAAACTCGGACCGGTTCTTATTTATTTATGAATGTAGTAGCAAAGGACTATAGTCTGCTTTGTTGGTGTAAATTAAAAAAAAAAAAAAAAGAGATAGAAATTTGGAGGTGTAAACTGTACCTTGCCATTGTTTTGCTTAACAATAAGGACAATAGTCCGCTTTTTCTTGTTTTTCCATGTTACATAGAATTTGTTAATATTTACTTTCATTAGGTTTGATGTGCCACCCTCCCACGCGTCGGCTTGAAGGAGCACAACTTGTAATTTTATGCCCACCTAAATTTTGTTGAGCAATACACGGTTTTTCTATCTATCTATCTATCTATCTATCTGGGACCGCCTGCTTTACATGCCCTCCGAAGCTAGAAAATTAATGACCTTAGTGTTCTTTGTGCAGGGTTTGGGAGACCTGAAGGTGAAAAAGTGAGGTTTTACTAATTTTCATTGCAGTAACGTGTATAGATCTTACAAGCGAAAAATATAATTACAAACAAGAGGGACCTTCTCTGCGGGAATTTCTTCGATAAAATAAAAATAGTTTTACGCAGTTAATCATCAAAAATTTTTAGATTTTGTAGATGAAGGCTTTATTAACAAAACTGGAAACAGGTTCTTTTTGAATAGATAGGCGCAAAATAGTGAGTTTCTACAAAAGCGTGAGGCATTAATTGGTCGTTTTATTCGCTTAATGGACGTCCCCCCAGGACAAAAGAGAGCTCAGCCTCTCTTGAGACATAGTGGTTCGTAAATAGCTTTTTTAATTAATTTTCAATCAGAGAAAGACCTCTCACATGACGTGGCAATGATAGCGAAAATGTCCAAAAGTTAATAATTTTTCAGTTGACTGCTACCTATAATTAAATCCAAATAATTACAGTACATTCTGTTATTTTTATTTTACAAACGTTTAATTAGTTTTATGCTGTAATTTTTTTTTGCTACATGATATGCATGGTGATTACTTTTTGTACAATTTTGCATATAGGTTGAAGGTTCCCAAAAATCATATCTCGGAGTTTCATTTTTATTTTGGGCTAACTCAATTTACCCTCCAAAAATTCATTACAAAAAAAAAACTGTTAAAAAATGATTTCTAAAAAAACTATTTTATATACTATTTTATATACACATACGAGAAGTATAGTCAACAAAACCCAATAGGTTGCGTGCCCATTGAAAATAATAAAACAATGCTCAATTTTCCCGAAAAATGACTTTAACATTTTTTTTGTATAACTTTTCAATCGATGCTTTCCAATTTCAGGTATGTTTTCAAAACCAAACACGTTGCATTCCCGAGAAAAGTTTTTGTTTTGAATCAAAATGTTTTTTTTTTTTAATACATTACATGTATAATTCAGGACATGTAGCGTAGTGGTACGGACTCAGACTTTCACCCGAAAGGTTGTTGTCCCACACTGGCTACATTTTCTGGCCATTCTTCGGAGGGCATATAAAGCTGGCTGTCCCGGGCCTTCCTAGTTGATTGTAAGAGAGGGCTTTATAGCCCTAACTCCCCTAAGTTGGCTTAGTAATAGAAACAATAAAAAGTCCTTATTTATTTATTTATTTATTTATAATTCTTGCCCAAATACATTGCATACCCTGCCATTATTACTATGTTATATAATATTAGTCTGCCCGATGTAGATCATGCCGCCCCATCGATCAATTACTTTGGGATAGGGAAAGTCAAGGCAATCGAAATTTAACCCTAGGACAATTACGAGTGTCTTACCTATACCTTGGAACTACTCATATTATATATCTCGGTACTTATACTAATTGATAGTTATAAAAGCATGTACGGGTTCGTCGTACCGATTCTTTAACTAGGCACAGACAACGTTCGTCCAAAAAAAATACATCCACAATCACAAAAAGTAGGTATAAAACAGAAGGGTAGAAAAACTGCCAGGTACCAGTTAATTACATTGTAAAATGGTCGTGATAGAGGCAAAACGGGGTCAAGATTGCAGCCATTAAATATTGCATCGATGCACTGGTTGCTGACGAATAAGTCCCTGAATCGCGTGCGTTTTTTATTTACCCTGAACGACTGCGACGCGAATACATGCGGACAGACAACAGAATTATTTAAGACGTTAGAAATAAATTAATAATCCAACTTATATACTATCATGCCTAGTTTTTACAGATAGCTTACCAAATTCTGCAAACATAGTGAAATTACTACGAACAGGGTAGGTATAGTTCAGATAGAGTGGGTAAATTTTATGTTGATGGAAATACAGGTATCTCAGGAATCATTTCTGTACCTTTTCAAGGCATGTTATCTGCGAGTCAAAATTAGGAGTCCATATAATGTTGCAATATTCAAGCTTAGAACGAACTAGCCTTTATACAGTAACGAACATTACATGCATAACTTAAAAGTATCTGAGAAGTTATGCAAGTATAAGATTACGGAATTGAGTAGGTACTTTCTTAGCTGAGGCTACAACTTTAGATATATACTGTATACAGTACCTATATGAGTTTTAAAATTTAGTTAAAAGATCATCACATTGCCCATGCATACCTTCAAAGTCAGGTAGGCCTACATGACAGTTTCAAAACAAAAATTCCTAACATTATTCGTGTAAACATATGATACATGTTTACATTTAAAAATTCCGAGATCCCCTATATGTCCCCATTGAATTATATTGTATTGAATTATATTATGTATTATTTCCCCCCCCCCCCCCTCCCCCAAATTTAATTAGTACCAAAAGGTTGTAATTTAGTTTTTACTCGATTTCCAAATTCCCTATATTAAACAAATGGTGTCCACATGAATTGGAACACTGTGTGTAGAATTATAATTTTATTGTCGCTAGCGCCCGTACCAAGAGCCTATATACCATTATGGGTTAATTGTAAGAGTGGACCAAAAGGCCCAAAATTCGCCCATATGTAAAATAAAGACAATTTTCTTTCTTTTTTTTGTTTATACCAGAGCCTATTCGAGACTGCAGCAAACTTAGTAGTGTGCACAGCGTTGGCAGGGGAACATGGTGGGACATGATAACGCGCTGAGACTACCAATCAGTCTAAGTCCGAGTCGAGCCCGGGTCAGCTTCGAATTGATCGTGTGACTTTCCTATGTTCCCCAAGTGGTCCGGAATCCAATATAATTAATGCACCCTGTCAGTCAACTCCCCTTCTCCCTAAGGTCTCCCCGAAGGGTGCCTTAAGTTAATAAACAGACTCAGTCCCTCCGCCATGCTGACAGGGTTGCTTAAAGCAGAATTGCTGAAAGCAGGCGCAAGAAAAACAAACCATTATTTTATTGGCTATGTATAATTTTTTCAGGTACTTGGTGCTTGAACACGTATCAGGGGGCGAACTGTTTGATTATTTGGTCAAAAAGGGAAGACTGACACCTAAGGAAGCTCGTCGATTTTTCAGGCAAATTATTTCTGCACTAGACTTCTGCCACAGTCATTCTATATGGTAAGCTTTGGAAAAGATAGTTTTAAGGGTGGATAAATAGGCCTACCTGTACGTTGAGCATGTTCCAAGGCGGCAACTCCACATACACCGCCATTTAAAAAGTCATAGGTTGAACATTATTGTACCTACTTTATATGAGCGATGAATGTGACTGCATTCAGACGAATCTCTGGTTTCTGAACTGTACTAATGTCTAATGTAAATAAATATACAAAAATTCATAGTGGAAAGCAGTAAGTAGCCTACCTAACACCTACTGTTGTCCAAAGTTTTTGAAGGTGTGAACTTATCTTATGGCTATACATGCATCTTTGTCACGCTATCAAAAACAGTTAGTGTAAGGCGGGTTTCCACCGACCTCTCAATGCAGAATGCAAATGACATTGACGGAAATGTTTGTTTTCTTCTATGCCATAGTTAAAATTGATCAATGATCATAGAGTAAAATCACAAACAAACAAACTAAAATTAAAAAATTGCGTCATGGAATATGTTAAGTACAAACATTTTAATAGATTTCTATAAAAAGAAATATTCAAATTTTCGTCAATGTCATTTGCATTCTGCAATGAGAGGTCGGTGGAATACCCGCCTAAGTCTTGAATGTCTGCTACCACGTCAATATCTTTAAATTCTGCAATGAGAGGTAGGTGGAAACCCCGCCTTAGTGCCCGTATCCGTTTAGTTCAGTCCCTTGAAAAGCTATCACCGGTCCTTCCTCAGACCGTTTGCAGAGGAGGATTTCTTCCAACTCTTCTACTATTCATTTATGGCTTTATGTTCGTTACTTTATGAGAAATTCACCTTTTTACAAAAAACTAGTAGTGGGGGGTGTCCAATTAGCTCTTAACTACCCTGCTTTGGAAGAGCTTTGGAAACCGCAATTACCCCCTTCTTCGTTTCCCGACATCACTCGTATTCCTCTGTCACGCCACTGCTGGTTGCAGGCCTACATAACGTATATATGTTTTTTCTTCCAGTCACAGAGACTTGAAACCCGAAAATCTACTATTGGACGAGAAGAACAACATCAAAATTGCTGATTTTGGAATGGCCTCACTGCAACCCAATGGCTCAATGCTTGAAACTAGCTGTGGCTCACCGCATTACGCCTGTCCAGAAGTTATCAGAGTACGTAACCATTGCTTACCTTATGAACAGAAAGATTTACTAAAGCTGGAAACACACGAGCCTTCCTATTCTATCACTCCAACGCGACGAATGGCTTGGCTAGTATATTAACGTATTCCTGGGGTTAAAAATGTAAACAAAACAATATTGAATAGCTCTTTCCATTGTAAAATTACCTTGTTTACATTTTTAATCCAAGGTTAAGATTAAGGACTACCAAGCCACAGTGCTATCACTCCAACACACCTAAAATACATACGTTTTCAGAGCTTTTTATTTATTATTATTTGTTTTAATGGCGCCTACAAGCTTAGACTTGCTTATCCGCCCCCCCCCCCCCCGAAAACGCTCTTAATCCCTATGCATAGTAGGCATATTAGGCCGCATAGTCCGGAAGTCAATTGGGGGCAATAATTATTAATAATAATAAAAGAACCGCCCAGTCATTGACTTGGGAACATGAGTACCTGGTACCAACATGACTGTTCAAAAATGCAAACAATGAAAACACGGGTCTCAATCATTTTGTTTGGAAACTGTTGATCTTGTCACAATATGGAAAACAATGGGGGCCGGAAATGTTATGGTTTATTATAGGCTACAGTATATTGTCAATTTAATACGCTGTACAAGCCACTTTATGTTGTCCTATGTGATTTGTGGTGAATAGGCCTACTACGGCGATTAATGTTAATCTTAACCTGGGATTAACAATGTAAACAAGATGATTTTATAATGGAAAGTGCTATTCAAAATTGTTGTGTTTACATTTTTAATTTCACTCTGTACTAGCTCCAGCAGCCTGATCATGATGGCGATTATAATACCGGGGTTAATTAAATACCATGTCACGTGATGGGATTAATTCAATTGTTTAAAATAAATGAAAGGCCAATTTCAGAATTTTTAAATTGTGATGTTGGCAATGCTAAACAACTGAACTGACGCTGCCGTAACAAATATAAATGGCAAATATAAACACACATCGCCCTAGAAATAAACAAGTTTTAATATTTTGAATTAATATATTAAGGACTATAAATAATAATGTGTCTAAATCTAAGGCAGAAAAAATGAAGAAACCCACCAAAAATATAGCTGAAGATAATTCAATCGTTTAAATTTGAATTTTCCGCGCTTAGCACTGCGATGATTACCAACATCATAAACTACAAAAATCTGAAATTTTCTTGTCTTTTATTTTAAACAATTGAATTAATCCCATCTAGTGACATGGTATTAAATAAACCCCGGGATTATTATCACCATGATCAGGCTGCTGGAAGTAAACTGCATTAATGTATTAATGTATACAATGATGTAGGCGGGGACAATAGAAGCAGTTAGGTAGTTAGTCATTTATGGCTGTTGATCGCCCTGGCTATAAGACTGAATGGATTTCTAGGGTGAGAAGTACGATGGAAGAAAGGCCGATGTGTGGTCCTGTGGAGTCATTCTCTACGCCCTTCTAGTCGGTGCTTTGCCCTTTGATGACGACAACCTACGTCAGCTTCTGGAGAAGGTGAAACGAGGGGTGTTCCATATTCCACACTTTGTCCCTCCGGACTGTCAAAACTTGCTGCGAGGGATGGTGGAAGTCAACCCAGAGAAAAGACTAACGGTGAGTTAACGGTACCTATATTATTGTCTCCTGTAAACTATTCATTCATTTTTTTTTCATTTAAATGTTTATTATTGCCTATTATTATAATTATATTTATTATTATTATTATTAAATTTATAAATAGGCTATATTCCTTAGGCGCAGGGGAGTACCGGCCGAAGAAGAAGGAAAAAAAATATTATCAATTTTTACATACCGTACACAGACGATGCAAAATATGGACATGGAATGTTTTGATCCTGTGCAACACTGTAAAAATATTCTTTGAACAAATTTTGTTATGCTGCCTTGCATCCAATGCAACAAGGTAACACAAAATGGTGCAAGGAATATTTTTACAGTGTTGCACAGGATCAAAACATTCCATGTCCATACTTTTCTCATTTTGTGTGGACTATACCTACAGTATGTTAGAGCTAGGGTTCTGAGGGAACTTCTACTTAAAATCCTGAATCCACTCCAGATTATTTAACAAAGGGTTAGTTGGACTTACAGGGTCTGCTGTGTTAATAGTCATCAGAAGTAGGGCCTCACATCGAACAATTAGGGTGGACAGTATTTTCAGGGGGAGGGCGACGGCCTAATTGTTGGACAACTGTGAGGCGCCTGCTTTTAATGATTATTAACACATCAGGCAATGTAAGTCCAACTAACCCTCTATTTAATGATATTACTCCATTTCCATTAACCTTTACCACCTAGAACCCAATGTATTCATTAAACAAAAACTAAATCAGAGTGTTAGAATATCGCACGTAGTAGTAGTAGTAGTATGGTTGGACACAGCCCCAGGCCACGGTGTGGGCCCATAGGACAGGGGAACTCCTGATTATAGTGGATTCCGAACCACTTGGGAAACACAGTGAAGTCACACGATTAGTTCGGAGGTGACCAGGACAAGTCCTACCATGTTTCCCTACCTGCGCTGTGCACACTACCAAGTTATCTGCATCTTTGAACCTGCTCTGGTCCAATGGATTCAACTTGGTAAGGCGGCCGGCTATTTTTCGCATGTAAAACTAATAGCTGTTTACTGTTTCATTAATTATTGTTGATTGAAGAGCAGGAGAGAGGGGATTAGAGCTGGAGCCAAAGATGCTGCTGAGCGTAGTACTGACACAAGTGATGCTATGAATGATTCACGACGTGCTAAATCTAACCTCAAACCCATGTCATGTAATTAACCAAGGTCGTAGCCAGAGGGGGGTTCAGGGAGTCCGGGTCCCTGAATTATTTGCAGCCTACACTAGATAGAATGGAGTTTGAAATATATTGAGGTCACCTCGCCTCCGGTGACGTCAGAGGGACCTCCCCTCGAAAAAATTTCTGGCTACGGCTCTGTAATGAACCACGACGTACTAAATGCAAGAACCGGTCCGAGTTTACTCAAACATGCTTTCCAATTTATCAAAATTAGTAGATAGAGAAAATGAGTAATTTCATGGTAAATAATTTTCTTATGGTTAAATTTCCGATATCTCGGGGGGGGGGTTGCCCACCTGACGTCACTGGAGGTGAGGTTAATTATAGATAGATCAGACCAACACATTACCACACAGCAATAGTGGCAGGGCACGCAATGCATTTGAGCGTGAATTTTCTATCATTTTTTCAAAAAAAAATTTTTTTTTACAAAACCAAATACTTTTCTGGGAAAGCAACCTACCCGGTTTCGTTACTCAATTTAACACCTAAAACATACATGAAGGTAGAAATCATCGATAGAAAGGATTCGCAGAAAATTAATTTGTTTAGTAATTTTTCATTAAAATTTAGTTATTTTTATTTTTTTACCCCCAGAAGGAAACTATCAAGGGGCAAGCGACCCCCACATTTTATCAACATTAATAACAACTACAATATTTGTGAATTTAAAAGAAATCGTTGGAGCCGTTGTTGGGAAATAATTTTTTTAGACGTTTTTTTGGAGTTTTTTGAGAATTAAACCCCCCAAATTGAGTTAGCCCCAAATAAAAAAAAATGGTCCCGAGGCATGATTTTTGTGAACCTACATGCCGAATTTCATCAAAATCGACTTAGTAGTTTACCCGGAAATCGACGCACAGACAGACATACAGACAGACAGAGCGACAGACAGACATTTCGTAAAAACCACTTTTTTGGTTCCTGGGACCCCAAAACGTGTAAATCCGTTGAAATCTCGGAATCGAAAATTTGGACCATCACAAAGCTTTCCATATACTACGTATAAATTGGAAAGGAATAAGTCCATCTTCCCACCCACTATAATTGGCGCACTGTACTTTCAGCTTTCAGAAATCAACAGGCATCCGTGGGTAGTAGCAGGAGGTAAGGGTGAACTGGAACTGGAGCTGCCTATGATGGACGTGGTGCAGACTCACGTGATACCCTCCGTCGATGCCATGGACCCTGACGTGCTCCAGGCAATTACCAGTCTCGGATGCTTCAAGGATCGGGAAAGTCTGGTGCAGGAGTTACTCAGTCCTAAGTGAGTCAACTTGCTATTTTATTAACATGGGAATATCCAATGCACTTGGAATCTAAGCTACGACCTAACCCAACTCCATTAGCTTAAGCCGAACAAGCGAGGAAGGACTGACCAAAGCAGTGTGCCCCGAGCCAGTGTTGGCCCCAGGGCCCCGACAAAAAAGGGGTCCCCATAAAAAGCCTCTAAATAAAAAATCGCAATTAGCCTAGATTAAAAAAAATATTAAAGCAAATAAATGCATTTTTTCAAATATTTGGCGGGAAATTGGAACGTGCCGTGGCATTAACATAATACTCCATTGGTCTATTCTATTATATTCTGTTTTGCATTCTGCGTCTCTATTTTAAAAATGATAGTGGAATATTCGTGTAAGGGTGCAAGTCTTTTCTGCCCGAGAAACCCCCCCCCTCAATTCCGGCCCAGGGGCACTGTAAGTAAGTGGATACAGGCACCCCTAGGACTTCCAAGGAAGCTATGGTCCGAACAGATCAGCACAGCCGGAATAATTACCAGGTTGTGGCAAGGCACTGCGGGAGAAAGCTTCACCTGGAAAAGAAAGCACTGTGACTGCGGGGCTGTTCAGGATACCGCCCACCTGCTGGTCTGCCCACTGCTGCCATCTGGTCCTTGCACGATTAGCGACCTGAATGAAGCAAACGACAAGGCCGTCCAAGCTGCTTGATTTTGGATAACCCATATTAAATGTGAGTCCCTGGACACACGAAGTAATTAGGGCACTAAACTGATAACGCCAACCTAAATTAATATTCGGAGAGCAGATAAGAAGTAATGGGAGATTGGAAAGCAGATATATAATACAATACAAACCCTTTATATTTTCAGTCACAATACAGAAAAGGTAATTTACTTCCTTCTATTGGAGCGGAAACGCCGTAGGCCAGCGTATGAAGACGAAACCGAGTCTGTGTTGAGACTGCGTACAGAAAGCAGTGACCCCCCGCGGAAACGAATCGACACCATTAAAGTCAATGGCACCAGTAGCTTCCAATTTGGCCAGATTAGTGAAGGCAGTCCACTGACTCCCCGAAGACAAGCATACCAGTAAGTGAAGAGTTTCTTACAATTCCAATATGTCTTTATCTAATTATCTATTTTACTAAATGAGTAGGATAAACAGTAGGTAACCTGCCAATAAGCCTTTTTTAGCTCAGACTGTCTCCCTTGTCTCCCATTACGCTGGATGTCTAGCTCCCACCATACGCGTTTCCTCGCAGCCCAATAGAGTACACAGTTGGTGGTATGCTGCTGGCTAACGTCTTGACGGGCATGACTAGTATGGCTGGAAATAGCTCCATAACTGGAGGCGCAATGGGTTATTCACATTCACTATTCAAATCCAGTGAAGATGCACCTGCAGTTGGTCTTGACCTGTGCAGAGGCTTCGGGTTTTTAGGGACTCTCCCTGCCTCCCCACTTTCCTTGATAAGAATTTGTTAAATACATTCAGTGGAATTACTCTTTCAGTAATATGGGAAGACATCATCGGCGGCCGCCAAGCAATGGAAGTCACTCGCTGGGGAGTCAAAACAGTTCCCATAGCCCCCAGTTTTCTGGTTATAATAATGCTCCAAACGTTACTTTAGCAGGTGAGTACGAAGAAACAATGTTTCCTTTTATATAGGCTACATATGAGTGTGCAATTCTTTCTTTGATGCAAATACTGCTTGATGAGCTGCGTACATCAAAGAAGGAAATCAATTTACAACACTATCCACTAAACTTTGTAATGATATCGGAAATCGTAACTTTCTTTTTAAATTAACTGCTAATCTACATCATATTTAGCATAGCCTAACGCAGGAGCTCGAACGTACCAAAGACTAAGAGGAAACCGCTAGACTGAGAGAACAGGAGGATATGCCGGAAGTTACTGCCAGTCTTTGAAATTGTGACCTCGGAAGAAGAAATAAGATCGATAGCCACTGCACGTCAATCATGAAATAATACAATATTCGAATTTATGAAATACGCAAATTGCCAAGTAATACGAGTATAGTGACTCCCACTGGGGAAACGTACTACATAGAGACAAAAAACACCTCGTCAAAAGAGTAATGAACCGGGAGATACAAGCAAGAAGACTGCCAGAGAGGCCGAAAGTTACACTGAGAAGATCGCCAGAAATGAGCAGCTTGGGGCTCTCAACTGAGGTAGCACAGAGCAGGACTTTGAGGAAACGCTGCTGTCGTGCCACCGACCCTCCATGAGGATAAGGCGCAGTAAAAGTAAGTAATAGTGACTCCTACTGCTACAATCAACAGTATCGTAACTTACTTGATGCGTTCTTTTTTCTAAAACAAATAAGTTCTTTAACAATAATTAAGAACGAGTTTATGGACAATAAATTAATAATTAATTTTAATTTTTAGGTATTCTTTCACCAGTTCCTCACAGGGCATCATACCACCATCGATCATCCCATGGCCCTCATAGCAGCCCTTCTCACAACAGTTCCACGTCCTCTAGTTCTCTTATGACGACGTCAGTTATTTCGTCGCATGTTACTTCTCCAGGTAAGGACTTTTAGCTAGTAGGTCTACCAATAGAATATACCACAGAACTGCCATGTCGAGTAAAGACAAACCCCTTGCATGGTTTTTCTAGGAAAAGACGGATGCACCACATCCTTACTGAGGATCTACACCAGCAAAAACCCAGATATAGTTCGGTGGCGAATATTAGTGCTGGAGGGAAAAAGTCTTGTGATGAGGATGATGATGATTATGATTATGATGATAATGATGACAAAGACGATGATGATGAAGACGGCGACGACGACGACGACAACGGTGATGATGATGATAATGATAATGGATCTAGGGTTGAATTCGATGGCCATGCGATTGGAGACGTGTCGTAACTCAACACTGGTACTAACCTCCAGAGGCGACTGAAGAGGTCAATCGGATACATCCATTAAATTTTTATTGATTATGCGATTTAATCTTTAAAAAAAAAATCTGTAACGAATCGTCATACTGTGATTTTTTTAGGGTCTACGAACAGTCAATCTTCGGTAAAGTCACCCCTTACGCCTCCTGTTCTTCACCATCAACGAGCTAATAGTTCTGGTGCGGCTGTACCCAGTTGCGCATCCCCAGATATGGATAGGCAAAGTAATTCGCTCATACCTTCCAATAATCTTCTGCCGATGACACCACCAGGGTCTCCTCATCCAAGTGGAGGTCATCACTGGCGATCAAGACTTACAACAATAAAAAACAGTTTCCTGGGGTCACCACGATTTCATCGAAGAAAATTACAAGGTGGGTTAAGATGACAGGTATGAACTAATTATGATTCCACAAGCAGAAAGGGTTGATGGTGCTGGTTAGGAGAGAACGCAGAACCGGTTAGTCATGCAGAGGTCGCAATGTGTACCTTTGTCGAAAAATACATATATTGATGAGCAGGGAAGGGATTGTAGCCAATTTCCGCAAGCTGGAGGGAAAGATGAAGCAGTGTTTGACCGGGATATACCCTTAAGAATGTTGAACAATAAAGGACCCATTTTAAAGAGCATCGAACACAAAGCATCCCCGCAGATGTAAACAGGCATAAGCATTACTATTTAGTCCAGAAGATAAAGTCAATTCTCCATTTTCCGCAGTGTCTACCGAAGAAGTTCACCTAACGCCAGAGTCCTCACCAGAGCTAACGAAGCGGTCTTGGTTCGGAAACCTTATGACCACTGAGAAGGACGAGACTTTTACGATATTAGTCAAAGGAAAACCTTTAGCATCTGTCAAAGCAGATCTCATACATGCCTTTTTGTCTGTAAGTATATCTGATAACGTAGGCTACTTTACTGTAGCCTGCGCCCTGTTAGAGAGCAGTTTCGCCAATATACTCCTCAAAGGTCAGTGTCGAATACACTGCCTTGTACAGGATTCACCAAGTCAAGACTTTTATGGGCATTCTAGCCGATAAACGAATCTTTTGTTCTACTAATGTACAGCAGATGCATAGAATCTTCTAGATTTTCAGGACTCTAGAGCATCCTATATTTGTCATATATGCTCTAGTAATCTTTCTCTAGAACAGCTAGTAGGTGAACAGTATGAGAATTGGTTATTCTGTTTCAGATTGCAGAGTTGAGTCACAGTGTGTCGTCACCAATGTCCTTCCGAGTAGAATACAAACGGAATGCTACCGGTCCTACCATGTTCCAAAGACAAGTCAGATTTCATGTGGATATTTCAGCTATAGGGAAACAACCACCCGACTGCACTAAAGACTTCTTATTTGCGATCACATTTACATTGCTCTCAGGTAAGCTACGACAGAGTTTTCCTGGGGCTAGCCTAGCAGCTGTAATAATGTAGCAGGCTAAATAAGAATTCAAAGAATGGACCTACTCCTTTTAGGGATGCATATATACAGGGCAAGACTTACTACACTCAGGAGAAAATAATTAACTATTGAAATTTCACTCCTGCTCAATCAGTGACACACAATAGGTTACCAAGCCTCGCATATGTCCTGGATGATCTTCATAGATAAAAATTAGCCATTGGTAACACCTACTTCTTCTGCTTCTGGCTCGACAGCCCTTGATGAGCTTTGGCCTGCTTGACCACACTCTTTTAGTCCTCTCGGTTTTGTACAACGCTCCATCATCAGGACAGTTTCCCACTCATCCTTCCAGGGTTTTCGAGGAACACCTAAAGCATTTTATAACATAAGGGTGTTTGGTGATTTCAGGGAATATTCGGCGATTTCGTCGGGTCTGTGAGCACATACAGAGTCAAGTCTGCACGCGGCGGCCTCCTCCTAGCCCTAGGACTGGGCTCAAATTCTCAACGGACTTATCAGAAAGCTCCAGCTGTGGATCTGATACGAGCGAAAGGCTTTCTCCCTATCCTGGTAACAGACAGGTATGCTTGGACACATCCTTAAATGTTTGTTTTCCAACGCATGCTTAGAGTATTTCTGCTTTTAGCAACCCTGTTAACCAGGCGGGGAGAAGGGGAGTTTACTGACAGTGTGGGCCTGCTGATTATAGTGGATCCCGAACCACTTGGGGGAAGATATTAAAGTCACACGGTTAATTCGGAGGTGACCAGGTGCCAGGACTTGACACACACTTAGATTTAGACTGAGTAGTCTCAGAGCGTTTTCATCCCATGTTCATCCTATTCCCCTGCCAACGCTGTACACTGACTACACAACACCAAGTTTGCTGCAGTTTTGAACAGACTCTGTTCTGGTGAATTCAACTTCGTATAAGGCCGTTGACAAATGCACCCTATTTTCTCTTAGAGAAGCGAAAAGAACTGTGGTAGTCATGAAATTGACGATTGCGTACTACCATCTATATTTCAGCCAGATACAGGTAAAATATAAAACGGGCCTAGCTGCAGTAGGGCAAAACTGCTCATTGTGTACTTAGTACTACAATATATAATTATGTACCTATATTGCTTTGTATAGATTAGAAATACATAATTCATTCATTCATTCAATGCCTTATGGTAAGAGCTTGTATATACAAGGTGGAACATAGCAATTTCCGCAAGGATCATTCACATCATATACGGTACTTTTGATTGTTGAAACTATACATATACCATACCATGCTACCAACACATCAATGGACCTATTTCATTAAGAAATTGTTTGCGCCCTTCTGAGATCATTCAAATCAAGAGCCCAACCAATCAAAACATTGGGTTTTGATGCCATTGCTCTAACAGTATAAAATGTTCACGAACCCGGTTCCTTTGCACCGTACTAAGCATATTGGTTTCCTTATACCTTGGTTCTAGATTTCACAATTTGTATGGGAACCACGGCTCCCAGATAAGCTAAACACTATTTTATTGAAAAATTTCTGAACCGTTTTACTACTAGTATTTAATGGATTTTGTCATCTTAGAGTGCGGCAGTAAATGCAAAAGGTTACCTCCTGTGAACCAGATAGTGTGCTTGAATTGTTAACAGGAAATTGGCTGTATGTATCAAGGAAGATGAAGTTGGCTAAACTGTATTTAAAAAGATTGGAAGCGTTTGCCATGGTTGAATCAGAGACTAGATATTTGATTTCAGTCAAGAATGAAATAAAAACTATCAATATAACGTCTTTTGAAAGGCAGCTGATGTATTCAGTATTCAGTATTCAGTATAATAATCCGTTTAAGTGCCAGGACATAGCTGGATTCACATCGTCAAAAATTGAAGTACAAAAAAAAATGACTATCACAATAATATTAGCCTACATTACTATCACAATAATATTAGCCTACACTACTATCACAATAATATTACATTAATAATAAATATTACATTAATAATTTACCACGAGGGTTTCGTTATCAGTGCATAGGCCTATACCTAACTCCAAACTAGTTCATAAAATGTATGTATGATGTATTGAAATCTAATAAATACTAATACTTACTTAATTACTTACTTAGTAACCATAGCTCACGTCTTACTGTTGAACCATCTGGTGATGTGCTGACCAGCCGACTTCTGTAAATTATGGGTCACCATCATCTTCTTCAGATTGCTGGTCAAGTGCCATACAGCAGTCTCTTTTAAAAGTGGTCATAATTAATTGCTTCGTGATGACATAAGGGGCACATAAGGGGTAAGAGCCGGTGATTTTGATCGGTTGCTCGCGGTGCTCTTCTATAGCGATGAACCAATTAAGGTTCACTTTCACTTCTTCTTCTTCTTCTTCTTCTTCTTCTTCTTTTTCTTCTTCTTCTTCTTCTTCTACTTCTTTTTCTTCTTCTTCTTCCTTAATGCCGCGTTCGCAGCGTGGGGGGGGGGTCGCCCAGAACCCATTACCTGAGCTCGCCCCGGTCGGACGCTAACGCCTTTAGGTCGGCCAATGTTTTCCCTCTTGCTCCTGAGAGTTGTACAATCCTCTCCTCGATGGTTGTCCTCAGTCTGCCGGTTCACTTTCACGTGATGACTAAATTCTAATAAAGAACAATTTTCCAGGTTGACTCCGATTTGGAATCTGACAACTCCGTATTTGACAACTCCGTGTACGATCCCAAATCACCGACAAAAGAAACTGTGTTTAGTCGTCCAGTGCCACCCCCGCAGCCAATCATGCGCCGCCACTCGACAGCGGCTACCACAAACAACAACAACAACAACAGGCATAGCAATAGCAACGAGAGTACGTCGGTTTCGCAACAGGAGAGTCCTCTGTCGCCAATGGAGAAGACTGTTGCTGTTCGAAGTCACAGCGAGAGTAAAACTGACGGGTTAGAGGCGTTAGAGAAGTGCCGAGTAACCGCAACATCTGAAAGTCTGGCTTAAATACATTTTTAGCGCAATACAAGAATCCTAAGCAAATATGTGGGTCAGAGAGCAGGGTGATAGTAATAGGAGAGAGCAATGTGGTGAATGCAGGCTTTATTAGGCCATCAGTGGCGGAGCGTGGGATAATTGCGTGTGTAATGCTTTCAAATATTTATTTAAGTTTAAAAGGAAAAGAAAACAACACGCATCATTTTATATAGCTTGTTCTATCTTCTTGAAAAGGAAAAAATTAAAAACAAAAAAGAAAACATTTGAATTCTAACGAGATTCTTCATTTTCTTAGACTGCGTTGATAACATACAATCATACAATCTTATTTGCTAGCGGCTTCCTATAGATTTCAACGAAGCTCTTAATACATTCTAAGGATTTGTTGAGTGTAATGCGGTATTCCACGTCTTACATGCACGCTCCGCCACTGGAGCCCATTGAGCAATGACGAAAGGAGAAATGAGAAATTTGCGATTGTATGGTTTACCATTATGATCTGATTTTTCTGTACGAAACCGGTTATTTTTATTTTTTTCATAAAGTTTGTGGTTCAAATTGCTCACTGCTATTCTTATCATTTGGCAATTAAATACTAGCAGTACCCATTTTATTTACATATAGTAGAAGTACAGTTCTTAATGGGAGACATGCGAAATTCGCTCTTGTCAAGGTTATTTCTTTGAATTTTTGGTGCCACCTGCCTGTTAAAGCCCCCTTTGGACGCTTTCGGGTCTGGGGGCTTAGGCACGCCCTGGTATTTGTCTAGTCCCCCCCCCCCCCACAGGATTTTCAAGGAAATAAAACAAATTTATTGAAAAACTTCATAAATAAACGAATAATTAAAAATATCATTTTTATGTTGCAGAGAATAATAATATTAAAAAAGAAACACATTAGTTCGAAAATTCGATTATTTTAATATATTATGATGGCATTTCGGAGTTTCGGAATGTTCTTTTGGCAATGTTTAGCCTGTGTTTCAATCTGCACTGCAGGGATGGGTATTAATATCTTAAAGTTTGTGAAGTTCTAAACCTCCACCCACCCCCTTCCCCCTGGATTTTGACGGCAATTTACGCCAATGGTATATAATAAAAATGTCCTAAAGGGCTCCTAATGAACCAAGGCTTACTCCACATACGCTGTTGTTGTTGTTGTTGTTGTTATTATTCCCAACGCCTGCTTTCAGCATTTCTGCTTTAAGCAACCCTGTCAGCCTGGCGGGGGGAGTGAGTCTGTTTGTTAACTTGAGGCACCCTAAGGGCAGACTCTTTCACCTCGGGGAAAGGGGGAGTTGACTGACAGGGTGGACCTCCTGATTATAGTGGATTCCGAACCACTTGGGGAACATGGTAAAGTCACACGATTAAATCGGAGGTGACCAGGACTCGACTTATTCAGCCTAAGCGCGTTATCATGTCCCACCAGGTTCCCCTGCCAAAGCTGTGCACACTACCAAGTTGCCGCAGTTTGAAACATGCTCTGCTCTAATGGAATCAACATGGTAAGGCCGTTGGCACATACGTGGAGCTGAAGAGGGTGTGCCAGAGTCGAAGGGAGTGGAGGCATCGATGTCACATGTTGTTGCCAACCAGCCAGCCCGCCTGTAACTGGAAGAGAAGAGAGGTTTATTTATAGTGGCCTAATGGCCCTTGTCCCATGCCAACAACCCCATAGATTTCGGACATTAATTATGTTGTTTTGAATTTTGGGCCATTGGCAAACTGCTACACGTCCTCGCTCGGTGTCAACCTTCACCGACTATAAGCGATCATGGACAAGCTGGGACAAGCTATCACTGACACAATGTATAGCCTAACATCTCATCATTTCATCAGACTCGGGTATAATATAGTGGCTGTGTGTGCAAGGCCGTAGCCAGGATTTTATTCGGGGGGGGGGGGGGGGTTCAGAAATTTCGTTGGATATTACATAGTAGTTTTTAATTTTCCTCTCAAAATCCGATTCTATCTAGTGTGAGGCCATTTCATTTCGGGGGGGGGGGGGGGTTGAGCCCCATGAACCCCCTCCCCCTTGGCTACGGCCTTGTGTGTGTGGTAGGTACCAGAAATTAAAATAGTATTCTTGGCGTCAGCGAATGTTCCATCTCTCCTATATATAACTATAGGCAGGACAATATACATGAATATTGCCTTTCATGTCCGTTTAATAGAATTAATAACATTTTTGTTTCCATGCAATAAAATGCTGCCTGGCATTCTTTAAGAAGCTTATTGTACCCCACAATTTGAGTTGCTAATTTCAGTCATTTTAGCGCTATCATCTTCGACGATTTCCAAACACTAGTTAGAAACCCATTTTGCCGCGCTATGATAATTATTAAGATTGTTGACGAGAAAATCGAACTACCCAGCACAGAAATTCTATGCGTATTGGTCAATTTTTCTGAAGCAATTAAATTTAAAACTTATCTTAATTGTGTTTTGGAACAAAACTCACGAATGTTCATAAAACTCCGAAATTACGCATTTTATAGTCTAGGTACTTAAATAAAATTACTCCTGCAAATATACGGACATACGGTACCCCTATTTTATTTTTTTAAATATGCTATAAAATTGTGTAACCCCCATGTAAAAAAATTATATTTTCCACGCTATATAAATGCTGCACGCACCGTCCTTAATAGAAAAATTGTAGCCTATATTATGATATTATGTAATAACTTGCATTATAACGGATATTATTTTTGTAACCCCTTAAACTGTTAATAAAATGCTCGGGATCGATAAACAGGGGCAATATTTATCACGTTTAACAGGTTGGAGTAGGGATGTCCAACAGTTGCAAGTATTAAGGTGTAAGCGACCTGTGGAGAGGCTGAATAAGAATTAATTAAATTAGAATTAATAGATAACTTTCTTATACTTGTAGAAAAAAAAACAATAGACCAAAATTCCCTCCTCTGATTGGGGGGAGGGGGTGTCATTTTTCCAAAAAAAAAATAGAGCTTATGATTAACTTATGGAGAAATCTTTATTTTATTTCATTCATTTTACGACGAAATAGCAGTTGGCTATGTATGAATTGTAATGAAGTAAATTTTCAAATTAATATTAACTCTTATTCGACTCTTTACCTATCGTTTGTGTAAGTCTTCTGCTCACAAACTCAACGATTGGTTGGCAGCAACTCCCTGCATATTACCCTCCAGCTCTCTCGGCCCTGCGCCTTCCTCTTCAGCTCTTGGTACGTTCGCTCCCACGTCCTCCTTCAGTTGATCCATGAATGAGGTTCATTTGTGACGTCATTTTGTAGATGGCAGCACCAGTTGCAATGATATCAAAGCGTTGATTTTTCCATAAGCCTCAATAATATTTTAAAATTATTTTATTTATGTATTATTTGAAAGTGATGTTTTTCTATAAATTATGGAGAATATATCTATTAAATTATATGCAGCGAAATAAGGTCCAGTTATAGTAAAAATATTATAAAAAATATTAAAAGAATTAATTAGATGCTAAGAGCTTAGTTTTCACATGCAAACGGCGGCCATTTTGAATAATATGGATATCGGTTTGTCGTCAGCGAACCTAGTGACCAAAACTGTCCCTACAGAACCTCATTCCTTCTTTGGACGCCTTCTTCTATTGGTTCCTTCCACTGTGCCCTCAATGATGGTGTGTACCACATAAATGCCCTACCCATTTCACTCTTCTACTTTTTACATGAGAAATCAGCTGTCTCCTTCTTGGGATAGGTACATTAACTAAATTTGCTGTAAATCCGGAAATTAATTGTAACGGGAAAGAATTTCTACCCGCAAGCCAACCAAACAACAATCAGAGCGAGGATTATCCATAAGTTAATCATGTGCGCTATTATTATGAATTGACAAACCAATCACAGCTGGTAATTTTATAGGAAAACTGTCCATTCCCAGGAAATATTGATCATAGAGTAATCATTTAAGGGTAAGTGCGCTCATTTGCAGTATATTTCCAATTATTTTTCTACGCTTTCTATGACTATGGCTAATCGATGTTAGTAAAAAGTGATGCAGAAGCCCCAGTTTGAACCTACTGTTCACCCGTCAGTAGGTAAAAATTGAGGTTTCTGGTCTGCATTATTTGAGCCACTTTGCACTTCTACAACGTTAAGGCCAAACCGGAGTCGCCGATATTCCATTTCTGTACAAACTATAATTTCTCATGAAATATGGAACGCAGATCAATGAGAAAATGCTGAATCGCAAGAAGAATTTTTTCTCCTAATTTTGATATATAGTATGTTGCAATCATCAATACCGATCGGCTGTAGTTAGTGAACTAGATACGCAAAAAATAACGGTCACTCAGGAGTTCAAGCTGAAGGAGCTTATAAACTGTGGCAAATTGGGGTTAGTTAAGGCCACATACTATACATCAAAATTAGGAGAAAAAATTCTTCTTTTCATTCAGCATTTTTTCATTGTTCTACGTTCTATATTTCATGAGAAATTGAAGTTTGAACAGAAATTGGAATATAGGCGACTCCGGTTGGTTTGCCCTTAAGTACGTTGGTCGTTGGTACAACATTATTTATTGCATTACTAATTTTTATTGGTTCAATATAATATTTACAGTAGTAACTTGGAATGAAGTACTATACCGTATGTTTTTCACTGTTGGCATCTCTATTGAAGAGCGATTAAAAAGAAAACCTGTGCAATTTGTAAGCCTACTCAACTAGCTGTAATTATTTTGCATTGTTGTCTTGAAAAAAAAACTAAGAATACATACCGTAAAGTATACATTATCCCATTACTATCTATTTGAAGGCAGTAACGCTACTGCCTACAATACATTACAAAACCAAGATTCTTGAGTAAAGCATGCGGTTCCCATAAGAAATACCACTAAATTTAACCCATCAGTTTATTATACTATGCTCTAATACTATGTTAAATTTAGAGGCGATCTTTATCGGGTTAAAGCATAACACGAAAAAAGTCAGTATTAAACTGAAAATATTAAATATGCCGCAGTTTGTCCAGTGTTTAGTAATAAAATTACACGAAGTGTACGTATATTATATTAATATACAGGAAATTATTACCTTTTTAGCATATTTTAGACTATTAGTAGATGAAGTTGTGTTTGTATTTTGAGTCCTTGCAAATAGTTCGGGTCGTTAATTTTGTTGAACTGTTATACTGTATGTATCTTTCAGCTTGTAATTTAATTGAATAAAAGGTAGTCTATATATATTCTGAATTTCATAACCTACATATTACATAAACCCTCGGATGGTCTAAGTCAAGCACGTAGCCAGGATTTTATTTCGGGAGGGGCTAACTACCAGGGGGTTGGAATACCCCCAGTAAAACGGCGGGTCAAGACTTCCGTAATCTGCGGAAGTATCTTGCACTATCGAATCTACTGTAGGCCTATATACATTGGATCGAGCGAGAACAAATATAAATAAACTAAAAAATCATTTTTTTTCCTTTTTTTTACATTTCGGGAGGGGCTCCAAAGCCCCCTCCCTGGCTACGTGTCTGGTCTATGTTATGGAATTCATATGATATAGGTGTATGTCAATGATTTTACCTCATAGGCAAGTTTAAATGGGATTTTATGTTCGTACAGTATCTCTGAGAACCTAACAGTGGCGTATAAACTGTATATGGGGGAGGGGCAGCCTCAGGGCTTTTCGAACGTGCTCTTAGGTAACTTGAGGAGCTTGGTTACAAACATGGCCAACTCCATTTTGTTTTCACAAAATGGGATTTTGATCCGACCTTGCAGAAAATTTTAATGTCCACCTGCACGCTGTAAAATTAAATGACAACAGCAGCCAGATTGCGCACAGAAGCGCTGAGAAGTCTAGGGTTAGCTATAAACTTAATGCAATTTTCAACAGAAAATCCGCTATCCTGAAAAATTCTACAACTTGGAGTTGGCCATGTTTGTAAACAGCCTCGTCACTTGATTCAACATCTAAATATCCGCGGGAAGTTGATAGCTTGAGGTGATTTGCTATACCCCCCCCCCCCACTCAAAAAAAATTTATAAACGTCTCTGGTGCTTATGAACGGTATTTGTAGGCCTATATATACGGACACATTGTGCAATATTACTCATAAACGGTATATTCCGTTTTTTTTTAATGTTTGATTTGTGATTATGGCAATGGAACCATGTGGACTGCTCTTTCAGCCAAGTTCTTTTCTTCTGTACTTACTTTTAGCACCTTAACTTTTGTTAAAAAGGGCAGACTTTGTTATACAGTATTGAACATTTTTTTAAGTCGAAACCTTGATTTAGTAACCCTTATACTGCAGACTTTGGCTTATTGTAACCCGTTTCGTCTCCTTAATAGTAACCTACATTTGAAAATATGAAAATGCCCGTACAAGTTCTAGTCAGTGTTTAATTGTTATTTTAATTTTTAGTTTTTACTATATTATGTTTTGTGAATGGTATGTGTTAAAGCTGAAAATTGGATCGCATATTTGTACAAACAATAAAGCAGAGGTTAGGGTTCACGTTCGAATTTGGTTCGAATAGGCACATATAGTTTACTATTAGGCTATATAGATTACAGCCGATAATAAGATGGGCGGTTATTCCATCTGTCAATAATTCGTTATTGGTGGGCATAAATAATAAATCTCTACCATATTATAACTTAATTTAGGCCTATAATAGATAAGTTAAGTATCTACACAATAGTCTCTGTAAAACAAACATCTCATTAGTTTTTGATGCACAAATGACAAATTATTGACAGATAGTAAAGCCGCCTTAGGCGCCCATTCCACCGACCGGCTAGGGCTATTTACCAAAACGGTGACGTGGTAGCAGACATTCACGACTTTGGTGGCGTTTCCACCGACCTCGCATTGCAGAATACAAATGACATTGACGGAAATTAGAATTTTTCTTTTTATAGAAATCTATTAAAATGTTTGTACTTAACATATCCCATGACGCCATTTTTTAATTTTAGTTTGTTTGTTTGTGATTTTACTGTATGATCATTGATCAATTTTAACTATGGCATAGAGGAAAATAAACATTTCCGTCAATTCTGCAATGCGAGGTCGGTGGAAACCCCGCCTAAGTCTTGAATGTCTGCTACCACGTCACCGTTTTTGTAAATAGTCCTAGCCAGTCGGTGGAATGGGCGCCTTAGGAGCATGAATGCAAAAGCAGATTTGTCGCTTAACGTAATTTTTGAGTTGGTTGTATCACTGGAATATAAATTATAAAAAAAGTTAACAAAAAGTTTAATGCGATTCCTATGTTATCAGAGTATCTATATTAATTAAAATATTACGTCCCATAATGTAGAAGCATTTCGATTTTGAACGTTTTTTATCTCACCTGCATTTATAGTTTCAAGTGACAAACCGCCTTTTGTATACATGTTCCTCCCATATTAAGGCGATAAAGGGTATGTACTCCATTTTCGCCACCTTTTTTTGGCTATTTTTGAAAATCAATGAATGCCCTATTTAAGAGTTTAAACAGTTTAAGAGGTTCAGAGCCCATTAAAATTACAAGCTGTGTGTCACACCAATTCGGAAGCAGGGGTCTTTAGAACGAAAGAAGAATTATGCAAATTGTCCATATTTTCAAAGTGAGCCAAGTTTAGACCCTTCGGCCCACTTTTACCATTAATCCAATTAACCTATTTCCCCAAGTACCTATTCATGCAAATTCCACATAGAATTCTGAATTAGAAGATCTGGTGGTGACTATAAAGTCTAGAGATAGTACCTTTCAGAGGCGTAACAAATTTTTGGGGGCCCTTACGCAAGACAAAGCAGTGGGGCCCCAATTTGCAATTACACTAGGCTTAGAATTTCGTTCTCCTTTCTTAAATTAGTTTTTTTTTTAATTTTTATATATTTTCGGAAAATCCCAAAAAATTTACGTTTTTTTTTCTTTCTGTGGGGGCCCCATTTAGCTGGGGGCCCTTACGCCTTGCGTAACTTGCGCCCTTCACTGGTACCTTTCAATACTAATTTTTGTTGGAAAGTAATGCATGACTGTTCGAGAACACCCCCGGCAGTTACAAAGCTTTACATTGTTTCTAGCCTATATACCTTTTGCAGTTACCTAAGCTACTTTTTACTAGAACCTATAAAATATTTTAAACTTAACCTACCTAACCTATGTAGAAGTTTGTCTTTACCTAGTTTATAGAATTCGAATTGTTGAGCTGTTGCTGAAATGACCCTAGTTGCAATTTTTTCATTAAAATTTCTGCATACCTACTTCCTTCCAAATTTATATCATCAGACACTTCTTAACTTTTTACATTCATTCGGCACTGATACAAGGGTGGGGGGTGGTGAGGAGTCACCAGTATGGAGTTAACGTAAAAACGCTCACCTAACAAGAAACTAAGAAACATTAATGGCAACAGCGGGATTTTAACCCAAAACTTTGGCAACCCCGAGAAAATGTGTTAACTAATCTAATCTAAACTATCATCCCATCTTGCCAATTTACTCTATACCACACTACTTTATGTAGAAATTTTGTCTGTTTCGTTAAAAGTTTACGTGTAAAAAGCTTAAGAAGTGTCTGGATGTATTTGGCCCTATTATATTACCTGTCCTTGTAGAGAGTGGTCCAGACCACTGGACCCCCATTTATCTAGGTTAATATGACGAATTTGGAAATTCAGCAAAAATTTGATTACAAAATTCGGGTCAAAACTATCTTTTAGTATAATTTTCATATTTTCGTGGTTCAGAAAGGAAGTTTTATATGGGGCATAGATTTTCTAACATAAATATTTTTTATTTATTTTTTAAATAATATCCTGAATGAGTCTTTATAAACTTATTACTTGTCCAATGCCAACGACCCCATGGATTTCGGATATTATTTGTATTGTTTTCGTATGAATTATGGGCCATTGGCAAACTGGTCTACGTCCTCGGTGTTAACCTACACCGGCTAAACGGTAATGGACAAAATGAGACAAGCTTACAACATAAGTTTATGCAAAGTGACATCAAATGAAAACTTTATTTATGGCCTTTTATTGAGTATGCTAATCATGAGTCTAAATCTTATGGTTTGGATATAATTACTACAATCGTCTCAGTTATGTCTGGGATTTGTCTTGGATATTCTTATTCGCATTGTGGCTAGATCTAACAAGCCATCAATGACGGATCCACGGGGGGGGGGGGGGCGGTGGTCCTTAATAAGTAAATTCCTATGATAGTAAAAAAATGTAAAATTTTTTTTAAATAAAACTCAAATTTTCAACTGGATCCGCTCTTGCTTACCATAAATTAAGAATTCTTCAATATAAATTTCGGCAAATATTTAATTCTACCAAAAGATATTTTGACCCTGACTTTATAATCAATTTTTTTACAACTGTTCAAAATTTCTGATAACAATATAGATAAATAGGGTGTCCAGGTTATTTGGAACACCAAGCTGCTTAGTAGATTTTGTTAATTTACCATTGCATTTAATACCTAACCAGGCACATTATGTAGGTACATAAATTGTTCTGTGCTCTCCATTTAAGGGAGAAAACTGCTTTGTACATATAACATACCAGTGGGTTCCGGCCGGTAATAATGTTATGCAAAATTTTCACTGTAAACTGCTTAAGGTATTACTATATTCTAATGATGACGATATTAAAAATAAATGCGATTTGAAATACCGAAATGCCATATTTGTTATTACTATAGGCACCGTACCTGAATGTTCTGGCTGTCTACGCTGGTAGGCTATATTTTTGTCAATGCAGGGTTTCTAAGTACCTACATGTAAATAAATAAATAATCATTTATTTGCAAACAGGCCACAGACCTAACAGTCCAATGTCCGGACCCTTGTGAACCGACATGCCAAATTCAATCCAAATCCACCAAGTTGTTTGCCCGCAAATCGATCACCAGACAGGCAGACAGACATTTCGTAAAAATCACTTTTTGTGTTACTAGGACCACAAAAGGTGTAAATCCCATTGGCGTAAATAGGGGGGCCCTGGGGAGCTTAGCGCCTTAGGATTTCTGGTAACAAAGACGTTACGGAAGCTAAAGGCATACTATCCACAATAACAATTTTTGGTAGGCTAAGCTTAGGTAGGTACTGTTCATTAAAGACTACATGAAAAAAATCAACAAATTGACCAAGTACTTTCACAAAAAAAATTCTTCAAACCTCAATACTTCAGGCCTATTTTTTCAAACTTTTCTCCGGGTGAGACCCCTCAGTGGTAGGTATCTTCGTCGGTAAAATGCAGGCACGTAGCCAGGGAGGGGGCTTTGGGGGCTGAAGCCCCTCCCGAAATGTAAAAAAAGGGGGAAGCATGTTTTTTTAGTTTATTTATATTTGTTCGCGCTCGATCCAGTGAATATAGGCCTACAGTAGATTCGATAGTGCAAGATACTTCCGCAGATTACGGAAGGCTTGACCCGCCGTTTTACTGGGGTATTCCATACCCCCCCCCCCCCAACCGGCCCAACCCCCTGGTAGTTAGCCCCTCCCGAAATAAAATCCTGGCTACGTGCTTGGTAAAATGTAAACTGTACCGCTTGCAAGATGCGCTTGCGTAAAACCTCGCTATTTTGGGCTTATTATTCTTTTTTTTTCTCCGGGAGATATCCCCGGGCCCCCCTTCTCCAGAGCATAAAATGTATACTGGCTACATATACTTGGAAGTTAAAAGCAGCATAGGCTCCAATTTTAGGCAAAATTCTCCCGCCCGCTCCGAGAAAAATTTCTAAATCCGCGCCTACGAGAGAGAGGTTCATCAATCTGGCCATCTTGCATAGGGGATGAGACTAGGTCGCTGAGCGTGTCAGAAACCGACAAAAACCATTTAAGGAGATTAAAAACAAAAAAAATTTTAATTTTTAAAATTCGAAAACAGGCGGAAAGCTCACATACATTTTAATTTTTTGTCATTAGTCTGTAGTTGAATAGTATAGTGTATAATGTTAGGTATTTCATACACATTAAAAAAAATTAAATAATAAAAAAGTCATATAATTTGTTAGGCAGACTTCAGAAGTGAATGAGTACCTACCGAAAGGAATTTAAGAACATCAAAGTCTAGGGGTCCTAAAGCCCCCCATAGATATTTTGGGAATTTACGCCAATGGTAAACTCTGTTGAAATCTCGGAATCGAACATTTTTACCATCACAAAGCTCACTAGCCTTGGCCTACTGTACGTATAAATAGGAAAGAAATAATATCTTAGTCTTACATCTAATATCGCTCATGCACGAGAAAAGCGACACATTTCAAAAAATTGCAAAATTGAGTTATTTATACAAAAATGTCGAGGAATATATAGCGAAATTTATGAATGTAGTGTCACATATCTATAGTTTAATTTGTTTCCATAAAATTGCGTTTTGTCACTGATCCATTGTCAAGTTTGACTACTTCGGGTTTGGCAATACTGACACAATTCGGAATGTGCTCCAGGCTTTGACGTGGTAATTATACTTCTCTTTCAAGTAAACTGTCATATCTCAAAAGTATTAAGTGTACAACACCACAAATAAAAACTAAAAAATGGTCAGAACTAAACTTTGATTTATCTCAAAAGTCAATATTTAGAAATGTGTCACTTTTCTCGTGCATGAGCGATACATTAAGATGTGATAATTCCCTTAATTTTACCACTCGTCAACTGTGTCACATAGGCCAACTCCCACTCAAAAGGTCGAAAGTAGGGAAAGGCGAAGGCGAGGAGCAAAACGCAACGGCAAACAGCTAGAGGACACTATAGGACAGTATACCGTACTGTATACACTCGACTGTGGTGATAAAAATTGTAACGTTTTTTTTTATAAATACACGCATTATAATAATTATTATTATTATTAATTTTGTGCGAATTTATGTGGGACCAACGCCACAAGGATTCCCAAGCCCGGGCCTAGGGGGTGGCGAGGTGGGCCTGCGCTATCGGCTATAAATTTTCTTGTGACAATCTTCGATAGAAGAGGCATTAAAAGAAGAAGACTATATTAATATATATTTGAGGGCGCAAATTCTTCACTTTGCCACTAGCCCAAAAGTACCTCGGCCCGGCACTGAGGATACCTACCGTACCTCAGCATTCGAACAAATTTTGAAGGATATAGCCGATGTATGCTATCTGTGTTTTGGCATGTTAAATAATATTAATACGTCATGTAAGTAAAAACAACTACAAGCTTACAATACTGTTTTTCAGGTATATATTAAGGCCAAACCGGAGTGGGTCACGTGACTGGCCTGGAAATGTCTGCCGAGGGTTCTTAAAAATATGTTTTAAACCGCAGTGGTATAGTAAAAATCGATAGAAGGGTATACTGTAGTATACGCGTAGACATGCTTACACTATTGACTGAACCAAATATTACAATTACATTAGGTCTAAAATTTGTTCATGAAGCAATTAAAAACATACCTTTTAGAACATTTTTACGTGCCCCACAGGGAAGAAAAACCTCCAACTTTTGTAATGAAATGTACTTTAGTCAGAAGCTCAACACTTAATTTGACAGTAAAGCGCCAGAAATAGGTAAAACTGCAATTATTTGAAATAATACAAGTCAAATACGGAACAGGTACGAGACGCGGGGCTTTGTTTATAAAATGGATATTCAACGATCCTGTGGCTGGAGACCGTTATCAATATGGCTACTAGTGTAGCCTGCACAAGATAAGTACGCAATTCGGCGGGGAAATAGTCTGCACAAGCTAACTACTAAACTACAGAGTTTTTGACCGGGTCCAAGTATCCGCTTTGCTATGCTGCAATGTGTAAGACTTTGATATATTTTGCGTTGTTACTTGATAGTTGGCTTATGGTTAACGGGTGCCTCGTAAGTCATATTATGACTCCTGCCGCTCCAGTTCTATTATATTTCAATGTATTCAACGCTCAACGGTCAAGGCCACAACCCTACGGTTTGGCCTTAAGTAAAACCCCAAAAAAGTAACGGGGAATGATAACAGAAAAGGCCCCAAAAATGCACGCCTGCCTATCTCGCAATGACCCCCAGGCCCCTGTGCAGTGTCATATTGTACAGAGAAGCCCACCATATGACCCAGGCCCAGTTGCACCACCATAGCAAAAGCCCCTTAGCTGCTTACCGGCAAGCTGGGAGGTGCAACCGGCACTCAACCATATATCCCTCCACCATAATAAACAAGCGATCTGCACAAGGTCAATATTTTAGTCGCGCCATCAGCAGTTCGGCACTTCTCGCCGCTGTTCGGCTCCATTCGTCCCCCTCGTTGGATGGTACCCTTTCCATACTAAGAATAGACCGAATGGTTGCCGAACTGGCTTTGAATTACAGACGGGGCCCCAATGCTGTTCAGTGTACATTGCGCGCTGTTGCATTGGGGAGTGCATCATTTTTTTGGCGTTCCCCTTCCGGGTTTTTTTGTAGTTCCAATTTTTTCGGCTACACCGCTGAGCCTAACTCTTGGAAGAGCCAAAACCGGGTAAGACGCGGCGGCATGCACTAACTAGAGTTAAGGAGGTCAGCTGTCTGGATTGGGAAGGGGAAAAGAGTACATGTCCACCGGATACCAGGGGTGGGAGTAGGAGTCTCCCCATATTGGCCATATTACCTACCCTCTTTGGATCGTATGATTACAGGTAAAGCCATTAAGCCATGGGCGTAGCTAACGGAAACAGTGCTTCTTGTAGTAATCTCTGCCCTGGAGCAAGATGAGAGGCCAGCTGCCTGAATCTGGAAGGAAACAAAGAGTACATGTCTTTCGGGGGCCACAGGGGAGGGGAGGGGTCTCCCCTTATGCCCACTCTTTGACAAGGAAGATTAGAGGGTGATGTCTAAGGCCATGGGCGTAGCTAGCGGAATCAGTGCTTCTTGTAGTAATCTCTGACCTGGAGCAAGAGGGGTCAAGTGTCTGGATCTGGAAGGAGAAAAAGAGTACATGTCTTTCGGGTGCCATAGGGGGGTGGGGGTCACCCCTTATGCCCACTCTTTGGAAAGGAAGATTGGAGGGTGAAGCCTAAGGCCATGGGCGTAGCTAGCGGAAACAGTTCTTCTTGTAGTAATCTCTGACCTGGAGCAAGAGGGGTCAAGTGTCTGGATCTGGAAGGATAAAAAGAGTACATGTCTTTCGGGTGCCATAGGGGGGTGGGGGTCTCCCCTTATGCCCACTCTTTGGAAAGGAAGATTAGAGGGTGAAGTCTAAGGCCATGGGCGTAGCTAGCGGAAACAGTGCTTCTTGTAGTAATCTCTGACCTGGAGCAAGAGGGGTCAAGTGTCTGGATCTGGAAGGAGAAAAAGAGTACATGTCTTTCGGGTGCCATAGGGGGGTGGGGGTCTCCCCTTATGCCCACTCTTTGGAAAGGAAGATTAGAGGGTGAAGTCTAAGGCCATGGGCGTAGCTAGCGGAAACAGTGCTTCTTGTAGTAATCTCTGACCTGGAGCAAGAGGGGTCAAGTGTCTGGATCTGGAAGGAGAAAAAGAGTACATGTCTTTCGGGTGCCATAGGGGGGTGGGGGTCTCCCCTTATGCCCACTCTTTGGAAAGGAAGATTAGAGGGTGATGTCTAAGGCCATGGGCTTAGCTAGCGGAAACAGTGCTTCTTGTAGTAATCTCTGACCTGGAGCAAGAGGGGTCAACTGTCTGGATCTAGAAGGAGAAAAAGAGTCATGTCTTTCGGGTGCCGTAGGGGGAGGGGGGTCTCTCCCCTTATGCCCACACTTTGGAAAGGACGATTAGAAGTGAAGTGAAGTAGCGGAAACACAGTGCTTCTTGTAGTAAGTAATCTCTGACCTGTAGCAACTTGTCAAAGACTGTGGCTTGTGGTTGAGTGGCTATACGCTAGGGGAGCGAATCAAAAAGGGGACGAAAACTAGCGGCCGACACAGCTGCCTGAGCTAAGGGAAAGTACTTGCTAGCCAACGCCCACCCTTGGCAGATTAGCCTTTTCCCATTTGGTGATGCGCTGACCACCAGTATCTCCTTGCTGTCTCCCGGAAGATGTCGTCCGTGTGGTCTTCCCCGTCTTCTACCAGGGCTGGGCACTCGGGTAGATGCTCTGCATTCATTTGGCCTTCGTTACACAGGGGGCAGATGTCAGAAGCAGGACTCCGATGCGATACAGGTAGGAAGGGGGGGTAGTCGTGGGCGGTGGTGGTCCTGCAAAAAGGAATGGTCGCTGCCCTGGGCAGGGACCTGGGTATTGGCAAGTCAATAAGGGTGGCCTGTGCTTGTGTGCCTGTGGCGGTTTCGGGTTTCAGTTGCTGAGTTAAGGGAAATTATTGGGTTAATTGTAAGAGTGGGCCGAAAGGCCACAAAATTCGCCCATATGGAAAATAAAGCCAATTTTCTTTCTTCTTTTCTTAAGGGAAAGTGTAACCAGAGGGACGGTCTTCGTTATAGTTTGTGGAAAGACAATGTTTCTTGTTGGAAGCTCTGACTTGCAGTAACTTGTCAAAGATAACAATCTAAACACTGGGCATCCAGCTCCTACTACGTTCAAAAGTCTCAGCAATGATCGTGATGCGTAAGATAAGATAAGTAGGGGTCCCAAAGGAGGTCATCTGGCCCCATCGATTTAAAAAAAAAAGTACATTAGGGATACCTTCAGTAATGGAGCCGAACCTGGTTACAATAAACCATCAAATAAACCAATCATTTCACCCTTAAACTTTTCATTTCTGATGGGGTCCGGCAGAGAGTTCCGAAGCCCGTACCAAAAAAGAAGAAGATAATGCTTGGGATGTGTGGATGGGTGAAATTCAAAGTATTTACCTTTGCTTTACTGTTTACTTTCAGCGCATGAAAGATTGCAAAATGGAGGACGGCACAATTGACATAATCCAGTCGAATAAAGGACACTTCAAAATAATCCACAAGGGCTTTATGTACACCAAACATAAGAGTTTCAACAATGTCACGCGATGGCGGTGTGCTGCAAGAGGTTCATGCAGGTAAGTTACCTAGTTAAATATATCTTCTTCTTCTTCTTCTTCTTCTTCTTCTTCTTCATCACCTTCTTCTTCATCATCTTCTTCTTATTCATCATCATCATCTTCTTCTTCTTTTTCTTCTTCAGCTTCTTCTTTATCTTCCCTCTTAGTACCGCTTGCGTAGCGTGAGGGAGTCGCCCCAGACCCATTCCTTATACTCGACTCGGTCGGACGCTCACGTCTTGAGCTCTGCCATTGTTTTCCCTCTTCCTCGGGCGAGTTGTTTGACTCTTTCCTCGAGGGTTGTCCCCGGTCTACCAATGGATCTTCTACCTTGTGGTCTTGCTTCTGCCAACCTCCTGGTGGTCCTATTCTCATCCATAATGTTAAATATATGCAAATAAACTAATTCAAAATTATTAACTTTACTTCAAACTGAACCATCCTGGCAGAGACGTATATGCCTAGTATTTGACCAGGCGCGTAAGATGAGCATCCGCAGCGTAAACAATGAAGCGGTAAAAGGTTCTAACTCAAATTAAATAAGCTTGAAGGCTCTCACCATAAGCTAATCATGAAAAATACATTTTGCATGTAATCCAAGGGAAGATAGAAGGACGGAGGACTCCCTGCACAAGAAGAACAACCTGGTTCAAAAAATCTGAGGCAGTGGTTTCGCAAAAGCGTGACATCCCTTTTTAGAGCAGCCATCTCCACGCAGCCACGTCCAAATCGCCATGATGATCGCCATTCTTCGCTAGAAGAGCCATATAAAGGATAAGATTATCTTATTTTATTAATCTTTCAGGGGCTCCATTATGACCAGTAACGACTTCACGCGGCCTATCCCGAAGATGTCTCACAGCCACCCTCCTGATTTCAAAGCTTGCGAACTAGCGAAAAGCCGGTATCTCATCCCTGTCATCAACAAGGAGTTCATTTTCAAGACTGAGCTGTTCAAAACTGGTAATGAGTTTATTGTTAATAAATGAACTAGTTCAGGGGTTCCCAACCTTTTTTGTCTGTGGACCACTAGATTATTTTATATTTTTCAGTGGACCACCCATGCTGTGTTTTTTTTAGGTGAAGCAAAGTCAGAAAATGCCGCCCCTCAACGTCACTGAAATTTTTCTCTTTCCTCAAGAAAAACACACTGAACGTACCACAGTTTACTGACAAAACAAAAGTTAATTTATTCGCGCGTAAAAGTTCAAATATTGTTCTGATATTTTACTTATTGCTCCTGGTTAATGACGCGGGAACTATTTTCTAAAGTAAATCCCGCAAATGTTTAATATTTTATTTATGCTTTATTTCTTTTTAATTTTTAGAAATGTAGTTGGTAAATTATTTAATTAATTTTTGCCGTTTTGCCGCCCCTCGGGAAGTGCTGCCCTGCAGCCTGATCGAGGCGATTATAATACCGGAGTTAAATAAATACCCTAGGATTATAACTGTAAACAAACAAATTTTGAATAGCACTTTCCATTATAAAATTATCTTGTTTACATTTTTAATACCAGGGGATTAAATAAATACCGGTATTATAATCGCCTCGATCAGGCTGCTGAAGCAGCTGCCTCATTGCCTCAATGGACGGCACGGCTCTGACCATAGTTGTCACAGGAAAGTCGTTAAATTCTATAGGACCAAAATTAAGTTTTTGCCCAAAATTACGTGCTAATATTTGATTGAATGTTTAGGACTGGTATTGGTCGGATTTTATAACTTTCGTGCCAAGACTTACTGAAATTTTATTTCAAATTTCCAATAACTCAGCAGTTTCATTTTCTTAGTTGTTACTTTGGCCTGTGGACCACCTGATATATGTCTATGGACCACAGTTTTGGAACCCCTATAGAACTTGCAGATGGTCGCAACATTGTAATACAGCATGAAGGGCAATGCCACGGGGTTTCACGTCTATCGATAATACTTAGCTTATAGTTAGGCGCCATCTATTCTATTTTACTATCGTTGCTTAGTAGTAAGTGGAATGCGCCTGAGGAAATTCATTTATGCAACTGTGCACCCTTTCAGAGTTCATTGATCACGTTAGAACTTAGACTAGCGTCTTCTCTTTTTTCTCTTTTTAGACCCTGCATAGGATCAGTGCCGGATTAACCCCGGGGGGGGGGGGGGGGACAAGATATATGGGGGCCGTAGGCATAAGATATGTGGGTACAAAGTGAAAACTCCCCTAAAATTCATTAATCTACCAGCAGTGCAGTAAAAAAAAACATACAATTTCCCGCCAATTTCAAAATTTTTAATTTTTTTATATTTTTATCTTTAAAAAAATCTCGTTTGTGGGGGGCCGGAATTTTAGGCATTTCTGAGGGGGGGGGGGCGTGGGCCTGTGCCCCAAGTACCCATGGGTTAATCCGGCACTGCGTAGGATAGGGAAAACCGAGATAGCCGAAATTTTACTCTAGGACAATTATTTACAATGTAACTACAGTACTAATCATTTTCTATTACGGTACCTAATTTATAAATAAAGAAATGTGAACCCGTTCACTCGTACCGGTTCTTTTGTATGCCATAATACGCCTGCAAAAATGTGGGTCAGCTGAGCTTGCAGTTCTGTTTTATTTGTGTATAAAATATAATGATTATTGAACTTATTATAAGTCACCACCATTAATCACGTGATGTTTTTTAAAGCATTTTTAACCCCTCCCTCCCCCTTGGTGATACGTGGTAATGTTTAAGACTACCCCCCCCCTCCCCAAGTACCTTTTAGTACCTACAAGAATCTTAATTTTTATAATATTATTTTTAAATACAGATATCATAAAGTATAATCTAATTTTATTCTAGAAAATTAAGGACCATGATAAAAATTTCTGTGCGCGAGGACTTCGTTTGTTGTCTGGCCACGGAGAGTCAAGGTCACACTACACACCACTTTTCGGTTTAGAAATCACGTGTTTGACGAAAAAATAAATACACACGTGATATCATACAATCACACCCCCTCCCCCCCCCCCCCCTTCGAACCTCACGTGATTAATGGATAGCCCAGTAAACATTAATTTATTCGGTTTAGAAATGAATCGAACAAATGAACGTTTATTGCTTTCCAATTTATACGTAGTATATGGAAAGCTTGGTGATGGTCGAAATTTTCGATTCCAAGATTTCAATCAATTTACACGTTTTCAGGTCCCAGGAACACAAAAAAGTGGTTTTTACGAAATGTCTGTCTGTAGCTCTGCCTGTCTGTCTGGGTTCACCAGATTATGTGATTATGTGGAAGAAAGCTGATGGTGGAAGCCTAAAGCTGGCCATTCACGAGGGCTCCAAACGGGCTCGCGCCTAGCCAAATGGCGCGTCGTGTTCCATTTGGCGTTAGCGCCATTTAGAGGGGTCATCACGACTACGCTGAACCAGTCGCTCCAAATCTTTCAAATTGTACAGTGTGACGATATGGAAGAGGTACTTTTACACTGTATCTAAATGGTGCTAACGCCAAATGGAACAGGACGCGCCATTTGGCTTGGCGCGAGTCCGTTTGGAGCCCTCGTAAATGGCCTGCTTAATGATTCGGCGTAATTTTTTTTTTTTTAAAGGACGCCCTAAGCAGAGGGATGGCGATGGCGTGGGCAGTGGCGTAGCCAGAATTTTTTTTGGGGGGTCCCGTTTTCATCAAGTTTGCCCGCTTTCGATAGGTTTTCAAATGGGGTGGTGTTTCATTTGGCACCCCCCCCCCGAATTGTTTTTTAAAAGATAGGCCTCAATTTTGTTTTTGCAGACGATAACTTTATTAACAAAACTGGAAAAAGGGGGACCGGGGTCTCCCCGGCGATTTTTTTAGATAAACATCTATAAAAATTTCCTATTTTGCTAAAAAAAAAAATTGGGGGGGGGGGTCCGGACCCCACTGACCCCCACCCTTGGCTACGCCACTGGGCGAGGGGCCTATGTCATATTGCCAGTGCCGGATCACCAACTAGGCACACTGGGCAACTGCCTAAGGGCCCAGAGCTGCCTGACGGCCCACAAATTTTTTGAAAAAAGTTAATTTATTATGTAATTTTTCAAAACTTTTCATAATATTGAAAAACTTTTTTAAAGCAGAAAGTTTTCCCACCAAAACTTCAAAATTTGCTTTGTTGGCTATGGTTAATTCAAGTCATGTCGTGTTGACACCTAGTAAGACTATAGGCATAGAACCCTGAGGGGAGGGGGGGCACCAATAGCATTGCCTAGGGGTCCAGAGAAGGTTAATCCGGCCCAGCGTATTGCCGACCCTCCGTACGGGATAAGGCACGGGAAAAGTACAAGCCAAAGCAAGTACGGTATATAGAATTGTTGTAGGTATTTTTTACTTCAGAAATCAAATCATGCTAAGTAAGCACTGCCCTAAACTGCAAAACCCAATAGGCTATACTTTCCTGCTTAGCCATCAAATAAACACGCAAAGAAATAACCTTGAGCACGAAGAGAAAACAGTGATAACATTCATCTAGCCCAATAAAGTTAGTCTAAAAATAGACGTCGGCTGCGCCAAATACAAACAGAAATCAATAAAAGTTGCGCACAAAGCATTTGCGCAAAAGCGCGGGTGACTGTAGTTTCTATACCAACAGCACTGTATCAACACAGAGGGTTTGCGCTACAGAGCTTTGCGCATATTAGTGATACGGCGGCAGTTGCGCTGAGATCTTACCGAGGAAAGCACGCTGTCGGTTTGTGAGTGATGAAATTCCGATTGTAAAGAATTGCCATGAGGGGTGTTCAAAAGGTTTTGGTCGAACTTTGCGAGGGGGGGGGGGGTTTGTTGTATGAGGGTCTGAGGGTTTTTCAAAATGAAAGGAGTTTAATTTTTTTTATATTATGCAGTAAAATTCTGTGTTTTTTTCAGTTTTTTTTTGGACATAGGTGGGAAAAAGGTTTTTTCTTGGGGGGGGGGGGGGGGGGTTCAAAAAGAAGGGGTATATTTTTATGTATGGTAATAGTTAATATTCTGAACAATGGGCCTGTACTATTAAATCACGATATAATCCAATTGGTTTTTTTTCGAACTTTGTAATTTTTTGGTTAACAGTGGAAATAGTTTTGAGGGGTGTTCAAAGTGAAAACAATACTGTAAATTTTGATGGTGTGTTGACACACGATTGTCATACAGGCGCGAGGGGTGTAAAATTTGAATTTTGTGACATGGGTGGTCAAGTTTTTAGATTGTTTGTATGCAATTAAACTTTTATTTTAAGAGAATTGCGGGGGTTTTCCGTTTTATAGGGTTTTGACAGAATTTTGCGAGGGGCGTACATGTTTATTTTCGGGATAAAGGGACTGAGGGATGTTTTAAGTGATAGGGGGAAATTTTTTGGATGCATACAATATGCTGCAGCGTGTGGTTTAAGAGGCGTCCAGATAGAACGGGGGTATTTTAGCAGTTTTTTTTATTTAGAAAATTGACATTTGGCACGTGGGATGTTCAGAATGATTGAAATTGCATTTAAATTACCACGAGGGGTTTATAAAAGATTTTGGTCGAGCTTTGCGAGGGGTTTTTGGTAAATTTTATTATTTGGGACAGGGATGGGCAAAATTTGAGGGGTGTTCAGATTGGAAGGGATTTACTTTTCGATATGCACACTTTCTAGAAGCTGCATCAGTTTTGAGGAGTGTTCCGCGGGAAAGGGGTTTATTTTGAAATATAAACATTTTGATTTTGACTGATTTGTTTGTAAATTATTTTATTGTCGTTCAATATCATAGTCATTCATTCCTTCGTTCATTCATTCAAATATTATAGGGCGACCCCTTCCTAGTTGAGTACAAGAGAGGGCTATATAGCCCTAACTCCGCTAGGTTGGCTTAGTAATAGAAAAAAAAGTCAATAATAAATTAAAGCTAGAGGGTGATGTTTAAGGGACGCACCTTTTCATAGTGCGACAAAATTCCTATTGTAATGATTACTCCGCAGGGGTGTTCAAAAGGTATTGGCCGAACTTTGCGAGGGGTTGTATAGTTTCGTTCTAGGGTGAAACTGAAAGGGGGTTATTTCTGGATATCTAGCCTACATACTTATTAAATGGCTTCCACTTATACACTCATTACACTGGTATATGATCTTCTTCAATCTGGTTCTTCTTTTGGTCTTCCTTGATGTTGGTTCACTCTACCTCCTTGTCAAACCACTTCTTCGCGCACAACTCTTGCTATCCCTTCTATTTCGTGTACCCATCAAACGATTCTCTCTATTCCCTCCAGCACCATCCTTGGTTCCTCAACTATGGAGTCCGAACAAGTATTTGAAGTAGGGACGTATTTAAATGTCTGTAGTAGCGCCCTCCCCGATGTCACTAAGTTAATACATTTCCCCAATATATTTCCCCAATACATTACTCCAATTATGACGTTTTCTGTAGATACTATTGTATGTATTTATTTATATAACCAATTGTACTGTGCGAAATATACATTATTTATTTATTTATTGCATTACCCCAAAACATTACCCCAAAACATGCCCCGTCAGCTGATTATGTAGGAAGGTTGTATGGTATTGTATTGTTTAGTTACCGGCAAATGCCGCTGTGTAGTGTTTCTGTGGGCCCTACACTAAAGAACTTCTAATATAATATACTAGAAGTACCATTGGCGCTAGTGTCGCATGGTCATTTGATTTCCGCCATTTTGGGGCTTACAGCAGGTGGTATTCTGTATTTTATTTAAAAACTAAGAGAAAATACCTTTTTGTTGCCCTGTTGTTATTGCCTACCATTTAATTTTGCATTTGCTACATTTTAAATTTCATAGGGTACAGTACAGTTGCTGTTTTGGATGATTGAACTTTTTTGATGCTATTGTTTATTTTTAATCCACATAATTTTCAGCTATTTTGGGAAAGCATATTAATTATAATAATGAAGTTAGACAGCCTAAATAAAGACACATTTTTTTTTTGTTTTTAAAAATTTTGGGTTAGGTACCATAAGATAACTATAGTTTCATTTGGCGCGAAAATGTGAGACCAAAAGATGGCGGATCTTCTATTGGTCACCACTTCCGCAAGCAAATCATATGGAGGTGTAGGGGCTTGCCCTACACCAAAAATTGATTATTTATCCCCACAATTTTGCCGCCTTAAAAATTGCCCCCCTATGCGCGCGCGTAGTCCACCTATTCTGAAATACATCACTGATTTGAAGGGCTTTTCGAATTAAAGTGTATAATATAAACCATCCAAAAAGTATCTGCAATTTTGTAATATTTCTCTTGCCTAAAGCGGGGTTTCCACATACGTCAATGGTAAATGATAAATGTAGTATTGACGTTTTAGCAGACATTAAAGACATACTAAAAATGTCTGCTACCAAAACCATATTTACCATTGACCATTGACGTATGTGGAAACCCCGCCAAACCACAGCATCAGGTTTTTCAACCAGGATCAGGCGCGGATCTAGAATGAGACCAAGGAGAGGGCTAAGATGAAATACAATTTTTGTTTTGAAAAATAGGGCTGAAAAATTGGGGTCTTACGCATTTTCAGAGCATTAAGGGACAAGGGTTCTATATTATTGGTAATTAATACAATCGAGGCCAAGGGGGGCCCGGGGGTCTCCCCCGAGAGAAAATTAGTGAAAAATAGGACTGAAATAGTGGGGTTTTACGCATTTTTTTTTTGGGGGGGGGGGCTGAAGTGAGGCTTATATTGACGAATTAATATTATTAAAATGAAAATTGTTCCGATAATTACATGGATTCCATGGAATCCAGTTGCTATAAAAAAAGATGATCCATAGATGGAGTCTGCAATTGAAAAGGAAGCTTCTATATACTCATATCCTTGAAGGATAGTAAATTAAATCTCCCCCCCCCCCCCGTAGATCCGCGCCTGACCAGGATGTCCCTTTCTTGCCTGGAGCCCTCATTCCTTCTATCTTCCCTTGGATTAATACATGCAAAATGCGATATTATTATTAAACAAAGTGTTATAGACTTATAGTTGGACTTACGCATTGCCTGCTGTGTTAATAGTCATTAGAGGCAGGACCTCACAGTTATCGATCAATTAGGGCGGAGCCCATTTTCAGGGGAAGGGAGGGAGAATGGGCTCCACCCTAATTGTTCGATGACTGTCTCTGCCTCTAACGACTGCTAACACGGCAGGCAATGTGAGCCCAACTAACCCTTTGTTAAATAATATTAATAAATACTAAATTAATAAACTTTTTTGATATATACTACTAAGCCAACCTAGCGGAGTCAGGGTTATAAAGCCCTCTCTTACACTCAACTAGGAAGACTCGGGACCGCCTACTTTACATGCCCTCCGAAGCATGCCCAGAAAATTTAGCAAGTGTTGGGACTAGAACCAACAACCTTTCGGGTGAAAGTTGGAGTCCGTACTACTACCACCCAGCCGTCCGCCATACCATGTTGAATCCAGCGGACCAGAGCAGGTTCAAAGCTGCAGATAACTTGGTTGTGTGCACAGTGCCGGTAGGGAAACATGGCAGGACTTGTCCTGGTCACCTCCGAACTAATTGTGTGACTTCACTGTGTTTCCCAAGTGGTTCGGAATCCACTATAATCAGGAGGTCCACTGTCCTATGGTCTGGCGTAGGACAGTCAAGTCGGGGTCGCTCTATGGGCCCAAATATGAGGCCTAAGTCGTTATTCACCCGCCGACTACTACTACTACTACTACCACCACTACTACCACCCTAATATTACACCATTACCATTAACCTTTACCAATAAATTACGATATTATTATATTATAATTATTATTAATTTTATTACTTAACTTCATTTTTGCAGAAGTAGGTAAGAGACTATAAGATTCAAAAACTTAAATAGCCTTGATTGTATGCTGAGTATTATCCGCTACGGTGATAAGCAATAATAAAAACGGTGCAAAAAACAGCAAAATGTCTTCAATAAAATTTGAAGATTTAAACATAGCCTATTGTGATCTAAAAATTGATAAAACCACCCGCGGCGCTCCATGTCTTATGTACGAAAACTACAAGTTTCGGTTCGGAAACAAAATGAAGGACGAAATCCGGTGGCGATGTACCAATAAAATGTGTAAAGCTACCATTAAGACTAGCGGAAATGTCATTACCGAGAAAAGGCTGGCCCATGGACATGAACCGGATTTCCCCGGAAAACGGCGAAGGAGGAAGAAAACTGCGCAGAAGGTGGCTTCTGCAGGTGAGTTTTTGTCACAGAAATTAATTTCTCAATTAATTAATATCCCTTACGACCTGTAACCATGTAACTCAACTATCAGAGATGCCAACGTAAAACCAATATTTTTTCATTGTAGCGTGGGAAAATGTTTTGTTTGTGTTTCCAACGCCTGCTATAAGCATTTCTGATTTAAACAATGCTATGAGTGAGCCTGTTTATTAATTTGAGGCGCCCTAAGGGCAGACTTCTTCACATCAGGGAGAAGGGGAGTTGACTGACAGGGTGGACCTCCTGGTTATAGTGGATTCCGAACCACTTGGGGAACATAGTAAAGGCACACGAATAATTTGGAGCTGACCAGGACTCGACACGCACTTAGACTGGCTGGTAGTCTCAGCGCGTTATCATGTCCCACCATGTTCCCCTGCCAACGCTGGACACACTACCAAGTTAGCTGCAGTTTTAAACAGGCTCTGTTCTGGTAAATTCCGGTAAGGCCGTTGGCAGCATTGCAAAATGGATACTTGGACCGGGTCAAAACTCAGTCACAGTCATCCAAGGCCGTAGCCAGGATTTTTTTTTGGGGGGGGGGGTTTAGAAATTTAATTGGGGTATTACATAGTGGTTTCTATTTTTTCTCTCAAAACCCGATTCTATCTAGTATCAAGCCAATTGATTTCGGGGGGGGGGGGGGTTGAACCCCCATGAACCCCCCCTTGGCTACGGCCTTGCAGTCATCGAAGAATTAGAGTGGAGCTTGATGACTGTGAGGCTCTGACTTTAATGACTATTTACACTACAGGCACTGTACCTAGTAATAAAAGGGTGCACCGCGGAACCGCCCCTGGAAACGCCAGACGTAAAATATACAAATTCTGAAGTCTCGTGACTGTGTGGCGCTGTGCATTGTAACAGGGTGGTGCCGTCCAGTTTTCCTTGCCGAGACTTTTCAACCGACCGTGGGACTCACCTAATTGTGATTACACTGAAATACACTGGAAAAGCCCTGCAATTGTACAAACTAAAATATAAGGGCGGATTTCGCCTCCAATTTAGGGGGGGGGGGATCAGCGGGCAGATTCAGTGGATTATAACATTAAAACACATTATTATTTTTAATTCCCACTGTAACCCGATTTTTTTCTAGTCTAAGTTCATTTATTTTTTTTTGGGGGGGTCCAGACCCCCAACCCCCCCCCCCCCCCTTAAAATCTGCCCTTGCTAAAATATCTCATGAAATAACAATCGCAAGGTTATCAAAAATATCAGGACTAACAGAAAACATTTTCCTAATAATTTTGATTTATTAAATGCACGATATATCCACGCTACGATGATATTATTAATTATTTAGCCTTACTTGTTGTAATGTAGAAATGGCATATTCAAGGTCATGCCCAGGGGGTGGTCCAAGGGGTCTGGACCCCTCCGAAATAAAAGGCCTTTGCACTGGTTAGTACTTTCATTAATAAAATTACGTAACACAGTCGGGACATGTAGAGTAGTGGTACGGACTCTGACTTTCACCCGAAAGGTTGTTGGTTCGAGTCCTACACTTCCTACATTTCCTGGCCCTGCTTCGGAGGGCATGTAAAGCAGGCGGTCCCAGGCTTTCTTAGTTGAGTGTAAGAGAGGGCTTTATAACTCTAACTCCGCTAGGTTGGCTTAGTAATAGAACAAAAAAGTCCTTATTTATTTATTTAACACACATTTTGGACACCCCCCCCCCCCCTAAAGGAAAATCTGGGCATGGCCTTGAGCAAATCGTCATATTCATTCATTTTATTAAAGTGGGAGAGAATTAAAATAAACTATAGACTTACGAAATGTCTTCGTAGAGTGGTCGGGTCATTCTACAACAGATTGACCGCAATTATTATCATTATTTTTTTAATTAGCGCCAGACCCATGTGGGTAAACGCGCTTTCTGGTTTGCAGTTTGCCGGTGTTGGTTGTCTGTATTGTCTGAGGGCACTGGACAACGGGTTGCCCAGTGACCGTCTAAGGGCAGTTTGTCGATGCTTGACTTAAACTAAAATGATTGTATTCCATTTGCTGAAAAAGTAATTGGTGCGGTAGTCCCGGCCCCCCAAGGAAGGAGTCCAAAAACTGTGGCCAATCGGTATTCGTGAAGACCACATGGTATATATCGAAGGGTAGAGTAGCAGTTCTACTTTCATGTAGCCTAATCAAATAATGGCTATTTTTGTCAGTATTACTATATCGGTAAAAGGACGGATTTTGCCTCCAATTTAGGGGGGGGGGGCGGGGTCAGCGGGCAGATTCAGTGGATTTTATCATTAAAAAACATTATTATTTTTAATTTCCACTGTAAACCCATTTTTATCTAGTGTAAGTTCATTTATTTGGGGGGGGGGGGTCCAGACCCCCTCCCCCAAAATCCGCCCTTGTATCTGTACTACCGTTGCAAATTGACTATTTTCCAAATACTCGTAGTAGAGGTATTTAAATTGTCCCTAATATAGGCCTATTTGCTCTTTAAAAATTAAAAAATCACCCCAACTCTCTTTATAACGAACTACCTAACTTGTTTAATAGCCGCTAGATGGCATCGTCAACGGCTTCTGAAGGCCAGAAAAGTGCAACGCACTCGCTAGTCCATTGAGCAACTCAACATCCGTTATAACGAAACCTCTCAATTCATCTAAAAAGACTCTTCCGTTCTGGCATTGGTAAGGTAAAACTCCATCTTCTTCTGGTACGAATCCGTTCTTATTTAACGAATTCATGTTTCGCTTTTGTAGCGAACGATTCTACTAAAGTACATCAAAAATATTTTATGAACGTCATGGAGTTTCGAAAATTTCAGTTTTTTAGGATATTAATTAATTCTACCGGTACAACATTCGTAATTAATACAAGCAATATTAATTTGCATATGTATTGATTGAATTAATACTGCTTATTTTTGTCTGAATATGTAAATAAGAAAGAAAACGTAAAAATCATAACGTTCTTAATAAATTTATAAATCAAGCAGAACATGTTTGAATAGTATTGAGAGCCTTGGTGGCGTTGTTATTTTATTAATTTCGAGTCATTATATTGTAAAAAACAATAAAACACAATAAAATAATAGAAAAAATTATTTTTTTAATTACGTGTAGAAAAATTAACTATTTTTATTAAATTATAAACGTTATTTTAACAATGGTTTTGAAGTTGTAAAGGTGTCCTGGCTTTGATTTGTGCATTTTTATACGAATAGGCTATATTTCCGACTCCGACCCTGTTGTTTGGCTCAGTACGTTGTTACTCGAGTTTCGTTTCGGCTTCTATGTCTGCCGTTTTAGTTTAGTTGTATATTTTTAGTAGTTGTATAATATTTTTACCGGTATATTTAACAGGCTAACTGTAGGCCAGACTAGCGAATAGTCTAGCCTGACATGTTTATAGTGTTTCTTTCAGGCACCTCTCCTGCGGGGGGGTTAACATTCCCCGAAGCCCAAAAGTTACCCCCCGGGGAAAATTTTCCAATACCCCAACTATCAACAGCCATTGGCCTAACAGCAAAGCATAACGCAGTCAATTTTTTTTTTTTTTTTTTTTTTATCGACTTCGATGGGCAGGTGGTAGCGTGCTTGTACTTGGGCGAGTCTCTACACGCCATGCGATCGGAGACGTGTCGTAACTCGACACAAGTACCTATTAGGTAACTTAGTGAGGCGACTGAAGAGGTCAATGGGATACATTCATTGAATTGTTTGCATGCGATTAACCTTTTTTATAAAAAAAAAAAAAAATAACAAGAATAACAAGAAATAAGTTTTTTTAAACTCGAAAAATAAAAGTAAAAAAAAAACTTGCTAATAACTTTTAAATTTGGCGGGATAATTTGGAGTAGCAATTCAAAGAACCGGTCCGAGTTTACTCGAACATGCTTTCCAATTTATCAACATTAGTAGATAGAGAATTTGAGTAATTTCATGGTAAATAATTTTCCAGTGGTTAAATTTCCGGTATATGAGGGGGGGGGGGAGGTTGTCCACCTGACGTCACTGGAAGTGAGGTAAATTCTAGATAGCTCAGACCAACACATTAATTACCACACAGCATTAATGGCAGGGCACGCAATGCATTTGAGCGCGAATTTTCTATCATTTTTTCAAAAAATAATATTTTGTGCAAAACCAATTATTTTTTTGGGAAAGCAACATATCCGGTTTCGTTACTCAAATTTAACACCTAAAACATGCCTGAAGGTAGAAATCAGCGACATCGCAGAAAGGTTTCGCAGAAAAATTATTTTTCAGTCATTTTTCATTAAAATTTAGTTATTTTTATTTTTTTACCCCCAGAAGCAAACTATCAAGGGGCAAGCGACTCCCCGCATTTTGTCAACATTAATAACGACTACAATATATGGGAATTTAAAAGAAATCGTTGGAGCCGTTTTTGAGAAATAAGTTTTTTAGACGATTTTTTGGAGTTTTTTGAAAATAAAACCCCCAAATTGAGTTGGCCCCAAATAAAAAAAATTGTCCCGAGGTATGATTTTTGTGAACCTACATGCCGAATTTCATCAAAATCGACCGAGTAGTTTGCCCGGAAATCGACGCACAGACAGACAGACAGACAGACATTTCGTACAAACCTATTTTTTGGGTTCCTTGGACCTGAAAACGTGAAAATCCGTTGAAATCTCGGAATCGAAAATTTCGACCATCACAAAGCTTTCCTTATACTACGTATAAATTGGAAAGCAACAATCGAACAGCCAAACCGCATTTTTGCACTCTAAGTGTTTCATGTTTCGACCCTATAACGTAAACTTCACTCTATATGCCTGAAATCCGGTAAAAGTAAATGAGTGTAAGAAAAGGGTACCCCTTTCTCTGTTTTAAAATAAGAGTAAAATAATGCTAGAAAAATTTTTGCGCAAAAGCAAATAGGTTTTTGGGAAAGCCAACTGTCCGATTTCGTTACTCAACTTAACACCTAAAACATGCCTGAAGGTAGAAATCATCGATTGAAAAGTTTCGCAAAAATATTATTTTTTTAGTCATTTTTCATTAAAATTATGTTATTTTTATTTTTTTACCCCCAGAAGCAAACTATCAAGGGGTAAGCGACCCCCCGCATTTTATCAACATTAAGAACGAATAGAATATATCTGAATTTAAAAGAAATCGTTGGAGCCGTTTTTGAGAAATAAATTTTTTTGACGTTTTTTGGAGTTTTTTGAGAATGAAACCCCCCCAAATTGAGTTGGCCCCAAATAAAAAAATGGTCCCGAGGTATGATTTTTGTGAACCTACATGCCGAATTTCATCAAAATCGACCGAGTAGTTTGCCCGGAAATCGACGCACAGACAGACAGACAGACAGACAGACATTTCGTAAAAACCACTTTTTTGGGTTCCTGGGACCTGAAAACGTGTAAATCCGTTGAAATCTCGGAATCGAAAATTTCGACCATCACAAAGCTTCCCTTATACTACGTATAAATTGGAAAGCAACAATCAAACAGCCAAACCGCATTTTTGCACTCTAAGTGTTTCATGTTTCGACCCTATAACGTAAACTTCACTCTATATGCCTGAAATCCGGTAAAAGTAAATGAGTGTAAGAAAAGGGTACCCCTTTCTCTGTTTTAAAATAAGAGTAAAATAATACTAGAAAAATCTACCACCCGCCCCCCCCCACCTCCCGGACTCTCCTACCCCCCCCCCCCCCCCCACTTCGGGAAAGTTTACTGAAAGAAAACCGGTTTGTTTCCATTATGAATGAATGAATGATTATATTGGAGACAGTAATACAATACAGGACTTTTCACCTTTGTGATTAGACTATTGCCTATTGGCAATTTCATCATAAGTAGGGGGGGGGGGGGCACAGCAGAAAATAATATCATCAGTGGTCTTCCTTTTGTAATGCCTCTTCTATCGAAGATCTCTTCTATCGAAGATTGGCGATCCTCATTGCAATTGTAGTCATGGTGACCATACTAGAGATAAAGTACATGGCTGCCGATGCCTTCTGCACCCTTTTGCCGTTGACTCTTCATAGAGTTCCTCCGCCTGTGTTTATCGCTTAACTTGGTCCTCTGTCTGTTCAGTCGTCTTTACGCGCTTCCATCTTCACCACGAGGAGGTACAGACATGGTATTTTCGCGTCTTCGGCTCTGAGACCATAAGACATTACTCAGAAGGTCAGCTAAACTTTGAAGACGGGTGTGGTATATGAGCCTTTTCCGGTCATAAATGTCCATTCACTTCTGATTCTTCAGTACTTCCTATCAGGTTCCTGTCGCACTCTCCTTAGAACTGCCTCAATCCACTCCTTCAAGTCTCTCCACTTCCCCCACTTCTTGCCCCATCCCCAGCAGTCATATCTTCGGCCCCCGATAGCAAAAGCTAATGTCAGGGGCGTATCAGCGACCGAAGCCCGGACTCTTATGACATTTATTCAAAAAGAAATTGGCTTCAGCCTTTCCCCCAGCCCGGGGTGGGAAGGTTGCTAAAATTCCATCACTAAAAAAACAAGAATTTATAGAGTCCGCTGACCGCACTTATAACGAATAACAATAAATTTTTAACAAATTACAGGTGGTACACAAATAAAAAAAAATATATAAAAATGGCAACCAAAAGAAAAGTACTCACGCTGGCAGTCAAAAAGTCTATAGTCGAGTCCATTATAAGCGGCGAAAAAAAGGCAAGCGTGGCCAAACGGTTCGGATTGGCAAGCTCATCAATCGCCGCTATATGGGACCGAAGAGAAAAAATTTTGGACAATGTTTTACGGGAACCGGGGAAAAAAAGGATGCGCGGACCCGTTCACGAAAAACTGGAGACGTTGTTACTGGAATGGTTCAAAGACACGAGGGAGAGTAATATAGCAATCAACGGACGCGATTTGCAGAAAAGCGCGCATAAGATCGCAAGAGAACTTGGCATTGAAAACTTCAAGGGCTCTGAAGGGTGGCTGGAACGGTTCAAAGTTCGTAACCGGATCAGTTTTCGAGTTGTAACAATTGCTGGTAAGAAAATGAACCGGTTCGAGTGGACTCGTACGTGCTTTCTTAGTACTATTTATCAAGTTCACCTATATTATTTAGCTATGACTGTTGATTTGATATTGGCGTAATTAGGGGGGTCTGGGGGGGGGGGGGGTACTTAGCCACCCCCAGGTACTTGTCGAGTCCCACCAGGATTTTTGAGGAAATAAACCAAATTGACTGTAAAACTTAATAAATATACGAATAATTAAAAATAAGAATAACAATAATTTAAAAAAAACACAAAAAAAATCACTTTAGTGCAAAAAATCCAAAAATACTAATATTTGAATGTACTAGTATTATGTATTTATGTTGGATGACATTGTCGGAATTTCAGGCTGTTCTTTTGTCAATATTAATGTTTTAATCTGCACTGTAATCATGGCCTATTAATATCTAAAAGTTTTTGGGCTATGAAGTCCCCCTTACCCGTATCTTGAGAACAAGGCGCACAGTACGCAAGGGTCCGCGGTCCTAAGAAAATAGAACATTCTAGGCCTATATAAAATGATGCGTGTTTTTTTTTTAACATAAATAAATATTTGCAAGCATTGGAATTATTCAGAGGAACTTGTAACCAAATTTTATTGTAAGAATGGTAGTTAGGATATATTTATATATTACGTTGTTCTTTGGTAGTTAGGTAGGTTTTTTTTTATAAATTCAAATTATTTAATAAGAAGTTACAATAGGCTATAAACAGTAGGAATTTTTGTTGTTGTTGTTGTTTCGCTTTACATTATGTAATATTTATACACATAAGGGCTACGGCTGTGTGATGTAATAAAAAAAAATTTCTATTCTATTCTATTACACTCGGAATTATCTTACGCTCAGCCACGTAAGGCGGACCCATTTGGACCGGGGACTTTTTAAATCCATCTCATTAAATTAAAAGCGTACAGCCCGTAGGAAATTGGCAATTTAATACTTTTTATTTTTTATTTAATTAACTAAGCAAGTTATTAAAGATTTTACGGGACCCGAACCTTTTTGCGGTGTTGGGGAAACCCTCGCCCGCAGATTTGTTAAAGGCAAGGAGAACCTGAAAGTGGCTGAATACTGGACCTCATTGCCGGGCCTTCGGCAAGCCAAAATGCTCCTGGGAAGCCACCAGCGCAAAAGAGCCCAAGTATGCATTAATATGAACAGGAGACATCTGCGTGTGATCACAGGATTCCTCTCTGGGCATTGCAACTTGAATGGACATCTGACCAACATAGGTGTCAGAGAGTCTAGAGCATGCAGATTCTGTAACGAAGGAGCGGAGGACCCCGAGCATATCCTCCTTCACTGCGATGCAATTGCACGTAGAAGAGCAGCATGCTTGGGAAACGGAAACTTACAATTACATGTAAAAGACCTACCACTTCTAAATCCCCTCAAGGTCCTGGCTCTCCTGAGGGAAATAGGCCTCGAGGAACTGATGTAGATATGTAGATTCTTTGTTGTAGGGGGCACAATAGGCCCAATAGGCTTAAGTGCACACAGGTAACACCTGTACCACAATTTTAAAAAAAAAAAAAAAAAAAAAAAAAAAAAAATTAAAGATTGGGTTCATTTAAGTTGCGGACGATTACTTCATGCATCATATTGTATAATAAGGTATTTTTAGTTTTCGAAATTGTAAGTTAGTATTAGATTAAATCGATTATACGTGAAAAGTGAAGTTATTGTTTATAAAATATTATCATGTTCATGAAAAAACCACAATTTGTAAAATTAAAAATATCTTATTATATGATGCATGAAGTAGTCTTCTACATCATTAACGAGCTAAATCTTTAATAACATGCTTAGTTAATTAAATAAAAAATTAAAAGTATTAAATTTCGGGCTGCCAATTTCATAGATTTTAATAGTAATACTAGATAGCTAACTCCCATGCTCTCTGTAGGGGGTGTTGTGAAGCCATCCGCCATTGCTATAAGTGGATAAAAAAGAAAGAACGCAAAGTAGCCTACCTGTTCTTAAATGGGTACTTCTCGACGAAATAAATTTTATCTTGATTTAATTTCAGTTAATATTGTCTTTTATGGAACTATTGATCAAAACCCACTGAAAATAAAGTGAAAGAATGAACTTTTGAAAGTAATTTTCAAAGAAAATATTAGGAAATCTCCTAAGAACTCAAGGAGTAAATGAATGTGAACAAAGTTTTCTATCCACTTATAGCAATGGCGGCTGGCTTCAAAATATGCAGGGGAGTTCGCTATCTAGTATTATTATTAAAATCTATGGCCAATTTCCTACGGGCTGTACACTCTTAATAAGTATTTTACACTATTTTTATTTATCCACTGGCACTGCATAATACGGAATTATCTCTTTTTCCAGACAACACCCCTTCTCTCGGAAGAAGCCCAGCCGTGCCCAATGCCGACTCCAGTGCTGACTACAATTTCGGCACTGGAGAAAACGCCGGTAAACCCCATTTCATGGACTTACTTGGCCTTGGTGAGTTTTTTTTTAAATTTTATTTTATGAGCTTATTACTACAATAGCATAGTATATTCAATTGAGTACATAAAGTGACTTCTACACGTATATATATCTCGCCATATCAAACGAATCCGGTATGAGTGAACCCGTACATGCTTTCATATTTTAAATAATTAGTATAAGTAACGAGATAATTAAATTAGTAGTTTCATGGTAAATAATTATCCTAGGGTTAAATTTCGGTTGCCTCGACGGCTCGAACTCAATCACTGTGGCCAATCTGTGCTAGGAAGAGGTACATTTCAAACATGCCAACGGCCTTACCCAGGGTTAAGGCATGATTTGGGGGGGTATGTCTATTTTGCCAACTCAAAAAACTTAAAATAGACCAACCAAAATAACAGGGGGGGGGGGTATCACCGGGGGAAAAATTTGAAAATTTAAGTACAAAATAGTGGGGTTTTACACATTTTAACAGAGGTAAAGTATAGTTTTTTTAAGCTTACGAAGGGGTGCTTAAATGCTTATTCATCTTGCTCTTGCTGGAAACAGAGCGAGGGGCGAGGGTCTCCCACGGGGGAAAATTTGAAAATGTAAGTGCAAAATAGTTGGGTTTTACACATTTTAACAGCAGTAAAATTTATAATTTAAGGATGGAAGACATATTCATGTAAGGTTTTTGTTTAGAATGTTCTATTTTATATTTGTACGCTAATTTTTCACAGGCTCCATGCCCCCCCCCCCCTTCTCCAGGGACCATCCACTGGATCTTACAGCTAAACTATCTTGCCCAAATTTAGTTCTGAAGCAAGTTCTTTTTCGCATTTCATAAGCATAAGATTTCCCAAGCATGAATCTGTTATTGTCGTTCTTAGATAGCTTTTTTCAATTTTTAACTGGCTAAACGCTCTTTCATTTCTGATGGTGACCATATACAATAGATGCTGACTGCAGAAGATTGTTCATGTGTTTGTCGTCTGCCAAGAAAACCCTTGTTTATTTTTATAGTTTACGTAGCTGTATGAGTTGGATACTTGTGCCAATTAAAATTTGAATTTCTCGCGCCTTTTTCTAAGTTTGACACACCGAGTTGGCAAGTTGGTTACATAAGAATAAAACATTAGTGCAATCTTATTTTAAACCAACTTCATTTAGTTTTTTTCTCTGTATGGAACTCTGCTTTCGCCAACTGAGCAAAGGCAAATTACCAACTTTCGCAATTTTATTTGGAGGATTCCATGAGAGCAGAACCTGTTTTAAACTGCGGCAAACTTGGTAGTGTGCACAGCGTTGGCAGGGGAACATGGTGGGACATAATAACGCGCCGAGACTAGAGGTATATACCAATCAGTCTACGTGCGTGTCGAGTCCTGGTCACCTCCGATTTAATCGTGTGACTTTACTATGCTCCCCAAGTGGTTTGGAATCCACTATAATCAGGAGGTCCACCCTGTCAGTCAACTCCCCTTTCCCCCGAGGTGAAGGAGTCTGCCCTTAGGGTGCCTCAAGTTAACAAACAGACTCACTTCCCCCGCCAGGCTGACAGGGTTGCTTAAAACAGAAATGCTGAAAGCAGGCGTTGGAAACAACAACAAGAACAGGGTACATTTCATACATCAAAATTTCTTCTGCTTCTTCTGATATCTTAGACAACTTTATACAATTCATATTTCATGAGATATTTGATTTTTACACTTGTAATGCCTTTCCCCTGCCTCTAGCATGACTTCATTCAAATAGACCCTACTAGGGCTAAGCGTGCAGCCTACTACCTAGAATTGTCCCATTGACATGTAAGGTTATAAGAGTAGTATTAAAATTAAGGAAGGAAATTTGCACAGGGACAATACAGCATTGAAATAATATATTTCAAGGTCATGGATTGTAACCTTTTGCGCCTTAAAAAAACAATATGGGTCAGAGTGCCATCAGGAATCATGATCGTGTAGGGTTTGTATTACAGAACAAATACCTAGGTTCGAACCCTAGTTTAGGCTACATTCATATTAATGAACCTACGAGTATATATATGTACTCACTACTCGCAACGCTATGTTAAAACATACCGAGATCGTTTTTTGAAGGTTTCAATAATTTTCTGGTTTCCTATATCTATACTGTTGGCAACTCTACCCAATTATAATATACATTTATGGATGAACGCAGCTTTTAAAACATGGGGAGGGGTATGACGTTAGTGTTGCTCCCAAGGCCGTGCCCAGGTTTTGTTTTGGGGGGGGGTTCAATTTTTTTTAAACCTAATTTATTAATGGATGAATTCTTCAAAAAAATATAGGTTTCCATAAGAAAATTTATTTCGGGGGGGGGGGGAGGCCCGGACTCCGGACCCTTTTGGACCACCCCCCTGAGCACGGCCATGGTTGCCCTCCACCCTGACACCCTTGCGTAGGGTCCCCCGGAGGAAACATTTTGAAAAGATATGGCACATGAAATATAGTGTGGGGTTTTTGTTAGTATTCCTGCTTAAGCCGCCATGTTGGCTGCCATGTTTGGTATTTTCTCAAATTGAGAATCTCAATATGGATTGAACAACTCGCCAGAGCAAGAGGGAAAACAATGGCCGAGCTCAAGGTGTTAACGTCCGACCGGGGCGAGTTCTGGAAATGGGTTCGAGGCGACGCCCCCCCCCCCCATGCTGCGCACGCGGCACTAAGGGGGAAGAAGAAGAAGAGGAGAATCTCAATATAATGTTTTTGACATCTCGGGACCTATGTTACTTCGATACTTCCTCAGGACCCCCTTTCCAACAGGTTATGTGCCCAGCACGCTTCCACTGCTGATGAATGTTATTAAGTCTTAACTGCTGTCGGAATCAGTTCGTCGTCCTGAAATGCCGGATCCTTTTGCTTTAGCCACCCATGGTAGGAAGTGGGACGAAGTCAAGAAGAAGGCATTTTGACAACAGTAACGTTTTGATTTTACAGACAGGGAATATAACTGCAAACTACAGAACCCGGAGGTATTCTCGGGGGAAATTTGTTTGAAACAAAAAAATAGACTCGAAATAATCAAAAATCATCAAAAACTTATTATTAAAAATACACACTCTACATGGGCGAAAAATGTAGAAAAAAAAGGCGCAAATAGAGGGCTTCTTGATTATTTTCTTGACACAACGCAAGGCCGGTCTTAGCAAAACGATCGGCTCATTTGCCTAAAAGGTGGGGGGGGGGGGGCGCACCTGGACACTAGAATTCAGCCGTTCTTTGGCCACATAGAATATTTTAGATTAACGATATTCGCTGATTTTGGTGAGTGGTTTTACCTATACTATAATGGAAATTTTTTAAAATTAAAAATCAATAATAAAATATCAATATTTTTATTTAATATAATTCGTTTGGGGGGGGGGCTTTTCGTTCCGTCCCTGCGTCCACGCCAGTGGTACAGACTACTGAGTCTGGACTCTGGATAGGCCAAAAAACTGCAAAAGGAAAAACACTAAACACATGATCAACTTTTGGAACATCCCTCCCAATTTCCAACAATTAAAAAACACCTTACCCCTTAAGTTAACCATAGACAGAGCCTTTCAATTTAACCATCAGTGCCAACTGTATTGATTTCCACAGACACGGTCCATCTCTAACCCACGTGCTACCATAAGCTAAACACTGCCCCGGTACGCCGGTATTGTCAGTGTCAGTGAAACCCCTCGTCTCAATTTGTTTACATTTTTATTTTGTTAAATCTTACCGCTAAAAAGTGTTTATAAGCGAAAATAAACCCTACTTAACAGTTAAAGTTAAATTTTTGTGTTATTCAGTGAAACTGGATTGTGTTTAACCCGTAAAACCCAAGGGTATTATTAATTTAATATTATTTACAGCCTAAAATAATGAAAAACTGTTATTATACCGGCACACCGTAGAATTATTTTAAACCTAAATAATGAAATTTTTGATTCCCGCTTAGGAGTAAGAGAAGGGTGGTAAATGCTATTTTGAATGCAGCATCCCTTACTGCCGATATAAGGGTGGCGGGATCTATTATTGATTTTTAGGACTTTTGAAAATGCGCACTCCTACTCTAGCCTACGTAAAGCATTCTTGTGCACCCTCTCGCCACGAGTTTCGGTACGCTCAGTCCTACGAAATTCTTGTTGAGTGTTTAGTTGTTTTCCGAGCGGTTTTTTGGTGACAGTTTCTAAAAGTTTAGCGTTTACGTATTTATACCTTACAGTAGATTAGGCTACAATATGGACATGTTTGTCAACCGGTACAGTACATCACTGTCTATATAGCCCAAGAAAATAAATAATCTATTGAAGCTATCTACAGTTTTGCAGTCTGTTGTAAGAAATTCTTTGTTGTATTTAGAGCAATTTTTTCGGTGTACTGAGCCTAAAATATTTAGGTACGTAGCCTAGCTCTGGAGCTCCCTAGCTGAACGACTTTAGTGGCAAAGTGGTAACGTGCTTGCACTTGTTCAAGTCTTTATACACCTTGCGGTCGGAGACGTGTCGTAACTCGACACCAGTAGCCATTAGGTTACTTAGTGAGGCGATTGAAGAGGTTAATCGGATACATTCTGTTTGTACGTGATTAACCTTAAAAAAAAAAAAAAAACTAGTAGATTGGGCTCAAATAGATAATGGGAAACCATGTAGGTGTAGCACATCGAACCTATAATACTGTAGGTAGGTTACCTGAACATATTCGTATGCCTTGCAATCAGGATTATTGTAACCAAACAAAAAAGAGGACCTAAGAGTTGTACCTGTAGATGTTTCCTGTCTGGAGGTCTGCTGTCAGTCCTAACAAAAAAAAAAATTATTTCTAAAAGTTCTAGAAACACAGGCTAGCTACTGCAGATTAGGCTACATAGTAGAAAGGTTCGGTATCTGCAGTGCAGTATAGCCCAACGAAGCCTATGTATTGTTGTTTTCTATCTAGAGGTCTGTATCAGTTCTAGGAATTTTTATTTATTTATTTGTGAGTAGTTCCTAATAGCAAAGTAGGGTAGATCCCTAGCTGCAGTCGATTAGGCTACTAAATGGAAAAATTTGCAAGCCGGTACGTTATCTGCCTGAAGGTGTTAGCTATTAAAAATGCTTATTAAGCATACGTAGGTTAGATCCACAGCTAAATAAGAAGACACTACATGACGGAAATATGTATAAGCCGCATGGTATCTGCCTTATTGTATTTCCTATTGTGTTAGTAGTGATTTGCCATCTGCCTACATAGGTACAGACTACAGTTCTACGCTCAGCTGTAAGATATTCTTGTAGTTTTCGACCAGGTTTTTCTGTCAAATTGCGAAAAAATGTAGGTTAGCTCCCCATTTACAGTGTATTAGGCTTCATAACGGAAAGGTTCGTAAGCCGGTACTGTATTTGCCATAGTTTTGCTGTTTTTTTTGGAGTTTTTGGAGGGTAAAACCCCCCAAAATTGAGTTAGCCCAAAAGACAAAATACCCTCGAGACATGATTTTTATTAAACCAACATGAGAAATTTCATCAAAATCCACCGAGTAGTTGGCTCCCAAATCGACGAACAGACTGACCTACAGACATACAAACAGACATTTCGTAAAAAAAAAACACTTTTGGAGTTCTTGGGACCCGAAAACGTGTAAATCCACAGAAATCTCGAAATCGAAAATTTCGACCAGCACAAAGATTTCCTTACACTACGAATCAATAGAAAAACAATAATGTTATACTACAGCGCATCAGGTATTCTTCACAAAACCACAAATACCTGTATAGTAGCCTAAGAGTATATTAGAGGTTCCTGCGTTATTTGTTTATTCGAAATTCTTTACCCCCTGGTGCCCAACAACTCATTGGCCCCAAAGGCTTTGATATCACAACTAGGTACAATAGAATTTCTATAAATAATGTCTACATAACGGGACTAAGGCTCCTTTTGTACTAGGTTCCAAGGTAGGTTCTATTGACCATTGTATACTTTGGGTTTTTCCAGTTGTCCAGTTATACCAAAGTGAATGAGACACCATTAATTTACTTTCAAGTCATTATGCTTAAAAGGGTGCGCACCTTGTAGACCTACAGCGAAGACACGTAAAAAATATTCTTTATCTTGCCTACCTGCTGTTGTTGGAGACAGGTAGGCTCTACGCCATATTTCGAAAATTCGCAAGAACTCTAGGAACACCAAATTTTTTTCTGGTTGTTGCGTGGCCTTGTAGGTGTTTGCATAAACGGATACAAGGGGGCGGGATCTGTTTTTTATATATTTAAATTTAGTAGAGGAGACAGGGGGGTAGCTTGCCGGCCCCCCTAAATTTGTGGTAAAGCTATTGTAAGTTAATTTATTACGCTCTGATTTAATCGATACTACATATATTTTCCTATTTTGACTCACAGCTACCCCCCTCCCCCCTTTCAAAATTGACTGGATCCGTCCGTGGGTGTTTGTATCATATCTTGATTAAAATTTCAAACACCACTTGCTATTCTCAAAATTTTGAAAATGTAAAAATGTTGAACTTTTTCCAAGTTTATTAACCGGTAACCAATTTGAGTTGGTGAAAGACAATGTCATATACAGAGGAGCATTGCAGCTAATTTAGTGGCTATTTTTGACAGCTGTACTATAGATTTATTTCCTGTGAAAAATCGACTTAGTATAAAAACGAGTATAAACTAAAACGCGTAGTATCGAATAGGCTACTCTGATTTTTGCTCTAAAGTTATGAATTACATACGCAATTACACTACATTGACTTTATAGGTTTAAGAGGCAATAGTATAATAATATAATAATAGTTCCATGGTAAACAATTTTCGTAGGGCTAAGGCTAAATTTCAGTTGCGTTGAGATTCCCTATCTTAGAGCTCTGAATTGATCAATTTTCAACACAGCATCTTTTTTTTATAGCATTATTTTATTTTTGATATCCAATTTATACGTAGCCTAGTATAAGGAAAACTTTGTGATGGTAAAAAATTTTCGATTCTGAGATTTCAACGGATTTACTCGTTTTGAAGTTCCAGGAACCCAAAAAAGTGTTTTTTACGAAATGTTTGTCTGTCGCTCTGTCTGTTGACTCTGTTCATCAATTTCCGGGCAAACTTCTTCTTCTGGGGTTACAATCTATCGATTGGTTTGCAGCAACTTGACTCTTCTTCTCCACTCCTCCCTGTCTTCCGCGATCCTTTTCATTTCCCAGTAGGTCCCACACTCCATGTCCGCCATTACGTCCTCCATGTGCTCCTTTCTCGGCCTGCCTCTGTGATTTGCGCCCTCGACTGAGCCTTCAAAAATGGTGTTTAGAAGGCTTTCATGCCTGATAAGGTGCCCCTCGGTCGATTTTGATGAAATATGGCATGTAGGTTCAAGAGAATCATGCCATTTTTTTATTTTGGGCTAACTCAATTTTGGGGGGTTTTATTCTCAGAAAACTCCAAAAGAACGTCTAAAAAAATTATTTCTCAAAAACGGCTCCAATGATTTCTTTTAAACTCATATATATTGTAGTCGTTATTAATGTTAACAAAATGCGATGGGTCGCTTGCCCCATGATAGTTTGCTTCAGGGAAAAAAAAATATAAATAACTCAATTTTCATAAAAGATGGCTAAAAATAATTTTCGATTCCGAGATTTCAACGGATCTACTCGTAGCCTACACGTTTTGAAGTCCCTGGAACCCAAAAATGTGGTTTTTGCGAAATGTTTGTCTGTCGCTCTGTCTGTTCATCAATTTCCGGGCAAACTACTCGGCCGATTTCTACCTTCAGGTATGATTTAGTTGTTAAATTGAGTAACAAAACCAAACAGGTTGATTTCCCCAAAAAATATTTGGTTTTGGGCAAAAAATGATTTTTTTGAAGAAATTGTAAAAATTCACGCTTTAATACATTGCGTGCCCTGTCATTATAACTACTGTTACACCCCCCCCCCCCTCAGGAATCGAAACTTTAAATCATGGGGAAATTATTTACTATGAAATTACGTATAATCTCTATCTACTCATTTATGAATTGGAAAGCATATTCGAGTAAACTCGGACTGGTTCTTTTATTCTATTGTACTTATTAATTTAACATTTAACTTAGTTATTCTACGAGTCTTCAGTATAATATATATTACATATAAGGCGTATTTTGTTACACGAATTCGAATTTGGATTACTGGATTTGGTGCATTTTGTTACCAAAGGAGGCGGAGCGTATTAAATGTTCGATTCTTAACCCGGATTAGGGAACAGGATTAGTATTATGTATTTAATAATATTTAATCTTGGTCGGGAGGTAGATCAGATATTCATTTTTTTTTCTGATAAGTTTTTTTTTAGTTTTGCCACGATTTTGGCTTACAAAAATTTGTTTACGCTAGGCTGACATCTTGGATTTGTGATGACTATCGTGTTAATGGTTAATATTATGCTGTTGGTGTGACTTTTTACAGGGTTTATTTTTTAAAATGTAACTGCAAAGGCTTTCGCGGCCAGAGTCATATGAAGAATCAGTAGAAAATGGGTTGATGGTCCATAGTCGATATGAAAGTCAACTTCCATAATCAGCTTTCAAATCAACCACGGCCCATCAGCTCAATTTCTACTGGTTCTTTATTTTTTTAAGTTAGTTGTTTTAAGTAATTTTTTATAATGGGTGATATTGATATCATTTATTTTCTTCAAATTTTGGATTGGCGCCTTTAATTTGAATTCATGTCTACTGCTTAGAATATAATATTTGAATATCACAATACGCTCATTTTGTTGCATTTTTTTGCTTCTTTTCCTCCTGTTCCCTGATTGGTCCAACTTCTAATACGGATTTGTGTTCAAATGTAAAATATTCGTGTAACAAAATACGCCTATAGTATGCGGGCATTAAAATGCATTTCAAAGCCCTAAGAAGTATTCGTCCTACGACCCTCTCTATTACAGTCAAAATAATTTCGACCCTCCGATTCTCCGAAATCTATTGTCCTAAAGGAGCCCTCTAAACCAAATAGAACCCTTCATAGTCGAAGTATACGTGTTTACCGCATGAAGTTCGAAAACACTTTTTTTGGTTTCTACACATAATAGACCGTAGCTGGTGGTGTTCGAAAATAATGTCACTTAAATTGCTTGGGTTGCTAATGGATCTCATAATGTGACTGGGTCATTTTACACTGAGCTGGATGAAAGACTTAGGAAACTAAATTTAGAAAACGGCCTTTTTTTGAAATATGCTATTGTTTGTTTTCTTGTTAGGGTTGGGCTAGGGGCAGTTGTTTTTCACTTGCGTTGTTGGAGTGTAGGTTAGTTTCGTGCGAATCGTGCCTACCAATTTTCAGATTTCATCAGAATTTAGTCTGTGTTCAACATTGGACTGAGTAGAACGTGTTGTGGGATTGTGGCCTAGTGTAATTTTTCATAGTGACATTGTGCTTCTTGCTGTCAAATATTCCTACTTCTCTCCTCTATTGAAGGCCAGCTGTAAGGTACTTAGGTAGCTTAATGATGGTATATTGCAGTATTTTCAAGGGCGGATGTCCAATTTAGGGGGAGGGGGCGGGGGGTCAGTGGGCAGCTTCAGTGGACTACAACATTAAAAAACATAATTATTTTTAATTCCCACTGTAAACCCATTGTTGTCTAGTGTAAGTTCTTATAATGTGTAAGTAAGTATATGTAAGTTTTTATATGGGGGGGGGGGTGGTCCGGACCCTCAGACCCCCCTAAAATTCGCCCTTGAGTATTATATGATATATAACAGTGAGATTAAATTAATTTTTGTTGAAGAGGCAACCTCCTAGTTATAATCGAAATTAAATGATATAGAAAAACTGGCTTGGCGGGATTCGAACCCACGATCTACGCCTAACCGGAGGTTGCCTCTTCAACCAGAGTTAATTTAATCTCAATGTTATATATTATATAATACTACAAAATAATGAATAAAGCATTGCCTTTATGCAATTGAGTAAGCTCACAGATTTGTTCGGTTAGGCGGGGTTTCCACCGACCGGCTAGGGCTAAATACAAATACGGTGACGCGGTAACAGACATTCAAGACTTAGGCGGGGTTTCCACCGACCTCGCATTGCAGAATGCAAATGACATTGACGGAAATGTTTGTTTTACTCTGCCATAGTTAAAATGAGGACTGTAGGGACCATATTATTCAAAATGGCCGCCGTTTGCATGTGAAAACTAAGCTCTTAGCATCTAATTAATTTTTATAATATTTTTACTATGCCTGGACCTTATTTCGCTGCATATAATTTAATATATATATTCTCCATGATTTATAGAAAAATAATACGTAATTAAAAATCATTTTAAAATAGTATTGAGGCTTATGGAAAAATCAACGCTTTGATATCATTGCAACTGGTGCTGCCATCTACAAAATGACGCCACAAATGAACCCCGTTGGTCAATGATCATAGAGTAAAATCACAAACAAACTAAAATTAAAAAATGGCGTCATGGGATATGTTAAGTACAAACATTTTAATAGATTTTTATAAAAAGAAAAATTCTAATTTCCGTCAATGTCAGGTGTCAGGTGCATTCTGCAATGAGAGGTCGTCGGAAACTCCGCCTAAGTCTTGAATGTCTGTTACCACGTCACGGTATTTGTATTTAGCCCTAGCCGGTCGGTGGAAACCCCGCCTTTGATAGTTGTGTAGTTGAACTCAGGGACGGTTTCAGAAAAAGTTTTCGGGGGGGGGGGGCGGTGACCTGAAAAATATCGCGTTTCCCTTACTTGATCAACAATTTCTCTTCTTTTCCTTCAAAAGTCCATTCTATCTAGTATAAAGCTATTTTTCCGTCCCTGGTTGAACTAACCTGTCTAACATTACGAATCTTGTCACTAAGAGCATATAAGTAGAGGATATGTATCAACTGTTCCTGTCGGGGCCTGTGGTCCAGCGGTTAAGACGACGCCCCGGTTAGGCGTAGATCGTGGGATCGAATCCCGCCAAGCCCAGTTTTTCTACCACATCTTCTAATTTCGATTTAGCTTAATGATGTTTTCTTATTATTATCCAGTTTGTTTTATGCACTTGTGTGAGTCTCTACAAAGGCCTTCGATGGCATTAGTAGCTTGCTTGTAGGCCTACTTGCGACCCTTCACACTACGCTATACACTCAACACAGCCGGCCGCCATACCAAGTTGAATCCAGCGGACCAGAGCAGGTTCAAAGATGCAGATAACTTGGTCGTGTGCACAGTGCCGGTAGGGAAACATGGTAGGACTTGTCACCTCCGAACTAATCGTGTGACTTCACTGTGTTTTCCAAGTGGTTCGGAATCCACTATAATCAGGAGGTCCACTGGAGTCCTATGGGCCCACACCGTGGCCTGGGACTGTGTCCAACCATTCTACTACTTGTATTCACTCACCACACAGGTATATTACCTACAGAGGCAACTGAAGAGGTGTTGTTTGTATACATTAATGGGTCTTTTTTAAAATTCTTCTTCTTCTTCTTCTTCGGCCGGTACTCCCCTGCGCCCAAGGAATATATTTATAAATTAACAATTATACCCTTATAATACAAATAACCTGTGGGCCCCCAAGTTAATCAACTTGTCGGGGGCTCGCACAGTAAACGCAGTAGATGATGCAACATGTTTTCTATTTCACGTCTGTGTTAGCAAAAAAACTTAGTTTTAATTTCAAATCAGTTTAATTCATACCATTTAAAATTGTAAGTTAACGTAAAGAGTAATTATAGTAAAGTAAAATAATTAAAGCAAAAAGTAAAGTAAGTTTTAAAGCGAAGTATTTTAATTCAAAAGCCATTTTTTAATTTTCGTTTTTATCTCCTATTTTAGTTAATAATTTTTCTTCTTCTTCTTCTTCGGCCGGTACTCCCCTGCGCCGAAGGAATATATTTATAAATTAACAATTATACCCTTATAATACAAATAACCTGTGGGCCCCCAAGTTAATCAACTTGTCGGGGGCTCGCACAATAAACGCTGTAGATGATGCAACAACATGTTTTCTATTTCACGTCTGTGTTAGCAAAAAAAACTTAGTTTTAATTTCAAATCAGTTTAATTCATACCATTTAAAATTGTAAGTTAACGTAAAGAGTAATTATAGTAAAGTAAAATAATTAAAGTAAAAAGTAAAATAATTAAAGTAAAAAGTAAAGTAAGTTTTAAAGCGAAGTATTTTAATTCAAAAGCCATTTTTTAATTTTCGTTTTTATCTCCTATTTTAGTTAATTTTTTTAGTTGTATGGGCAATTCATTAAAAATTTTCGTTATACTATTTAATCTATTCCCGTATTTGTTGTAGGCTGGTTTCCAATTGACGTTTCTTGGATTTCGAGTATTGTGATGTGAATTGTTTTCTGTTTCTATGTTAAAATTCTTGTCAAAGAAGTTATATTTAATTACTTTAAATGTATAGAGTTGTTTTAGGTTTAATATTTCGAGGTACTTGTGGGGACCACTTAGTCCCACATGTGTAATAACCAGTCTGCTTCCAGCTTCACCTTTTTCCCGGTAGATGGCGCTGTTCACATTCAGATAATTCAATATTCCTCAATCTTCCTTTTACGTATTTATTTCTCTTATTCAATAATATCTTTAATCTACCCTCTGTGTCTCATCAGCTCCTTTAGCTGTGGACACAGAGTTGGTTTTTCTATATGGAAGCAGGCTGGATCAAATTCAATATTAATTGTAAGCATGTATCGTTCTCGTCTCACAGCTCATATTGTAACCACTGTGTGTTAAATTACTCTAACTTGAGTCGAAGCACTGCAATACAAACCAATTCAAGTCTACACTGCCTATTCAATTGCATCGTCCTTCGACAAGCTACATTGGTGACCCTCGACAACGGAACAAGCAGCCTTCCAGACTCCAGTTCCAGCCAGTTCCAGCCAATTCCAGTTCCAGCCAATTCCAGCCAGTTCCAGTTCCAGCCAGCTCCAGTTCCAGCCAGCTCCAGTTCCAGCCAGCTCCAGTTCCAGCCAGCTACAGTTCCAGCCTGCTCCAGTTCCAGCCAGCTCCAGTTCCAGCCAGCTCCAGTTCCAGCCAGCTCCAGTTCCAGCCAGCTCCAGTTCCAGCCAGCTCCAGTTCCAGCCAGTTCCAGTTCCAGCCAGTTCCAGTTCCAGCCAGTTCCAGCTTCCAGCTTCCAGCTTCCAGCCAGTTCCAGTTCCAGCCAGTTCCAGTTCCAGCTTCCAGCCAGTTCCAGCCCGTTCCAGTTCCAGTTCCAGCCTCCAGAACGTCTCATCCGGCCATAGGCGGTGGAAACCACCCCGGAGCAGCTACATTCACCGCAGCAGCACAGCCACAACCTGCAAGATGCCGCAGACCACAGCCACAACCGCTACAGCTACAACCGCTACAGCTACGACCGCTACAGCTACAACCGCTACAGCTACAACTGCTACAGCCACAACACCGACACCCACGGCTACAACCAAGATGACAGGCCCTGCTAGTACGATGGCAGTCTCGGTCAAGCTTCCACCCTTCTGGACACAGTCGGCCAACCTGTCACCGGCACTGTGGTTCACTCAAGCGGAGGCTCAGTTCGCACTTGCTGGGGTCACAATGGAAACGACGAAATATTACCACGTCCTTTCAGCGCTCGACCAAAGTACCCTCAGCGAGATCTCAGATTTGTTAGCTGCCCCAGTACCAGTAAACCCATACACTGAGCTAAAAACGCAGTTAATCCAACGAATGAGTCTTCCAGCAAGCAGTCGCATTCAGCTACTAATGTCGGAAGACATAGGGGACAAAACTCCCAGCTCTTTTCTCCGGAGACTGCGGGCCCTCGCAGAGAAAGCCATATCAGACTCGGTTTTACGCACCATTTGGACGTCTCGCCTCCCGCACGCTATACAATTGGCAATCATCGGTCATGATCACCTGTCACTAGGTGACGTCGCGAACCTCGCCGACAAGATGGCCACCATCAATTCAGCAACACGTGACCGGATTCTTGAGTGCACAATGGCCCCTGTGGACCTATTGAAGACGTTAACAGAGAACGTCGCGGCTCTACAGGCACAGTTCGCCGACAGATACGGACAACGTGCCACACAGCCACGGTTCCAGCGCCAGTTCCGTTCACCAGCGCCTAAACAAGACCCAACTTGGTGTTTTTACCACCAAACCTATGGGAGGAAGGCCAGAAAGTGCCAGCAGCCATGCAGATTTCCGAAAAACGACGATCGCAGCCAGTAAAGGCAGGGCCTGCCTGCGCCACTACACACCTGCTTAAAACCTCACATCGCCTTCTTATCACGGACCCTTGCACCAAGATACGTTATCTCATTGACACAGGGTCCGACATCTGCGTTTTTCCACGTGCCCGTCTCAACCTACCGCTCCGTCGTACTCAACTCGAGCTGACTGCCGCCAATGGCACAATCATCAATACGTACGGAACAACAGCTCAACAACTGGACCTGGGATTACGACGCAGTTTCCGTTGGAATTTCATCATTGCCGATGTCACGCAACCCATCATCGGTGCAGACTTTCTCGCAGCCTCTAATTTGCTGGTGGATCTCCAGAACTCAAAGCTGATCGACGGGACAACGCATCGCAAGGCGAACCTGTGTCAAAGCCCCTCCAAGCAACCTAGCGTTTCTACCTTAACAATACCGCACAGTACCCCGGCCAGTCTAAAAGTAATAATTGAGGAGTTTAGCGACCTCACGCGGCCGAGACAACCCACAGACCAGGTCAAACACTCCACGGTCCACTACATTAGAACGACAGACGGACCTCCCGTCTCCGCTCGCCCACGCCGGTTGGCCCCGGACAAGTTTATTATCGCCAAAAAGGAGTTCAACGACATGATCCAGACCGGCGTATGTCGTCCGTCCGACAGCCCATGGGCCTCACCATTACACCTAGTACCTAAAAGCGACCATTCATGGCGCCCATGCGGGGACTACAGACGGCTCAATGCTCGAACAATTCCTGACGCGTACCCAGTCCGCCACATCGCAGATTTCAGTGCAGAATTGCGAGGAAAAACCGTATTCAGCAAAATAGACCTGGTCAAAGCATTCACCCAGATACCAGTTTCCAATGGTGACATTCCAAAGACAGCAATAAATACTCCGTTTGGCCTTTTCGAATTCCCATTCATGACATTCGGTCTTCGCAATGCTGCTCAAACCTTCCAACGCTTCATGGATAACATCCTACGCGACCTCCCGTGGGCATATTCATACATCGACGACGTACTGGTTGCATCGAGTGATAAGCAGGAGCACGAATCACACCTACGTCAACTCTTCCAACGATTCCGAGAATATGGCCTAGTCATTAATCCTAGCAAGTGTACCCTCGGCGTTGGGTCAATCAGCTTTCTTGGTTACCTCGTGTCAGCAGAAGGCACACAAGCCCTACCAGACAGGGTAAAGGCACTCACTGAATACCCTCTTCCAAAGACATTCAAAGATCTACGCCGTTTCCTTGGCATGATTAACTACTACCGCCGGTTCCTACCAAATGCAGCCAACGAACAAGCACCACTCAACACGTTGTTATCTGGAGACAAGGTAAAAGGGAACGCTACGATACCATGGACAACAAAGCTTACCGAAGCTTTCAGCTCATGCAAACACAGTCTGGCACGCATCACCCTACTCGCGCATCCAGATCATACGGCTCCGATTGCACTAGTCACAGATGCATCAGACACCAGTATCGGAGCTACAGTCCAACAACGGATCAACGATCATTGGCAGCCATTGGCATTCTTCTCGCAGAAACTTAAAGAAAACCAACGAACATGGTCCGCCTACGATCGCGAATTGCTTGCGGTACACGACGCCATTCGTCATTTCCGTTACCTGCTAGAAGCGCGCGCTTTTGTCGTGTATACCGATCACAAACCGTTGACGCACGCTTTTCAGAATCCAAAAACAAGTTGCTCACCTCGCCAAATGCGGCAAATGGAATTCGTCTCTCAATTCACCACGGACATCCAATACATCGCTGGGCAGGACAACTTGGCCGCTGATGCATTCTCAAGAATCGAAGCAATCTCTACTCCCGTATCTCCTGAGCAACTTTCTTCTGCTCAGAAAGACGACAGAGAACTCAAAGAGCTTCGGTCCAGTAGAAAGACGTCCCTCATCCTCGTTGATGTTCCCATTCCGGGCTCTGATTCAGTCCTTACGTGCGATTCTAGTCAAGACATACAACGCCCATTTGTGCCCAAACCATTACGTCGACAACTTTTCGAGCACCTACACAGCCTACATCACCCAGGAATAGCAGCGTCTGCTAACCTGGTTGCCCAACGCTACATATGGCCTTCTATCCGTAAGGATTGCCGCGCTTGGGCTCGTCTGTGTGTCAACTGTCAATTGTCCAAGATACATCGACACACCCTCACTGCGATTGGAACCTTTACTCAGCCTGACCGACGGTTTCAGCACATACACCTCGACATTGTAGGCCCATTACCACCGTCGGAAGGCTACACGTATTTGTTAACACTCGTTGACCGTTTCACGCGATGGCCGGAAGCCGCTCCTATGGTGAACATCACCGCCGAAAACGTCGCCAGAACCCTCATTTCCTGCTGGATCAGCCGGTTTGGGTGCCCGGAGACAATTACTACAGATCGCGGCCGACAGTTTGAGAGCCATTTGTTTGCTGACCTGGCCCGATTATGCGGATTTCACCATGCACGGACTACCAGTTACCACCCTGCATCCAACGGCATGGTAGAGCGTATGCACCGCTCACTCAAAGCCTCCATTATGTGTCATGCCAATGACAAATGGACGGAAGCCCTTCCGCTAGTTTTACTGGGCATGCGCGCCACTCTTAAGAAAGATCTTCAAGCTTCTCCAGCAGATCTGGTCTATGGTGAACCATTAAAACTACCAGGACAGATGCTGACAACTCCTCCTTCAAATCAGAGTCCGGCGGACACTCTCATCTCACTTCGAAGGAAATTCGACTCACTACGCCCCACTCGCGTCAAGAGACACGGGGCTCATCAAACATTCATCCCACAAGACCTTGCCAAGGCCACGCACGTTTTCGTGAGACAAGACCACGTCCGTGCTTCCCTCGAACGTCCTTATGCGGGACCATTCCCTGTGTTAAGTCGCACCGACAAAACAGTTACGATTTCAAGCCGCGGTCGTGCGGTTACTGTGTCAATGGACAGGGTCAAGCCGGCCTACATTAATGCCAGTACAGACGAACCGTCTCACCAGTCTACGATCAACCCCCCGCATCAGCATCCTGCTCAAGATAAACCTCAGGAGAAGGTCTCCTCACCACTTCCTGCCACTGACGTCGTGCCGACACCACCGACTCGCACCACTCGCTCAGGTCGTCACGTCCACGTTCCACGACATTTCTCCGACTTCCAGTCTTAGGAGGGGGGTAATGTGGGGACCACTTAGTCCCACATGTGTAATAACCAGTCTGCTTCCAGCTTCACCTTTTTCCCGGTAGATGGCGCTGTTCACATTCAGATAATTCAATATTCCTCAATCTTCCTTTTACGTATTTATTTCTCTTATTCAATAATATCTTTAATCTACCCTCTGTGTCTCATCAGCTCCTTTAGCTGTGGACACAGAGTTGGTTTTTCTATATGGAAGCAGGCTGGATCAAATTCAATATTAATTGTAAGCATGTATCGTTCTCGTCTCACAGCTCATATTGTAACCACTGTGTGTTAAATTACTCTAACTTGAGTCGAAGCACTGCAATACAAACCAATTCAAGTCTACACTGCCTATTCAATTGCATCGTCCTTCGACAAGCTACATACTTATATTTATCATCAATGTGGTTAAATTTTTTGTTTAGTTTGTTTGACAATATATTCTTAATTATTCTATTTTGGGCATTTTGCACTTTATTTACATAAGTGTTTTCGTCCCTGCACCAAGATGTTATTCCGTAAGTTATTACAGACTCTATCAGGGCGTGATAAACATTTTTTATTACTTTCCTTGGCATCCCGTATTTTAATTTATGGAGAGCTGCACTCCCAGATCGCAGTCTTTTACACAATGACTCTATATGCGATTGCCAGTTTAGATGGCTGTCAATGGTTAATCCCAAATATTTGTGCTCTTCTACCATGTCTATATATTGTGTGCAATTGCAGGTATTGCTGGAGTGCAGACATCCATGTTTGTGGAATATGTATTTGCTTTCAATTTGTTTGGGTCCTCTATTCCTCATGTGCATGATTTTTGTCTTTTTGAAGTTAATTGCCAGACCGAGGTCATGGGTCAGTTGTTGAATTTCTCCGATTGCAGAGTTCATTTTCTTGCTAGCTGCTTTGACATCTTTGTTTGCAATTACGAGTGCCATATCATCTGCGTACATAAATACCTGCAAACCTTTTAAGTAGTCTATTAATTTATTAATCGTTAATATATATAAATACGGTCCCAACAGACTGCCTTGTGGGACACCGCTGTCCCATGCGCCTAATTTACAATTTTGCTCATTTAGTCTGACTGTTGCTTTTCTGTTTTTTAGGTAATTTTTGAACCATTCAAGCTCGATGCCGCTAATTCCTATTTCCTGCAGTTGTTTTGTTATTACCAAGTGGGGCATTACGTCAAACGCTTTGGAAAAATCTAAAAAGAGGATTAAAATGTTGTTGTTTAGGTGAAGTTGGTGATTGCAATAATCACTAAAATCTCCAAGGCATTGTTCAGCACTTTTCGCTTTCTGAAAACCATATTGTCTGCTATGTATAATTTTATTTTTTATTAAGTATGTTGTTAGTTGTTTATGAACTATTTTCTCTAATATTTTCTCAGACGAGTTCAGAATACTTATTGGCCTATAGTTTTTTGGGTCATCGTGCTTGCCATTTTTATATATAAGTCTTATTATCGCTTCTTTCATTTGCTTCGGGATAGTTCCATCGCTTAGAGAACCGTTTATTATTTTTGATAATATTGGTATAAACTGTTTGTTTGATGCTATGTCCCTCATCCTGATTTCGTCCGTTCCTGGTGACTTTTTTGTGTTCATTTTTTTAATAGTTGCTCCCACCTCTTCGGAGGATACACTTTTCCATTTAAATATTGGCTTGTGAACAGTATCTGTTTTTTTATTTATATCTGTCAACTGCACCTTACACGATGTTTTTACACGGTTTATTTCTGTTATAAATGATTTAAGGAAGTCTGTTGCTATATTAATTGATCTCATTTTTTCTCGGTTTATTAGGAAAAATCGGTTTATAGTTTCATCCACAGAGTTCAAAATATTTCTTCCTGTGATTCTGTTTATGATTTCCCAGGTTTTCTTTTGATCATTCTTTGCTTTTTTTATTTCCGAGAAAATAAATTTAATTTTTGCTGAGTTTATAAGTTTTGTTGTTAAGTTTCTTTGTCTGTTGTACTTTTCTCTTAATTTAGCATTGGCTTTGTTCTTCTTTAGTTTTTGGAATAGTTCATCCCTTTTACCCATTTCGTGTTTTAGTTTCTGGTTTACCCATATACATTCAGTGTTTTTTTGACACTTATTGGCTGAATGCTTAAAACGAGATTTTTCATATATGGTTTTCATTATTTTTGTTATTGTATCGTATAAGCAGGATGCATTTTTTGTGTCGTCTGCTAAAATTGCCCAGTTTTCTTCATTTATTAATTTGTATATTAATTTTTCATCATATCTAATTATTTTTTTCTTGGGTTCCTTGAAGATAAATTTTTCTTTTAACTTTAGATCGACTATGATCGGGTAATGATCGGAAAATTTTCTTTGTAGAACCACTGAGTCAATCACCATAAAGTTTTTGACAAAGCAATGGTCTATACAGGATATTTGCAATTCATTATCTTTAAAATGCTCTCGAGTTGGTGTCGTTATACATTTTTGATATCCGCTGTTAACCATCAAGTCTAAATAATCTTCTTTTTGCTGTGATTTTTTTAAAAGGTTAATATTTATATCCCCTATGACTATAGATTTTTTTGCCATACTATTAATTGTTCCTTCCAGCTCATTGACGAAACAATTTGCGTTTTTATGTAGCCTATATACTGCAAGTACGTCAAAGCATAGGTTAGGGCTTACAGTAACGTTAATTAGAATATTTTCCATTGACATAAAATTAATTTTCAATTTTTTTTCATGGCATATCTTTTTTTCTTAACATATACAAGTATTCCCCCTCCCTGTTCATTATTTGGTCGGCAAAAGGAGAATTGCTTATAATTTTTAATACTGTACAGGTTTACTTCATTTATTTTTAAAAACGTTTCACATAAAACAATTAAATCTGGCTCTAATTCAGTTATTAAGATTAAAAGTTCATTGAAATATTTATTCATGCTTCTTATGTTTAAATGAATAATTCGTAAGTCCTTAATGGATGTGAATAATTTTTCATCAGCTGTAATAGAAATAACATTTCTGCTATACGGTTTGTTGTAAAATGTAAAGTTATCTATTTTAGTACGGGGGGGTGTTGCATCACCTTTACAATCCTATATTAGGTTTAAAATATCTTGCTTATTCTTAATCTGAATTATTCTTCCTCCTTCTTCCTTTTTCACTAGAATTCTTCCTTCTTTTGTCCACACGTACTTGAAATCCGCTGCGTGTTTCTTCGTTTCATATAGCAACTGTTTGTTCATCTGGGTTAGGCTCTCGTTAATAAACACTTTCTCTCTTGATCCGTTCTTAATAAGGTTGTCTTGGTTGAGTTGTTTGTTTCTGCGTCCTGCCAGAATCATGTTCCTTTTTCTTCGTGAGCTAAGTTGCGCTATAATTGGCTTAGGCTTATTTTTATTCCTTGTGGGGATTCTGTGTATTGATTCTATGTCATCTTCTTGTATTTTTACTCCCGTTATTTCAGCAACGTTGATTAACATTTTTTGCAGGTCCGCCTGGGTTTCGCCATTTATTTCCGGTAAATTGTGAATTTCCATAAAGGTGCTCCTGTACTGTTGTTGGAAATTGTTAAGTTCTTCTTGTATTTGCTTTATGGTTTCATCTTTTTCCTTAATTTCATCGGTCAATTTCGCCACAGTGTTTTGAAAGCTCAATATAAGTTCATTTGTTTTTCTTTGTCCGTTTATGAGCATATCTATTTTCGCTTCAAGTGTTAAAATAATAATAATAATAATAATAATAATAATAATAAAAAGGTACCGGTATTCATCATCACGTGTATGCTTAAATATTTTCCATTTTAAGCTCAGTTATAACTTATTGCAACCCCTTTTCTCATGCTAATAAAGCCGACTTGAAACAATTTCGTTTTTATTTTTCAACGCATTTTATTTTATTCCTTATCCCTCCCTCCCCAAAATTCGTTACTAGGTTCAAGGCCATGCATACCCTTTATTTATAGTAAAGACATTTATTGACCAAGTGATTCACGGGCCAAACCAAATAATTACCCACATCAGTTTTCATATGAATAACACAATAACCTTCAGGGGCGGATCAAAGATTTCCGGTAGCAGGGGGGGGGGGAAAGGGGTTCGTCCACCTGAATACTGATAAATTACGATCCGATCGTGGAAACTGATATAAATATATACAGGATGTTTCAGGCGAACAGCGAAAAAATTTTAGAGCGTTCAATTTGGACCAAAAATAACATGTATTTTTGTAATCCCGAAAATGCACCGTTAGAGAGCTAGGGGTGGATTAAGGGTAAAATGCGGGAAGTGGGCAGAGCTAAATGAAAATGCCTTAGTTAGGGAATGAAGAAATATGGGAAATTGGCGGGATTCGAACCCTCGATCTATTATTTATTATGATTTTTTATTATCATTTATCGACTTCGATGTCCAGGTGGTAACGTCCTTGCACTTGTGCGAGTCTTTACACGCCATGCAATCGGAGACGTGTCGTACTCATCACGGGTAATAACCTACAGAGGCGACTGAAAAGGTCAATCGGATATATTCATTAAATTGTTTGTATGCCATTTATCTTAAAAAAAAAAAAAAAATACCTTGCGGGTGCATCGTGTATACCACTTACACCGTTACGTTACACCACAACTCACAAGCCCGCCACGACCAGCGTTCTCCTGAAACACCCTGTATGGCCCCGAGATGGTGCGGTGTTCGAAGGCAGATTTTACGTAGCTCAGATCTTCTGGGAGATCTTTCTATCTTCCTAGGCTTTTCTAGGTGTGCACCTCCCAGGAGATCTGCGCTACTCCATCTCACCTAATTTATTTTTTCACCAGTTTTGTACTAAATGACTCCGAAATCGTCTATTAAGTCCCTGATGTTCCGTGGGCATCACGCCGTCTCAGTCGACCCCGAGCCCCGGGCGGCTGGGTCGCCCTACACATCAACCCCTTGCTTTATACGAACAACGAAGGGTGCTCTAAAACTGTGTGACGGACAGGGTTTCAAGTTCATCCGAAACCGGGTAGATGGGGCCAAAACTTACTGGAACTGTGAGAAGAAAAAAGTGGAGTGTAAAGCTCGTGCAATTTCGCTGGCCCATCAAAGAGAAGTTATGTTTAATGGTATTAAACATAATCACCCTCCTGTCCATGTACCTGTTGACTTCGTTGGATATGACGTATACTATGATGGTAAGTTTTTTTCAGCACATTTAATTAGCCTAACTTGGGAGCCCACAGAAGATTTTCCAGGGGGGGGGGCATAGTGGTAGCTTGTTGCTTTCCAATTTAAACGTAGTATAAGGAAAGTTTTGTGATGGTCGAAATTTCAGATTCCGAGATTTCAACGGGATTACACGTTTTGAGGTCCCAGAAACCCAAAAAAGTGGTTTTTACGAAATGTCTGTCTGTCGCTTTGCCTGTCTGTCTGTTCATCTATTTTCGGGCAAACTACTCGGCCGATTTTGATGAAATTTTGCATGTAGGTTCACAAAAATCATGCCTCGAGAGCATTTATTTTTATTTTGGGCTAACTCAATTTGGGGGGGGGGGTTTATTCTCAAAAAACTCTTATTTTTAAACAGCTCCAACGATTTCTTTTGAATTCACATATATTGTAGTCGTTGTTAATGTTGACAAAATGCGGGGGGTCGCTTGCCCCTTGATAGTTTGCTTCTGGGGGTAAAAAAATAAAAATAACTCAATTTTCACGAAAAATGACTAAAAAATAATTTTTCTGCGAAACCTTTCTATTGATGATTTGTTCCTTCAGGCATGCTTTAGGTGTTGAATTGAGTAACGAAACCGGACAGGTTGCTTTCCCAAAAAACTATTTGGTTAGTGCAAAAAGAATGTTTTTGAAAAAAAATGAAAATTCACGCTCAAATGCATTGCGTGCCCTGCCATTATTGCTGTGTGGTAATGTAATGACTGACATATCTAGAATTCACTTCACCTCCAGTGACGTCAGGTGGATAAACCCCCCCCCCCCCCCCAGATGTCCGAAATTAAACTATAGGAAAATTATTTACCATGAAAGTACTCATTTTCTCTATCTACTCATTAATAAATTGGAAAGCATGTTCGAGTAAACTCGGACCGGTTCTTCGTACTTGTGCGAGTCTGATGCTGGCAGACTGTCCTAAAACTCCACAAAGCATTCTCCGTCCTCGTTTTTTCTGGCAAGGAATTCCAAAGCCTAGAAGTGTTCACTGCGAAGGAATGGTTGTAGTAATTTGTTCGCAGTTTTTTTTTTTTTAGGCGCGGGACTCTTTCGAGTATTTGCGCCGGTCGGTGTGTGGTGTGTGTGTGTGCGGAAGTCATGGGTGGCATGGGTGGTATAGAACGGTTTTCCTGAGTTTGTCTACAGGTGGGGCATGACTCCGGTCTTGCTTAGAAAGCTTAACGTTGCCGTGACCGGCCCATGCTTGTCCTCTATTAAGTTTGGCAGGGTGTGTGGTTTCGGTAGCGAAAATCTGCCCGCAGCGCATATAGGGCATTTTCTATAGGCATAGAAAGTTACATTACAAGTTTAATGTTAAAATTGTGGTAAACACACAAGTATGTTGAGATTTTTGTTTTAAGGTGACTATTATGTAGATACTTGTCTTAACTGCATAATAGTCTCTTTAAAACAAAAATCTCAACTTTTTTTTAAATCACAAATGACGGATTATTGACAAGTGGTGTTGCGGCGAGCGCATGTAAGGTGAGGTAATTACAAATTATGAATAAAGATAAAGATTTCGATATAAGCTATATTTGAACAAAGAAATGATCAAGTGAGTAAACCATGAGACGACCGCGCGTGGACTGACTTGTATTTTTCTAATTCTATAAAGTACAAACTTAAACCTAGAGGGGTGCGTTATAAGAGGGGTGAGCCTGACCCTCATTCGGCCACCCGGAATTCATACCTCCGCGTCGCTGTACCTATTGTCTGTTGTTGAGGGCCAACGGGCCTCAACAGTCAACACAGTACATGGGGTGCCGTAAGCTCAACATTGAATACGTTGCCGGGGCCACCCTGATGCGTTGTAGGGGCCGCACCAGGCCCCAACAATCTGCCCCCCTTGGAAGGAGGCAGGACTTCCAACATAAAAACCATGAAAAGAAAATTTGAGCAAACGACACCCCGACCATGACAAGTACATAAACGAACGAGATAAAACACGGTGACACAAAGGACATTTGTTCATAATGATAAAAAAAACACAAAAGCATAAACTAAAATGATAATACTAGGTTAAGGTAAAATATTTATTTCGAAGACCAACTGGGAGCGCGAATGTGAATAATAAACCACAAAACAAAAAAAAAACGGGTACGACACGAAGTATGTCCCCAAGAGAACACAAGAAAACGATTATGACCCCGAGTTGATCTGCAAGGAAACACGAAAACATGAGGTTGACTACACAGGTTGAGACGTTATTTTTACTTGGTTAGGGCACCGATTGTGCACGTGAAAAATTAGACGTTAGTGGAGAAGAACACCGAGCGTGTCAACTCCAACAACAAAACGGTTATGGCCAGGAGTAAGCCAACTTATATACAAGAATGGGTGATATACCAACACAAAAAAACACGATAACGTGCATACATGAACATAAAACGGGTGGGTTATGATCCAGGGGGATCCTCTTAGACGACGGGTACGGTTGTGACACTGAAAGAATCACATCACACAAAAAAAAAAACGGGTACGATCCAGGGGGATCAACACAAAGGTTATGGACACTATTAGGGTGCCATTTCACAAAAGCTAGCATACGTACATGAATTTTGTAACGTATCCAGGTAAGTCACAATACACAAAAATTTAAACGGTTAAAATAATGATAGGTTTACAAAGTAACTCAACTTACGTACTGAAGCGTCTTGAATAAGAGTACATATACGCAGTTAACCACACAATAATACAAACACGACACTTACGTGTTAAAACCGTTGAGCCAACGGGTAACACGGGGAGGGGTTGAGGTTCCAAAACACACTAACACAACGATGAACTATATTGAAACACGATTATACACTAATGGCGATGTCTTTGGCTAACGAGGGGCAAAGATCCCCCGGAGAGACTAGATGAGCCCCTAGTCCTCACAGGGCGTGACGCAAGACACTGCTCCAATGCGGGTGGCCACCCTTTGGCTCCGTCGCCGAGGTCCTGCAGGCGTCGGACCGGCGCTCGCGGAGCTCACCGGGGCTGGACGCACTGCAGGCGTTTCTTGAGCAGTGGGGGTGTCCTGTTGGTTCTTTGACGTTGAACCTTCGTCAAGGGGAAGCTTACACAGTCGGACAATGGGTCGTTCCCTAGTTCCGAACTGCGTCTTCACGGTGGCCGCGCGAGGCAAGCTGTCTGGAGACAGGTGCAGCTTACTTATACGGCCGAGTCTCCAGTGAAGTGGATGGAGATTGTCCTCCTTGATTATGACAAGGTCGCCTTCAGCCAGTGGCGTCTGACGAGCACACCACTTTGGTCTTTGGTTGAGACGGGTCAAGAACTCCCTGGACCATCGGCGCCAGAAGTCTTGAGCCATCTTCTGGACCAACAGCCAGCGTTGATTAGGTAGGATCTTTCCCTCCTCAATGCGCTCAGGGGGAGCTGTGAGCGGCGCACCAACCAGAAAATGTCCAGGAGTCAAGGCTCCCAAATCCGAGACTTCGTTTGAAATGGGTGCCAGCGGTCGAGAATTGAGCACGGCTTCGACCCTGCAGAGGACTGTCGTCATCTCCTCGAAGGTTAACACATGTGTACCGATGACGGCATTCAAATGGAACTTCACAGACTTCACGCCAGCCTCCCAAACACCACCCCAATGTGGAGCTGCTGGAGGGTTGAAGGTCCAGTGAACTTCCCTTGTGGACAGGGTGTCCTGGACAGCAGTCGAATCATATACTTCCTTGAGTATCTTGGAGGCGGCGGTAAAATTGGTTCCTCGATCGCTAAACATCTCTGCCGGTGTTGAGCGACGCGCACATAAACGATGGAAGGCAGAGAGAAAGGCCTCCGGGGTGAGGCTTGACGCTAACTCGAGGTGTAGTGCCCTTGTTGCCATGCAGATAAAGATACAGAGGTAACCTTTGTAATGGCGAGTTCCCTTGCTGAGATGGGTGCGCAGGCTGACAGGTCCAGCGAAATCTACGCCGCACCTCTGAAAGGGGCGCGAGACAGGGGCGACCCGGCTGGCCGGAAGGTCAGCCATGATTTGACCAACAGCCCGGGCGCGCAGACGGGTACAGATTGCACAAGTACGTGCCACAAAACGGGTGATATTTCTCAGTTTTGGAATGAAGTAGCCTTGCAAGACGATCGAAGCAAGCAGTTGAGGACCGGCGTGTTCGTTCTGGACATGCAGATGGCGCACGATGAGTTTCGTCGTCGGGTGGTTATAGGGCAGAATGATAGGGTACTTGGTTGGTTCGGTGAGCTGTGAATTGGCCAACCTACCACCTACCCGTAGTAATTGGTGATCGTCCAAATATGGATTAAGCTTGTACAGCGCCGAAGTCCGAAGAACAGGCTGTTTGACAATTAGCCTCCTGACCTCCTGACCGTAGGTTTCTTGTTGCATAAGGCGAATCATCGTAATTCTGGCTGTAATAATTTCCTGTGCACTAATCGTACCCATTGGACGTCTGGCCTTCGGAGTGATGGCACGACGGACATAAGCGAGTACCCGCAATGTCTTGGAGATTCGCTCGTATCGAGTGAGTACAGGGAAGAAACCTTCGGTTACAATGAAGATTACCTTCGGAGCCCTTGCTTCTGGAGCATCTTCTGTGAGGCGAAGATCTGCTGGCCAGCTGTTGGTCGCTAGCCATGCGGGGCCGTGCCACCACAGGCTGCTTTGCTTCAAATCAGCTGAGGAACAGCGACGCGTTGCGATGTCCGCTGGGTTGTCTGTGGTAGGTACGTGCCTCCATGCCCGTGCAGGAACGAACTCCTGGATTGCCTGTACCCTGTGCGCAACGAAAGTTTGCCACCGGCTCGGATGAGCACGGAGCCAAGATAACACGATGGTTGAATCTGTAAAGGCTAATTGCTCATGCCGAAAGAGGACGGCCTTTGAGATCCTACTCATCAATTTGGCTAACAAGACAGCTCCGCTAAGTTCAAGTCGTGGTAGGGTTAATGGCTTTAATGGAGCGACCTTCGTCTTGCAGGCCACGAAGTTAATTCTGCAAGTACCATCAGCCCACTCCTGCCGCAAATATACCACCGCTGCGTATGCTTCTTCGGACGCGTCGCTGAAACCGCATAAAGTGTTCCTGGTGGCATCGGAGAGGTAAACATTCCTTGGAATGGACAGCTGCCGTAAACAGCTTGCATCTTGCATCAGCTCCAACCAGCGCTCGACTGCGTTTCTAGGAAGAGCTGTGTCCCATCCCAAGGTGGAGTCGGCCCAGAGCTTCTGAACAAAGACCTTGGCCGTGGATAAGACCGGAGCGGCCCAGCCGATTGGATCGAAGAATCTGCCCAGGTCACTTAAGACGGTTCTTTTCGTTGGTTTGACGTGCGGCTTCACCGGTTCGGTTAATAGAGACAACTCATCCCGATTTGTGTCCCACTTCAACCCCAAAGTAGTCGCATCAGCAGCGATGACTGCGTTGGACTCTGGAGTCGTCACTGCAGGTGAGTTTGATGCCCACTTATGCAATTCGAACCCGGCGTTGGCCAGAAGTTCTGCTATTTGATTTCTTAACTTCAGGACTTCCCCGACTGTCTGCCCCCCAGTCAGGAGATCGTCCACATAAAAGTCCTGTAGAATTCGATTGGCAGCTTCTGGCATGAACTCTTTAGCCCGAAACCCCACTTCCTTCAGGACCCGGGTGGCTAGGTATGCCGCAGATTTTGTTCCCCACGTCACAGTTGTTAATTCCAGTTCCTGCACAGGGTCGTTGGCTGACTCGCGCCAGAGAATACGCTGCAGGTGACGGTCATACGGGTGGACGTTCACTTGGCGATACATTTTGATTATGTCGGCCGACACTGCGACAACCCTTGAGCGGAAACGTATTATAATGTCGAAGAGCTCGTCTTGAGTACGAGGACCATTCAGCAACTCGTTATTTAGGCTCCTTCCGTTAGAGGTCTTGGCACTGGCGTCGAAGACCACCCGAAGCTTTCCTTTCGCGTTGATGACGCCATGATGGGGGAGGAATACAGCGGCTGGATTAGGGTTTGAAGGCACAAGATGTCCAGCTAAACGGAAATCGTCGATGGCTTCATTGTACCTTAGCTGGAACTCTCGATCCTTAGCGAACCTTCTCTCAAGACCCTGAAGACGAGCCAGGGCCATGCGACGACTCTCTCCTAGGTTGGGTGGCTGGCAGCGGACTGGTAAACGAACACAAAACCGCCCAGACGGCTCGCACAAGGTTGAGTTTTGAAAGCTCTCTTCTGCTCTCTCCTCATCTTCTGTCAACACTGGACTTGATGGAAGTTCCTCAACTTCCCAGAATCTACGCAGGAAGTCCGTGCAGTGTAGCACTGTGGTTGTTGTGTTGGGTCCAGTGGTCGGCCCTTGAATGGTATCAGTACCGACAAACGCGACTGGTCCCTGTAGCACCCACCCCAACAGCGTGCGTTGAGCGCATGGCGCACCTGGCATGCGTATCATATCGGAACACAAAATATTAGGCAAAACGTCCGCTCCCAACAAGATGTCAACCCTGCTAGGAACGCCGTACGACGGATCAGCCAGGGGTAACCCCCTCAAGTGGGGCCACTCCTCTCGGACCTCAGTGGTGGGAATGTTTCCTGAAATGGTGGGTAGTGTTAAGAAGAACAGGTTAGTCGAAAACTCACCCAACCTCGAACTTATGGTTAGCTCTACTTCCTGCCCGCACTCCTGGACATCGCCCCCAGCGACGATAATGCGGCGTGACGTAGGTCTCGGCTTCACCTTGAGCGCTTGCATGGCTGCCCGGGTGACGAGGGACGTTGTTGCTCCGCTGTCCAGTAGGGCCCGAAACTTGACTGGCGTTCCATCTCTGGCTGCGACGTTGACTATAGCTGTTTGCAACAGCACTCGCGTGTAGTCTTGGATCACGTTTATTGGATTGCTCAAGTTCTCTGAGCCTAAATGTAAGCTGGTGTGATGTCTTTTGCCACAGGTTTTGCAGCTAGCTCGAACACAATCCTTTACGACATGTCCCCCGACGAGGCAGTTATGACACAAGCGTAGCTTCTTGACGAGAGTTTGTCGATCGGCGAGTGATGCTCTATTGTACACTGGGCACTGATAAAAGCAGTGTTCCAGTTTACACTCGGGACACTTCATTGGTTGCCTTAGCGCAGGAGCCGCCACGTGCAACTGACCTTGAGGTTTCTCGGTTAAGCTAGGAGCGGATTGACTGGTGCCTTGCTCTATTCTTGCCTGGCGTTGAAGGTACTCCAGTAAGGCCGCTGTAGCTGGAACTTTGTCGTCTGGAAGGCTTCTCTCAAACTCAGCTTGTATGGATTTCTCACATCGATCTATGATTAACATATTCCAGATGAAGTCTGCCTTCTCGGGTCGGATGCCTAGAAGCCTCAAAGTCCCGAAACCTTCTTGGAACGCGTCGATGACACTTTGGAGATCCCCAGATGCCCTGTCATACACCAAAGCCCGGACAACATCGGTTATGTTGTGCCGCTGGTTTGTGTATCTGGCCTCTAAAATCTTCCATGCTTCCGCAAAGGCGTTGCCGGACCCAGGTTGGAGGGTTCCTATTAACTGTTTGGCAGGACCCACCATCGCACTTTGTAAATAATCGAGCTTGTCCTCGTCTGCCAAATGTGAAGCCTTTGCCATGAGCCGCTCGAACTTGGCCTGAAACCCGGGCCACTGGGCGACCTGGCCGTTGAAAGTAGGCAGCGCTAACTCCGGCAGTCGGACGCTTGGTGTCACGCTGGGTGTGGCACCTTGTGCTGGCTGACTGTGTGCAATTACGGCTGGCGTGAATGCGGATCGGAGTTTGGCTATAGTCTTCATGATTGTCCTGAACTCCTTCATATACTTCTTCTTTTCGTCCTCGGCCAACTTATCTGCTGCACATTGCAGCAAAATTGCCTTTTGGTTTTCAGCAATGTCCTTGTTTAACTCGACTACATGCTGTAACTGCCCGGCGAACTCAGTGGGATCAAACGTGTGTTTTTCATCCAGTATGAACTGAATTTGGCTTACAATAACTTCACGGCAGATGAGCAGCTCTTCCATCGTAACCACAACAACAACACAATAATTTGAAATTTGACGTGAACAAACACTACACTAAAACATTACTGAAAAAACCCACCACAACCATAACAACTCGCCACACAAAACCACTATAACTATATAAATCCGACTCTGTAAGGACCATGTTGCGGCGAGCGCATGTAAGGTGAGGTAATTACAAATTATGAATAAAGATAAAGATTTCGATATAAGCTATATTTGAACAAAGAAATGATCAAGTGAGTAAACCATGAGACGACCGCGCGTGGACTGACTTGTATTTTTCTAATTCTATAAAGTACAAACTTAAACCTAGAGGGGTGCGTTATAAGAGGGGTGAGCCTGACCCTCATTCGGCCACCCGGAATTCATACCTCCGCGTCGCTGTACCTATTGTCTGTTGTTGAGGGCCAACGGGCCTCAACAGTCAACACAGTACATGGGGTGCCGTAAGCTCAACATTGAATACGTTGCCGGGGCCACCCTGATGCGTTGTAGGGGCCGCACCAGGCCCCAACAAGTGGGAATATGTAATATCTTAAAAAGGGATAGAAAGTAGTGCATGCTGTATTCTTCGCTCTTAAGAGGACATGCTACGTAGAAAATGAGCACACCAAAATTTGTTGTTTTTATGGACTTTTTATTTTTTATTTAATTAACAAAGCAAGTCATTAAAGATTTGGCTCGTGGAAGTTGTTGAAGACTACATCTTGCATCATATAATCGAGTATTTTTACTTTTCGGTTTTGTAGTTCTTCCAAAAATCCCAGAATACACATAATTTTAGTCCGTTCTGGTATTTATGAAAGAACTAAGGCACCAAAAATCTAATATTTCCTATTACATGATGCATGAAGCAGTTTTCTACAACTTCCATGAGCCAAATATTTAATGACTTGCTTTGTTAATGAAATAAAAAAAATAAAAGGTCAATAAAAACAACAAATTTTGGGGTGCTCATTTTCTACGTAGCATGTCCTCTTAAGACGACATGCTACGTAGAAAATGAGCACCCCAAAATTTGTTGTTTTTATTGACTTTTTATTTTTTTTATTCAATTAACAAAGCAAGTCATCAAATATTTGGCTCATGGCAGTTGTAAACGACTACTTCATGCATCATATAATAGGAAATAGGCCTATTAATTTGTAGTTCTTCCATAATTAACAGAACAGACAAGCCAGGACTAAAATTTCTGGGATTATTGGAAGAACTTAAAAAAAAAACCGAAAAGAAAAAATACCCGATTATATGATGCACGACGAAGTCGTCCTTTACAACTTGCATGAGCCAAATTTTTAATAACTTGCTGAGTTAATTAAATAAAAGAAAATGAAAAGTATTTAATTTTCTACGTGACATTTCCTCTTAAGCCTTCAGCTTGCCGAACTCGTTGAAGTAAGGGGCACGAGCAAGGCAGGGGGGGGGGGCTAGGTGACTTTAACCCTCCCCCCTCACCAGATAGATAAGAAAAAAAATAACCCCGTGCATCGTGGTTAAAACCTAACCCATTCAAACACACGGCAGGCAAAGCAAAAAAAAATGCAAATTTTGGAGGGTAAAACCCTCCAAAATGTAGTTAGAAGAAATAATAAAAACAATCCTGAGCTATCATCCTTGTGAACCTTCTTGCAGGCAATGGCGGATGCAGCAGAAAATTTATGGGTGGGGGGGGGGGTGGTTACAAGTTGTGTGTGTAGGTGTGTCGCCTATAACCTCACCCTCCAGAGAAATAGTTATTGTAAAAAATATTTTTACTACATTATGAATTTACTCATTTAGAGGGGGTCACGACCCCCGTGACCTGCTCCGTGGATCCGCCATTACTTGCAGGTTTTCATTGCACATCTCATCAGTACAATAATTAGTGTAAAAATTGTCCGTTTAAATACCAGAACATATAACTAGATTTCACATCGTCAAAACTAAAAGTAAAAACTAAAAAATACTAACACATAGTAAAATATAGTGTCTAGTCTCGAACTGCGACCTTCTGTTTCACAGTCCACTATCCTACCAACTCTTCCGGCCCCATTTCGTGCGCACATTTCCCGTTGATAGCCCTATTGTGTTTCCTATCAAAACCAATAAAAGCAAATGGGGATGCGTCATAGCCTAATGAAAAACCCCAAGATTCTTCTGTGATTTGGTAAAACAATAGCGAGATGGGGGGTCGAAGCTCTATGTAGGTGTGCAAAAACAACACTTGTTACTTTCTTGCACTCGCAACAGCTATTGTAAAAATTTTATCCGAAAATTTGCAGCTCAGTAATCTAAGAAAACACACCAACCCTCCCGCAATATACTTCAAACCCAGTCATTTCCCCGGAAATTATGAAAAAAATTTCAAATTTTCTTCTACACTGTAAAAAGACTCCAGCTAGTCAAGCGAATCAAATGTAGCCGCGGGTCATTTGCCGCGCATAAAAATCTTCATCCCTTTAAATTTTTGTAAATTTGACGGAAGCGTAAAAAGAATGGGTTTGATGATTGAACTAGCCCACGTCTAACACTTTTTTAAAACTACGATTAATTAAATTTGAGTTTTTTTTCCAAAGAGAAGGGAAAATTAGCATTAAAAAAAGTTCTTGGGTATTTGTTTTACATTCTACTAATGTTCAATTTTTAAAGTAAGGGAAAGAATGAAGAAATTAAAAAATGAATTTGAAATTTGAGTTTTATTTCGGGCATGCGTCCGATTTCCCTTCTAGTAAATTTTAATGATTTTTCCGGCGCCCTTTTTTTTTAAAACTGTGCGCTGGGGGGGGGGGGAGGGGTGGTGGAATAGGGGGATGGGAACTTTAAATGTCAAAATAGCTTTTTGTTAAGTCAAAAAATTTACTACAATACACGGCCCTTCATATCGTAATTAAATCTATAATATTTCGTGTAACATTGGATGATGAAATTAAATACGGTATCCATTGAAACGTCGCATACAGTATATATTATATAATTATGCAGCGTTGAAATGTATGAGCAATGCTTCTATTAGCCTGTAGTCCCTCTCCTTATAACGAGACACAATGTACATACCAGTACATCATCAGATCAGGGACGGTTTCAGAAAAAGTTTTCCGGGGGGGGGGGGCCTGAAAAATATCGCGTTTCCCTTACCTGAGTAATAATTTCTCTTCATTTCCTTCAAAAGTCCATTCTATCTAGTATAAAGCTATTTTTCTCGGGGGGGGGGGGGGCGACCGCCCAAGGATCCGTCCCTGTACATCATTATGTACTTATCAGTACATATGGTATGTTATCTCATAACAACAAAAGAAGCATACCCGAAATTACCAATTTAGCTTTTGTTGAATGAAAATTAGAGAAAGGTATATTGCAAGTAGTATATATAGGTATTAGATGTAAGACTCCGAGTCTCCCCCCGATCTCCCCTACCTGTAAAGGTTAAAGTTAAGCAGGTACTAGGTACCTACAATTGTTGTTCTACATGATACCATTTTTTTTTTTTGCTTTCAAACGCCTGCTTTTAGCATTTCTGCTTTAAGCAACCCTGTCAGCCTGTCCTGTGTTTATTAACTTGTGGCACCCTAAGTGCAGACACCTTCACCTCGGGGAGAAGGGGAAGTTGACTGCCAGGGTGGACCTCCTGATTATAGTGGGTTCCGAACCACTTGGTGAACATAGTAAAGTCACGATTAATTCTGAGGTGATTGTAAAATTATCTTGTTTGCAGTTTTAACTTTTAAAGTTTTTAAGATTTTTTTTTTAATTCTGGAGCCTGCACCTGGCATATCTCACCAATGGCTGGGCATAGGTCCCTTCAAAGAACTCTAATAAGTACCTATTACATATGCTACGGGACCAATTAATTAAATAAATAAATAATGACTTTTTGTTCTATTATTAAGCCAACCTAGCGGAGTTAGGGCTATAAAGTCCTCTCTTACACTCAACTAGGAAGACAAGGGACCACCTGCTTTACGTGCTCTCCGAAGCATTGCCAGAAAATGTAGCAAGTGCAGGACTCGAACCAACAACCTTTCGAGTTTCGGGTGAAAGTCGGAGTCTATACCACTACTCTACATGTCTTGACATATATGTAAAGACTTGGGGCTGTCATGATTTTTAACGCAGATAAGGTGTAACTGTGCTAGTGGGTTTCCCTCTGTAGAGGCAGTTCTTGCCGAAAGCGCTCAGGGTTTTATACTAACACAAGTGGGTTTCTTAGACAAAGTTAATTTCTTAACGATTATTTGGGTTTTACTAATTCGGGTTGTTATAACAAGTTTTTCTAAAACTCTAAGTTTTTGATCTTTTTTTTTTATTAAAATGAAATACCACGAAGTCACGAGTAATCTAATTATTTTTATTATTTTTAACGCTATGCAGTGAGAGTGACAACTGTCACGAGGTCCCAGTTTTAGCAAGTAGCAGACTCGCCACTTTTGGAGCCTGAGTACAGTGTACATATTTCCTGCGGAGGTCCCTCCCCAGGCTGACAGGGTTGTTTAAAGGAGAAATGCTGAAAGCAGGCGTTGGAAAATAAACATACGAAACGAAAGCCTCTACTACGTCATTGGGTTGTCGCGCCACAGCGTTTTTATTTTTTATTTTAGGATGTTTTGAAAGCTTGGTTTTGTCAATATTGCGGGTTTGGACTGAGAATTTAATTATATGCTCTCACCCCGAAATACAATACGTCTTTTATTATCACATTATATTCACTTTGACTGTACGCCATCTTGAAATCGTTAATTTGTCGTAAAACGTGGTCACAACCATTATCGTAGATAATAATACGGGCTATCAGTCACATTTCATGTCATTCCTCTGTGACCAATATTAACTGAGATATGAATTATATACAGTTTTAATCGGCCGCCATCTTGGAAAAAAATAGTGGATCTAACTGGTTAACCAACTCAATAAAGACATTTGTATGATCAATTTTGGTGCCAAGTTTAATCAAAATCGGATAATATCTACGGAAGTTGGAGTGTTTCCTAATATCGATATGTATGTGTACATACATACATACATATTGTATATATATACTGTGCATAACATTTTGAACGGGGAGTGGCTGATGGTAGACTCATGGGCTCATGAAAAGTGGTGAAGAAATTATCCGGAAGTCGAGCATCGGTCGCCGTCGAAATAGGTAGATGAATCTCTCTAAAAATGGAAGTATTCCCTCAAAACCATTCCCAACATTCGGATATAGTTACATAAATGCAAGGCCGTAGCCAGGTTTTGATTTCGGGGGGGGGGGTCCAAACCATTCTCTTTTTACGTAATTAATGAAAAGCCACTCTATCCATTGTTCAAACTCAAATAAATGTATTCCAATTCTTCAAACAATACAAGTTTACATAAAAAAATCGGGGGGGGGGGGAGTCCGGACCCCTTGGACCACCCCCCTAGGCACGGCCATGCATAAATCTAAAATAAATTTCCCACTGAGGTCATAATTATATCAACAATTAATTTCTACAATATAGGTATTAATAATGTGGGTAGTAGGTACGTAGATTACGCCTGAACAAAGCAGGAAGAGGGGGGGGATGAGTCAGGTTTGGACCTAGAAGTAAAATGTGAACTTGGATCAGTGATGTGTTTTGATTTTTAGGGATACGGATGTAAGCGATGTTGAGTTTCTGCTTTGGGGTAATTTTCCTCTATTCTCATATTCTCTTCGAGAATTTCCCTCAATGGGGACGTACTGTATTGCAGGATCTCTGTGGCCACCGTTTAGAATTCAAACTGATTTGTGGTATTACAATTATACAATAATAATGCAAATTGTGCAATTGTTGTGTTTGTTAGCGAAACAAGGCACAGTGCATTACTTGAAAAAGTGAGATATGTAGCAATGGGGGACCGGAGCAAAATTTGAAGATATAAGTTCAAAATAGTGTGGGGTTTTACGATTTTTACAGCAGTAAAATTTATAATTTAAACATGACATATTCATTTTACCTTATATATATATATATATACATTTTTGTCTGATATAACGTCCTATTTTATATAGTGTACGCTAATTTATCTCAGGGGGGGGGGGGCATGGCAAAGTGCAGTACCCCCACTACGCGTTCTTTGTACAAATAAACTGATCTTCACCGGAATTATCGACTATAGGTTATAGAGCCGTCGAAAATTTCCGGTTTATAGCCTAATTAAATGCTCCTTTATATTTCGAAATATGACATGTGTCCTTGACTAACACCAATTGGCCACAGTTCTTGTACTCCTTCCTCGGAACTATCACACCCATCATTTTTTGTACAAATCAAATTCAATATTGTGGCCAATCTGTGCTAGAAAGAGAAACTATCCGACCACGATGGGATGACATTTGGAACACTTACAAAAAAAATCAAATAATCTTGGTGTTCCGCTTTTGCAAGTTTTTGAATTAACAAAGTGTTCAAAATGTCATCCTACCATGTTCGGGTAGTACTGTACCGTACATATCAAAATACTTAATTTTTTTTTCAATGAAATGAAAGCGTCTTTATATAAGGCGAGCTTTAGCCCCCGATGGGCTACTCTCCTACCTAACTAACGTATTGACCTAAGAACCTGAGAATGTTTTAATGTATGTCCTGATATTTTTGATAGCCTTACGACTAATATTTCATAAGATATTTGATTTTTACCCTTTTAAGACTTTCCCCGTCCGATCGTCTTTTAATCTATTGCCCCTACTCAATGAAATGAAATCGTTTTTATATGAAGAGGGTTTTAGGCCCGAATGGCTGTATAAGTGATATGTATATTTTTTAATGACTTTTTATGGTCCCTTGTCCAATGCCAACGACCCTATGGATTTCGGACATTATTTGTATTGTTTCTGTTTGAATTTTTGGCCATTGACAAACAGGAATACGTTGTCGATGTCAACCTGCACCGGCTACAAGCGGTAATGGACAAACTGAGGCAAGCTTACCATTGACGCAATGAAACAGGCGCAGGCATCACTTAACCAAGTACAGATACGAGTCCAACGTATTGACTTAAGAACCTAATAATGTTTCTCTGAACGTCTAACTCTAAGACCAATATTTCAGATTTTTGTTTTTAAACTTTTAAGACTTTCCCCGTCCAATCATCTCTAAATCTAAAATGGGTCAGAAAATGAAAATTTATTTAATTTAATTACTTTAGCATTCATATTTTGATTTTGATATTGGATGCTTTTATATGCTTAGATAGGTAAAGTAAAAAAAGTAAATTCGTGTCGGGGTGGTACTACCCGTGGTACAGGAGTTTTCAGGTTGCATCAACAGCCTCCTGCTTAACCTATCGACAGTCAGGGAAGACTGCCGGGACCGCCGGCTTTACATGCCCTCCGAAGCATGGTAGTCAGAAGATAAATAATTGTACCACTAGAAAATTTTGGCATTCGGGTGGGACTCGAACCAGTCACCTTCTGGATGATAGTCCGAGTCGTTACCTCTACGCCATTCTGACTACTTAGATAGGTAACCAACGTTAAACCGCACACGGGCTAGTGCCTTGCGGTATGTCAACTAAGTCATAAATTTGTAATTAATTTGTTGTTGGTATAAATATAATAATAATTGCTCCTAATACGACAAATATAGTCATTAAAACAGACCCATATACGGATACCAAACTTTGTATATGTCTGATTAGTATATATCAGGCTGTTATATTACAAAAGACACACCCCTTCCAATATTTAACACCATCACTGAAAAAAAACAAAAAAATTGGGGGAGAGAGAAAAAGTCTTAATTATATTGCGACTAATTTCGGGTTGTGCCGTTTTAACATTGCAGCTGGGATATAAAAAATATGGATTTTCATTTTTAATTTTTTTTCTCGTTGATAACTGAAGTATTTTTTTCTTTTTTTTTTCGCTGCTTCATTTATTCGCCATGTTAGTGCCAGCCGAGTTGGGGTCGAAACTGTTTGTGCTTTTTGAAAGTTTCGTGCGCGCTTTGTCTTTTTTTTTTTTGCTGTGGTCATTGTGGATTTTTTCTCGAGTGATTTATCTAATAATTTTTGCACTCAATTCTGTCTTTTACTGTGGGTTTTCATAGACGATTTTTTGGTACTGATTAAACCACAATATGTGTAGTTATTCTTACTGCGCAGGTGGAGACTAAAACAGCGTAGGAACTTAAAGTGTTGCACATCTTTGCAATGGACCGAAATTAGAGGATATTCATGTAGATAAAACTGAACTTGGCGGGATTCGAATGGACCGCTGGACCAGCGGTTAAGACGGCGCCCCGGTTAGGCGTAGATCATGGGTTCGAATCCTGCCAAGTCCAGTTTTTTCGATATGCTCTAATTTCAGTTATAACAAGGTTACCTCTTCAACTGTTTTAATTAATTTAATGTCTTTTTTTTCCTTTTTGTTCTATTACTAAGTTAGGGCAGTAAAGCCCTCTCTTACACTCAACTAGGAAAGCCCGGGACTGCCTGCTTTACACGCCCTCCGAAGCATGGCCAGAAAATGTAGCAAGAGTGGGACTCGAGCCAACTTTCGTATGAAAGTTGGAGTCTGTACCACTTAATGTCGTTGTTATATACGCCTTATAATACTGCAATATAACTTTACAATTGAACTTTTTTTTTTTAAAGATTATTCGCATACAAACAATTCAATGAATGTATCCGAATAACCTCTTCAGACGCCTCTGTTGGTAATACCTATGTTGAGTTACGACAGGTCACCGATCGCATGATGTGTTGAGCAGACTCGGACAAGTACGAACAAGCTACCACTATGTCATGAAAGGCCGTGAATTGCAGACTATTGTTTTCTATTATAATAAGATTATACAATATAAGCTTATACCAAAATAAAATAAAAACGCTGCTGCATTGCACCTTGAATAACAACTGATTAAGGAAAAAATGAAAATAGTAAAGTGAGTGAATTGACATATCTTAGGGATCCCATTCATTTGCTCAGGGGCTAGAGTGGGTATTTCATTACGTGGTTTATTATCATATTGAATTATTAATTAAAATTATATTTTGCAGTGCCACTGCTCTAAGATTTCTCAGATTTCCTGACCTCCAATTGACCAAGGACTGGTATATGAAAAAAAACTTCAAAGTTCGAGTCTCAGCATAAATAAGGGAAAAAACCCCTAATGAGCATCTGACCTTTCCTGTTTGGGTTGCAGGGCATGTTGCTGATCACAACTGATCGCAGATTTTGATCATCCCTGGAGCCTTTCTGAACCTTTAGTTTATTATTTTCTATTTGACTATCTTATAGCCTACGGCACCCTGGATCGCAGCTGACCTTAATTGATTAGTTATCCTTGTAAATAGCCTCAAATTGAACTGATAACCGAAAATTATTGAAGGTGTTGATTCGAACCCTCGCGAAAAGTATATACAGTGTATCCTTTGGACCAAAATCTATCCTCCCCTAGTTATGATCCTAAACCAAACAAACGACATCAGAGACAACCATCCCCTAACTTCCAACGACATGGAAAAAGTCCTCGAGCTCCAAAACTCCGTATTGATGCGTAGAACACTGCCAACATTCCCGTACACCGACTTCTACCGACCAGGAATCCCCAATATATTCTCCGATGACACCGACACCTCCTCGAACGTCATAGAACAGCAAAAACTAATCCAGAACCTTCTAAAACACTACCAAAACACACTCCTCGACGAAACTCAGTGGCTGAGCAGTTTGAGCAATCCATTTCCGAAGAGATTTGACGAGGAAGATGCGAGGATTGAGGAGGGTAGAAAGAGGAAACGCGAGGAGGATGGCAAGGTCTTCACCAAGCAGAGAAAGACGAACTTCACGGCGAAGGAAGTGGAGACGCTTTTGAATTGCGTTGCTGAAAGAAAGGATGTAATTTTGTTTGGGGTTGCGGGCGGGAAAGGTTGGGCGAAGGCGTGGCAGGAGATTGCGAAGGTTGTTAGTAAAGTGGAGGGGATAGATAGAACGGAGGGGGATGTGCGGAAGAAATGGACGTACCTGAAGTGGGAGGCGAAGAATACTAGTAAGCCTGGCAGGGATCCGGTGTCGAAGCAGGTGCTGAATATTTTGACTTCGCGGGAAAGGGAGGTTGCTGATGCTATGAGTATGAGAGAGTCTTTGGATCCATTTCCTCCTGATGAAAAGGGTAAGGGTTGAAAGAGGGTGATTCTATTTATTTTATTATCCTTCTAACAGAATTGTCCTCGTTTCAAGGCCGCGCTATGTGACTTTCCCATTCAAACAGGCCCCGACCTTGGGGATTTCGCCACCCTGGGCAACAAGTCTTCCATCGCCCCTCACCCCATTAACGCAGAATGTAGCGACAGAAAATTGTAAGAAAGACGACCAAAGTACAATATAGGCTTAAGGTGTTAATTCTCAAGGTGTACTTTAATTAACTTGGGTAAACACCAATGCTAAAATATAGACCTCAAAGATAGATCAGACTGTCTTAATTTGACTTAGGTAGGCGTGTAAAGCTTGGGGGGGGGGGGGGCTTTTGGCCGCAGCCACTACACCACGCCATCTCGGACGACCTCCCGCCGCTAGCTTCCAGTCTCGGGTGACATGGATAGATCAGGATTAACAAAAATGAAATAATATATATATATTATATATAATAATAATATATATTAAAAAACTATATACCTACACCTACTGTATTTTTTGAGTAGGTTATATTATCTTAAACAAGCCTCGGGCCTCATCTTGCCCCAGCCGGTGGTGGAAGCTGGGCACTTACCGCCTTGCATTCTAACAAAACTTACGTTTTACGCGAAAAAAAATGTCCCTGACCTGGACGCGAACTCGTAACTATCCCAGCATTAAGATTTAATTTTTTGATAATAAATAACTAGACAATAAGAAATTAATCCTATTCCATCTCACCCTAACAAGATTCTAATTAAATTACGTCTAATAATCAACAATATTATTGACAGCACAAAAAAACAACATCTAATGTAATAAATATTCTCGATTATTTATCAGATCCTATATAACTAATTCTATAACAGACAACAGCAAAAGAAATTAATAAAACAAATCTTATAAAAGATCTAGATTAAAATTTGACCAGACGATAGTGAATGGGAGAAAACCCCTTCAAATTTTCGATTATGCGTTTTCTAATAAATATCCCTAAGTACAGTAATTAGTATACTTGGCTTCTTCTGAGGTCACAATATCAACGATTGGTTGACAGCAACTCCCTGCATATCATCCTCCAGTCTCCCTTCCTCAGTCCTGTGCCTTCCCCTTCAGCTTTTGAAATAATCATTTTATGGGGTATTAAATAAATCTACTAATACATTAAAATAGGTTTATAAAAATTGTCAAGCCGCCCAATGTAATATCTCCCCCCTCCCAGAAGTCAACAAATATTTAAGAAAATGCAACAATAAAATTACATTCTGTTCTTCTTTTCTTTGCAGGTAAGCATTGTTTACTTTTGGAATTTTCCAGTTTCCAGTGACCAGTAGGTAGCCCACTGCTTGTGAGTACTTTAAGCATATGTGTGTCAAGTATAACTATAAGTCATACTTATAAATAAAAACCGTATTGTAAGGTTAAAGGTTAAGCCAGTACGGGCCCCATATGTTTATTAATGTATTACGAAGGAATTTTTTTTTAAAATACTTTTACTTTAGTTAGTGGGTTGATTTAGTTCAATTCGTTCAAAACAATTACTTAATTACGTTTAAAGCTGATGGTTTGAATTTCTGGCTGACACCTGCGTCTATCAATACCATTCGACCCCATATCGCTCAAGCCCAAGTGAACTGAACTGAAGAACTGAATCAATAAAACATTTTACAAGCTTACAATACTGCTTTTCTTTATTTTTAGTGACCCCCCCCCCCCAAAAAAAAGCTCTGTGGGATGACTAAGTACCTCCTAGACTCGTATCTGTACTACTTGGTTAAGTCATGCTTTCGCCTGTTTCATTGCATCAATGGTAAGCTCGTCTCCGCTTGTCTATTCTCGCTTTTGGCCGGTGTAGGGTGACATTGAGGACGTTTAGCAGTCTGCCAATGGCCAAAAATGCATCCGGAAACAATACAAATAATGTCCAAAACCCAAGGGGTCGTTGGCATTGGACAAGGGACGTATGGGCCATGATAAGTCTTTCTGGACATACTACAGGTACCTCCAAATATTTCATATTACTCAGCTGAGGCGTCTCCCGAAAAGATAACAATCCAGCTAGCAAAACCCACCATAAGATGTCACACCACAAAATAGCGCTTCTAAAGCCCCCAATGTGTAATAGAGGTCATTGGCCTAAATACCTGGCAACCCATACAAACTTCCAGAACCGCCAACGCAGAAAGTAGTGCAAACATTACGGTACCTGTGGTCGTAAAAAAAAAACAACTACGCAATTAAAAAGTAACGGGACTACCCATGTGCCAAAACGAATTATAAACTCGGCCCGTTTTCAATGCGGACTGAGTACGAGTAATAAAGACTACAGCGACGCTACCCATCGAGCGAAATCTGTGTGAGGCCGGCGAACTAAAAGGGAAGGGGGACATACCCGGTTATAGGAACATCTGTTGGTGAACGTTTAAAAATAGGCAAGCTTCTCCTGCGGGATATGAGTACCACTGTGAAATACTCTTGGCAACGCTTTCATGGTTACATTTTGGTCAAATTGTTAAGTAATGAGATTGTTCAAACATTTTCGCTGATGTTTTTAAAATGGGTAATAAATATGGGTATTGCATAGAGTACTATTTTTGTTTATTTGGCTGGCAGTTGTTATGGGAATTAATAAATAATGGGCAACTGGTGGGGTATTAGGATGAATGGTGTATGGTACTACCCGGGTTGCGGACATTGCTTCTGTGTGGTGGTTCTTCTTAGAGTGTTTGTGTAACTTGGGGTTCTGCCGGCTCTGTAAAGTATTTCGTAAATAAAATTGGACGATTTGATGAAATAATTCAAGTTCTAAAAACAATTTAGGATTTTCTTAGAAAACAGACTCGTATCTGCACTAGTAATAGGTATTATAGGTTAAGTCACGCTTTCACCTCAGGGTCGGATTGAGCCCATTGGGGGGGGGGGGGTAGTTGTGGGTCAAATTAGAACAAACACATGTAGTATCGATTAAATTAGAGCGCAACAATAAATTAACTTAGAATAGATTTATTAAATTTGGGGGGGGGGGCACTTACCCCCTGCCCCTATTGAATCCGCCCATGTACCACATGTTACACTGTGCCAACAGCGCCATTCAATTATTGTAAGCTTGTCACAGCTTGCCCATAATCCCTTGTAGCCAGTGTAGGTTAACAACGAGGACCTATCCCAGTTTGCCAATGACCCAAAATTCTGACGGGAAACAATTATAAAGAATGTCCGAAATCCATGGGGTCAGAACATGTAGAGTAGTGGCACAAACGTTCACCCGAAAGGTTGTTGGTTGCAGTCCCACGCGCTTGCTGCATTCTCTGGCCAAGCTTCGGAGGGCATGTAAAGTAGGCGGTGTTGCTTTCTTATATATACGTAGCATAAGAATAGCTTACACTACGTACACCTATAAATAGGAAAGCAATAAAACCGAACATCGAAGGGCTAGTCAGAGACTAGAGGCACAGTTGCTGGCAAAAGATGATTCAATGAACCATAAAGTCTATCTGCCTTAGGGCTGCAAACTTTTTTTTTCTCGAAATAAAGTACATCATACTTTTGAGAAGGAAAATAAAGAGTACAGTATTTAAAAAAAAAAGAGTACTTAGTGTACTATATTTACTGTTCAAATTCACGCCGAAAATACACTTTAACATTGCATTATAAATCAGGGGGGCTCGAATTAAGAGCTATTTTTTTTTTTTTTCTAAAAAAAAGGTTAATCGCATACAAACAATTCAATGAATGTATCCGATTGACCTCTTCAGTCGCCTCACTAAGTTACCTAAGAGGTACTTGTGTCGAGTTACGTCACGTCTCCGATCGCATGGCGTGTAGAGACTCGCACTAGTACAAGCACGCTACCACCTGGCCATCGAAGTCGATTTACTATTTAAAACAATATTTTTTTGAGGTTTTCGCAGAATTCTTATTTTTTTGAAAGCTACTGAAAGTCTCTTCTCACTGCAAATCTAAATTTATGTAAATAAATAGCTCATTTCTAATTACATTTTTAAAAAACATAAAAAAATATTTTGCTTCTTACATGTTTCAGGAAAAGAGTATTTATGCGTACTCTATAAGTGACCTTCAGTTTGCAGAGTACAAATGCATGAAAAAGAGTACAATACTCTGAAATAGAGTACGGTTGGCAACCCTAATCTGCCTACAACTACTACTACAACGTCTATACCCAACCAACATCACATGAAAACTTTAATTACCGGTACCAGTGTATCAGTATTCCTTGCCGAGACTTTTCAATCGATAGTGGGACAGAGTTTGTAGCTAATACGATCAGTATGAGGCTTGGGGACTGCCTGTCTTTTCCTGCTGTAACCATACCAATGGTCATGGCTTCATGGACATGGCAAAATCAAACCACATGAGAATTTTTCTCTGAATAATCCAAATTATGGCTACATTCAGAAGCCCGTATTCTCTAACATGATGCTTTACAGGGGCTATGTAATCTTGTCCCACTGCAGCAATGGAGATAGTACTGGACTTCCCACCCCTCCATGTTGTAGTGGAAACTTCAGCAGAAATGGCATTACTAGGAGTGGAAGGGCAATTAAGAGAGACTCAGCCTCTCTGACTACGTCTGACCACTGCCTGGATATGCCAAGCGTTAGAATCCATCCAAAATACTGTTTTAGGAGGGAATCCGAAACTATATTAGGGACAATGAAAGAATGCTGCGAATCAGCAGGAATTCTCAATAGTCACACAATCAAGTGGTTTACTGATGGCTCTAGGCTAGGAAGTACCAAACCAAGAACAGGCCTTGGCGTCTTTGGTCCTGGGGTTAAATATCTGGAGTCTCTTAGGGAGACAACTATAGTCTTGCAGATTCTGCAATGAAGGTGCGGAGGACCTGCGATGCGATGCGATGCAATCGCACGAAGAAGAGCAGCATGCTCGGAAAGCTTGCAGTTACATGTAAAAGACCTACCACTTCTGAATCCCCTCAAGATCCTGGCTCTCGTGAGGGAGATAGGCCTCGAGAAAGTGATGTAGAAGTGATGTAGATACTTTGTTGTAGGGGGCACAATAGGCCAATAGGCTTAAGTGCACACAGGTAACACCTGTACCCCAATTTATATAAAAAAAAGAGGCTTGGGATGTTCTTCAATGCCTTTTTATTGAAGATTGGCGATCATCATGGCAATTTCGACCTTGGAAACTCCTGCTGTACACGCACCCTGACCCCCTGTAAATACCCTTAATTTAGAAGAAGCGACTTCGGTGGCAAGGTTGTAGCGTGCTTGTACTTGTACGAGTATCAACACACCATGCGGTCGAAGACGTGTCGTAACTCGACACGAGTACCTTTTAGGTGACTTAGTGAGGCGATTGAAGACATTCATTAAATTGTTGGTACGCGATATAACCTTTTTTATTAATATAGAATAGAACGTCCCTACCTCAATCATGAGCCCTGGCCGTTGACCATAAATAAATAGGCATGCCCTTTTAAAATTACTATCGGTGAACGATTTACATGTATTGTAATGAAATGAAAATGAAAGAAAAATGTCTAAATATTTGGCGAGCCCCGAAGGGCTACTCTGCCAGCTAACCTAATATGTAATTTAATAGTATCGTTTACTATCCCAAAGAACTGGTGAACGAGTGAACCCGTTCAAGCTTTTCTATTCATCAATTAGCACAGGTACCGAGATAGATAGGCCTAATATGAGTAGTTCCATGGTAAATAATTAATTTTTATTCATTTTTCATTAAAAATTGAGTATTTTTTATTTTTTTTTTTGCCCCCAGCACCAAACTATCAAGGAGCAAATGAACTATTGGCTTTTTTTACATTAATAACGACTACAATATGTGAATTTAAAGAAATCGTTGCAGCCGTTTTTGAGAAATAATCTTTTTAGGGTTTTGGAGAGTAACCCTCCCCCCCCCCCCATTGATTTAACCTCGAATAAATGGTCCTGACTCTTGAGGTTTGAATTTTGTGAACCCACATGCCAGATTTCATCGAAATCCACCGAGTTGTTTGCCCAAAAATCCATTAACTGGCCGACCGATAGACATTTCGTAAAAAAACACTTTTTTTGGTTAATTAGAGGATATGGAAAAAACTGGGCTTGGCGGGATTCGAACCGACGATCTACGCCTAACTGGGGCGCCTTAACCGCTGGACGGCGCCCCGGTTAGGCGTAGATTGTGGGTTCGAATCCCACCAAGCCCAGTTTTTTCCATATCCTCCAATTTCGGTTATAACGAGGAGGTTACCTCTTCAACCAATGTTAATTTGATGTCAGTGTTATATATACCATGTAATACTACAATGTATTAACTTTTTTGGTTCCTGGGACCTTAAAACGTGTAAATCCGTAGAAATCTCAGAATCGAAAATTTCGACAATCATAATTCTTTCCTTGTATTAAAGTATAAATAGAGAAGCAATAAAACGCAGAGGTCCATCAAATACATTAGTAATTCACGCATTGATGAAATCAAACAAGAAATTCCTGGTCACACTCACACAGTACCATATTACAGTCAGGGACGGATCCAGCCCATTTTTTTGGGGGTAGTCGTGGGTCATAAATTAAACTTGAACAAACAAATGTACTAGTATTATGGATTAAATTGGAGCGTAATAATTTAACTTACAACAGATTTACTAAATTTGGGGTGGGGGCTAACCCCCCCCCCCTCCCCCTGTATCCGTACATGATTGCAATACATATTCTATAGCACAACTGCTAAGCTGGCTCCGCCACTGAATTCGAAAGACTCTTGGCTTATTAGGCTTCGGAATTGCTGACGAGGAGGTACTTGTAGTATACCTGCATCACTTTATCATTGCTCTCTAGTTTCGCCGCAATGATGCTGAATATAAAATGGGCTACTTTTCTTCTATTCTTCTATCACGTCTGCTGCCTGCGGCTACTCAATACCATGATATTCAATTCAAAATTCAAAATTAAATTGAGTTATTTATTACCGACACACAAAAATACAACTTGTTGTAGTTTACAGCATTATCTACAGCAAGGTATTGGCGGGTGTGCGCTTTAACGTATCTACCTGACAATTAATTATTAAAAATTACCAAGTTAAAAACAATTCTGAAAACAATAGATGAGATTGTCGTGGGGCGACTAAAAGAAACGAGAAATAAAGTCTATACTAGTAAAATACTACTAGCAGAACATAAATTGGAAGGAGGGAGAGGGGGGTATTTAATAATGATAAAGTATTAAACTTTTTGTTGTGACCCAATTTTTGTAATATGGAATAATCCAAGGGAAGATGGAAGGGTTGAGGGCTTCTGGCAGAAGAAGAACATCCTGGTTGAAAAAACTAAGGGCAGTAGTTTGTCAAGAGCACATACCGAGTACTACCCAAAAGAAAGTCGGGCAGACGCTACATAACACTATCATAATCAAACCTAAGAAAGAACGGGTATATAGCTATGACGTTTTGAAATGAGACGCAGGAGTAGCAGTGCTTGCCTCAACCACATAGAGATACGCCTGTTCTTGAGGCGCTTCATACCGAATCCTACCCGAAAGAAAGTCTGGAAGATCTACACGATAATCAATATTTATCAAACCTATGAAAGAAAGGGTAGGCCTATGAAATTTTAAAATGAGACGCAGGGGTAGTAGACTAGCAGCGCTTGCCTCAGCCCTCAACCATATAAAGATACGCCTGTTCTTGAGGCGCTTCATACCGAATACTACACGGAAAAAAATCTGGAAGATCCATGATCAGTAATCAAACCTATGAAAGAACGGGTAGGCCTATGAAATTTTAAAATGAGACGCAGGGGTAGTAGACTAGCAGCGCTTGCCTCAGCCCTCAACCATATAAAGATACGCCTGTTCTTGAGGCGCTTCATACCGAATACTACACGAAAAAAAATCTGGAAGATCCATGATCAGTAATCGGTAATCAAACCTATGAAAGAACGGGTAGGCCTGTGAAATTTTGAAATTGAGAGGTAGGGGTTGCAGCGCTTGCCTCAGCCACATGGAGATACTGCTGCTCTCGAGGCGCTTTATACCGAGTACTACCGTACCGGCTAGTCAGATTCACATATCGACCGCGTACCCGCCGCTGTTGTGCTGACGCCAATTCGCCCACTGCTGACTGCTTACTGGGTGGGGCCCGGACGAGTTATTTTAGTACTCGCTTCTATCGATCCGCGAGTATTTCGTTCATACAGTTGTGCGCGTTTTCGGCCATTATCAAGTTTTAGGTCTATATCAGTGCTGTGTATTTGTTTTTTTATGCGTACTATTTCTTGTTTGGGTCATAAGAGAGGTGTGATACGTTTGGGTGGTGTGTTTTTTTGGTACTTGGTAAGGTACTTCCCCTTATTAATAAATAGGTACCTCCTGTGTATTGGGCTGTATGGTTTTTTTTACTATAATCTTAGCTATAGATTGTTGTTACTGCTTTTTATATTCCTGTTTGACAGACCAGAGAGGCTGCATTAGAGTGGTTTATGGTTGTTAGGCCCTAAGCTAGAAAGCTATCTCTGTTTATAAGGCTGCAAGTTTCGTACAGGGTGTGTGGTCAGTTGTGTAGCTAAGCGCAGCTGTAGGTTTTTGTGATTTTCGTTAATATTCCCTTTTATTCCCACATTATTATTATTATTATTATTATTATTATTTATTAATCAAGAAAAAAAAAACGCAATACAATTCATAGATGTCCAAGGGCCACACTAAGTGCACCCTGTGAAGGGGACTTGCGTCGTGGCCCTCAAAAGAATGAGAAGTGTATTTGCTGACTTTTTTGGTTGGTAGGCCCTAGACTAAAAAAGGCTACCTACCTGTGTTTATAGGCTATCATGTAGTGTGTTGTCAGTTGTGTAGCTAAGCGTAGCTTTAGGTTTTTGTTATTTTCGTTAATATTCCCTTTTATTCCCACATGAGAAGTGTAATTGCTGACTTTTTTTGGTTGGTAGGCCCTAGACTAAAAAAGGTTGTGTTTATAGGCTATCATGTGGTGTGTTGTCAGTTGTGTAGCCAAGTGCAGGTAGGTTTTCGTTATTGTCGTTCAATGGGGGTACAAATTAGCCAATCCTTCTAACTTCTAAGATATACCAATTAGCCTTCTCCCTTCTTGTCGCACAGTGCATTTAGAGGCATTTAGAGATGAAGAAGTGTAGTCTTCTTAGGTGCCCATTCCATTGACCGGCTAGGGCTATTTCCAAAAACGGTGACGTGGTAGCAGACATTCAAGACTTAGGTGGCGTTTCCACCGACCTCGCATTGCAGAATTGACGGAAATGTTTATTTTCCTCTATGCCATAGTTAAAATTGATCAATGATCATACAGTAAAATCACAAAGAAACAAACTAAAATTAAAAAATGGCGTCATGGGATATGTTAAGTACAAACATTTTAATAGATTTCTATAAAAATAAAAATTCTAATTTCCGTCAATATCATTTGCATTCTGCAATGCGAGGTCGGTGGAAACTCCGCCCAAGTCTTGAATGTCTGCTACCACGTCACCGTTTTTGGACATAGCCCTAGCCGGTCAATGGAATGGGCACCTTACTTTTTGAGATAAGGTGGCTATTCCACTTGTCAATATTCCGTCATTTGTGCATCAAAAATTGATGAGATGTTTTTTGTTTAAGGAGACTTATGTAGATATTAACTTATCTATTTTAAATTAAGTTAAAATATGGTAGAGACTTATTATTGGTGCATAAATGACGGAATATTGACAACGGGAATAGGCGGGGATTCCACCGACGTCAATAGTGATAGTACTGGTGATATTGACGTGGTAGCAGACATTTTTAGACTGTCTTTAATGTCTGCTACCACGTCAATACCACCATTACTATCACTATTGACGTCGGTGGAATCCCCGCCTAAGCACACCATCACAATAATTAAACTGCAACTGCTTTTTTTCGTCTAATGAGCCTGACTAGACTTGTACGCACAATGGCTTCTAACCCACTCTCCTTTATTGCTTTCCAATTTATACGTAGTAAGTAGTTGTAAGTAAATAGTATATTACAGTTTTTCTTGTGCAGTTTACAAAGTCTACCCCAGTACTAAGTACTCAAAGAGACTTGTATCACGTATAGTATAAGGCGGGGTTTCGACATACGTCAATGGTCAATGGTAAATATGGTTTTGACGTGGTACCAGACATTTTTAGTATGTCTTAAATGTCTGCTAAAACGTCAATACCACATTTATCATTGACCATTGACGTATGTGGAAACCCCGCCTAAGGAAATTTTCGATTCCGAGATTTCAACGGATTTATACGTTTTGAGGTCCTAGGAACCAAAAAAGTGGTTTTTACGAAATGTCAGTAGCTCTGTCTGTTCATCGATTTACAAAGCAAACTACTTTTTTTACTCGATTTTGAAGAAATTTAACGTGTAGGTTCAGAAAAATCATAACTCGGGACCGTTTTTATTTTGGGCTAACTCAATTTGGGGGGTTTGATTATCAAAAAACTCCAAAAAAAAAGGTCTAAAAATAAAAAATAAAACATTTCTCAAATACGGCTCCAACAATTTCTTTTAAATTCACATATATTGTAGTCGTTATTAATGTTATTAAAATGCGGGGGGTCGTTTCGTTAGTCCCTTGATAGTTTGTTTTTGTGGGTGAAAAACAAATGAAAATAAGTCAATTTTCATGAAAAACGACTAAAAAATATTTTTTTTGGTGCAACCTTTCCATCGATGATTTTAAATAATGGTTTTAAATAAAGTAACAAAACTGAACAAGTTCCATTCACAAAAAAAGATAGGATTCTGTGCAAAAAAAAATAGTTTTTAAAAAAATTATGGAAAATTCACACTCCAATACATTGCGTTCCATGCCATTATTACTATTCGTATGTTAACACGTTCACGGACAGCATTATACAAATTCTACATATTAAATGATCACAGTATTCCACACATGCTGCAATTTAACGATCACGACTGCCATTGCAGTCTTCCAGTTGCAACTACTTGGACAGAGCCGCAATAGCAGTCAAACTTCTAGACCCCGCTATATGACAGAACTGTAATAGCAGTTTCTTTTTCCATAAAAAACATCATAGGTAGTAGATTTACCTGACCCAGGCAATAAGTGACATAATTGAAGTTTCGACCCTTTTGTATTGGCAGGAGCGCCCCCCCCCCCCCCCCCCCCCGATAGGGCCTTACCACGACTGCAATAACATTCGTGCACTATGTGGTCGACTGCATTGACAGTCCTGTCCGTGAACGTGCTAAAATGTATTGGTGTGCCCGTTCTATGATTTGAAATACTATCGATCAATTCAGTGCTTTGGCATAGGGTATATCAATGCCATAACCATCGTGAGATACTATGAAATTGCTCATATTATCTGCACATAGCTAATTGATAAATTGGAAAGCATGTTCGAGTAAACTCGGACCGGTTCTTTATTTCGTCTCATTTATAGCTAGCTATAAATAAACAAGTGCATTCTATTTTTATCCACCAACCCCCCCCCCCCCCCTGCGAGGAGCGAATGTCCCGTCCCTCCTACATAGAAATCTAGGTATGAGGAGAGTAGCTTTTCCTCACATGGCTACTACAGTTGTAGAGTACAGTTTCAGCAGCCGGCTGCAATATATACAAAAAGTATACCAACGACATATTAAAGGCCAAACATTAAATAAGTGCAAAAGTGCCCTGAATTCGGTACTGAATTTGATATAAAAATCTTCCTATGCCCGAGTACTGTACGTACCATCATTATTTTCAATGCAGCTGGTACTACCCGATATGGGGAACACAAGACACAATGGCCACCCGTTTTCAATCTTGAAGGGGTCCTCACTCATTGAAAAGGCTCACCCGTATTGAAAAGGCCCTTTGTTGGAAATAGGGCAGGATGTACAAGAAAGGGCCCTTTTCTGCATTGTAAAATGACCTTCCGGCTATCCGCTACTGGGTTAATATCCCCCTTAATCTACAACGAGGGTGATTTAGTAACAACAAATTCTTATATATAATACAATAGAATGAGGTAGTTGACCTATCATCGTTCGTGAATCTATGGAAAGTGGAATCAGCACATAGATGAAAAATGTAGTTTTAATATATAAATGATGAATATTTACAAAGGCATGTAAGGAATAGTTAGCGAAATATTGTTGTTTTTGAAACAACTGGAGTATTAGGCTGTTGAGGTAGGCCTTGAGGTAGGTAGGTAGCCTATACATTTTTATTGAACGAAGCCTCAACCTCAGAGGAAACATCCTGACTGTAGAAGGGGTGACATTCGAAAATGTCAACAGCTTCGTCTATCTAGGGGCAGAAGTAAACAACTGCAACAGCGCAGATATAGATAAAAGAATAATGGCTCCCAACTTCGCAAACCCAAAATTACTTATGTCAAGACTGATATCCAGAACCGACTCTTACCTGTACTTGCTTAAGGGTTCTTAGGCGCCCATTCCACCGACCGGCTAGGGCTATTTACAAAAACGGTGACGTGGTAGCAGACGTTCAAGACTTAGGTGGCGTTTCCACACACCTCGCATTGCAGAATGCAAATGACATTGACGGAAATTAGAATTTTTCTTTTTATAGAAATCTATTAAAATGTTTGTACTTAACATAGGCTATCCCATGACGCCATTTTTTAATTTTATTAGTTTATTTTATTAGTGTTTGTTTGTGATTTTACTGTATGATCATTGATCAATTTTAACTATGGCATAGAGGAAAATAAACATTTCCGTCAATTCTGCAATGTGAGGTCGGTGGAAACCCCGCCTAAGTCTTGAATGTCTGCTACCACGTCACCGTTTTTGTAAATAGCCCTAGCCGGTCGATGGAATGGGCGCCTTACAGAGTGGAGCCGGGATGCACGCTGGTAGCCGGGATGGTAGCTTACTCGCTGACCGCTATGTAAAAATGTTGCCTCAGTAGGCAGTGTACCCGTTCACAGGGCAGTCTGGCAGGTTACATGGATGGGCGCAGGGAGCCTAGATGGAAGGAATTATAATTGCTACCTAGATTGTTACATAGCATGGCGTGCGCATGCCCAGTTTGCCTTCGCCATGGCCATGCCTGTTGTGACTTGTCCAAAGTCGACTTCTTGAATTACAATGTAGAACTGCAAGGAACCGACGAATATGAAACAGCGGCCAGCGCCAATATGAGCACCCCTCGTTCCGGCTAGGTACTCATCGACTAAGCGGGTAAGCTACCATCCCGGCTACCATCGTACATCCTGGCTCCACTCTGTTAGTACCCTAATAAGTAATGCTTTCGCCTGTTTCAGTCTGCCGATGGTAAGCTTGTCCCAGCTTGTCCATTGGGGTTGTGTCTTCTACTCGATTTAGACTCTTTATCTTTAGCCTCTTTATAAGTAAAAATAAAAAACCAAAAAGCTGCATGGAATGATAACAGGAAAGGTCCGACTCAGTACCTCCTAGACTCACTCGTTCCAACTTGTCCATTATCGTTTGTAGCCGGTGCAGGTTGACATCGAGAACGTACACCAGTTTGCCAATTACCAAAAATTCATACGGAAACAATACAAATGGTGTCCGAAATGCATGGGATCGTTGGCATTGACCAAGGGACCTATGGGCCTGGGTCCATAAAAAGTCCTTAAAAAATTACAATACCACAATACAATACTGATATTCAGAACCACGAAATAAAAAATAAAAAAAGATATGCAAAACCATTTTGAGACCCCGTTGCCACATACGGGTCAGAAACCTGGAACCTTAGCTCCATCAACGCCAATATAAAATTTTTGTAAAAGCACGGCGCCTTAAATGGCTAGGACATGTAGAAAGAATGTCAGAAGACAATGCCGAAGATGTACTAAGCAAGTTGGACGGGAAGAAGACTACAGAGACGCCCACGAAACCGCTGGAAGGAAAACTAGAAACCGACCTCCGCGAGTTAGGTGTACGCAGATGGTGGGGCGTCATACAAAACCGAGATGATTGGAGGAGTGTTGTTGAGCAGGACAAAGCAAATCAAGGGCTATAGAAGAAGAAGATCTCAACCTCACTCATTGGTCCACCTTGCGTGCGGCCTGGATAAACATGGTGACTTCCTTCAGATTCCTTTTTTTATCTATGGTAGAAGTTGGGCCAGTATGAAACCAGACACCCCCTTCCACAACTGTCTGTATTATGCACAGACTGTCAAATTTCGCTATAAATGAGGTGCCATAAATTAGAAGCAATGTTCCACTATATTTTGATGCAAGCATGATTTGAAAAATTGTTAACAAAACGTTTGCCTATTCCCAAAGCTACAGGAAATTAAGCATAGTTCGGCTATTATTCCTGAAGCCCCCACGTGTAGATAATAGTTTAAACTGTTGCCTAATTCTAAAACTACAGGAAATTAAGCATAATTCTGCTAAATTGGCCTATTATTTCTGAAGCCCCACGTGTAGATAACTGTTTACACAGTTGCCTATTCCCAAAACTACAGGAAATTAAGCATAGTTCGGCTATTAGCCTATTTCTGTAGTCCCACGTCAACATAGAATAATTAACGTACAATACAATAACTTTCGACCCTTGCCGATCAGGTGTAGGGAGATTTCATACTAGCGCAGACCCCGCTTCACTGGGCTGTGGTTTCTTCTTCCCTTGTAAATGGTATCATATTGCCGAACACTGTAATACAATCTTAGAACTCTACGCAGTTCCACTGAAGATGTCGACCACAGATGTTGACGACACGTTTTGAATGAATGACCAATTCATCTAGCAAAAAGCTGATAACCGCCTCCTGATCTAAAGTTCCCTAATTTACAAATCTTAAATACGGTAGTTAAATAAATAACCCATGCAGGCCCTAATACTACTAACTTTCCTGAAAACATCACCACTTGTAGGTCCTATTTTAAGTTTATACGCAATGGGCTACTATTATAGTTTCTGAATTCTGGGGAGGGTCGTGGGTGGGCACATCTGGCCTGGCTATATGGGGATGCTGTTGGCGAGATCTTACTTTTTGAAGGGTTCTTTCTGGTCTGGTTTAAATGTGTGGAACACGTGTTTAGAATCAATGGACGATGGTTCGCTACGGTATTGAAACTGATGTTGGGTAGGCCAATCGCTTGATGGAACGTATCAGGTAAGAAATACAGGGCAGCACCTGCTATTGAAATTTAATGATAGGTGTTCTTCTAGATTATCTTCTTCTCAACTTCTTCTGCCTCTTGATGAGCTATGACCTGCTCGACAACACTCCTCCAGTCATCTCGGCTTTGTACAATGCTCCACCATGTACGGACTCCCAGCTGGCGATGGTCAGTTTAAAACTCATTCTTCCAGCGTTTTCGAGGACATCCGGCCAGTTGTCTTCCTGTCATGCTTGCGTTGTACCACTTTTTCGGCTTGCGTCTGACATTCTTACGACGTGTCACAGCCATCTTATATATGCGCTTTTATGAACCGGACTATTGTCTTCTCCGTTGAGTATTGCGTCTATTCAGGCATTGTTTCTTACTGGCTACTCCGTCTTCGCATAGGGGTCTATAGGACCATAGAACCTTCTATAATTTGATGCATAGAAAACCTGTGTGAATGCTACTGCCCCAAAACGCACCGTAAAATAAGAAAACATTTAGAAGAACATTTGTTTTATTCCATGAACCCGATGGGACCGTAAGCCTCTTGAAGCCAAAGAAGCATACACCTGAAAATAATACAGGCCTACGATTTGGCTCTTGCTGAGTCACACCTCTCTTATAAACCAAACCATAGTAATTTTGTTCATTCATCAGTAATTTGGAAGGTAATAACAGAATAAACCGAGCAAATTTAATGGGCTCATAACCTGTTAAAAGTGGTAATGCACGGATAATGGTATCGGACGTTTGGGAATATTGCACTCGAATCAGCGATACTTTGGTCAGGTGTAATCAGTGCGGCAAAGTGATGAGCTTCCACGGTACTACGAACATCCGCGTCCACGTCGGCAGGCATTTTGGAATGAAGCCGACCCGGTGCAGGAGCACTGCCAGACTGCCAAGATTAGGTTTGTACCGTCCAAAACTATGTTTTACGAGGAGATGCTGCTGCCAAGAGTGAGAGAGAATGTGAGCTTGTGATGAGCTCACGGTTCTTCCATGTCACATTTTATTCTTATTTAATTTTCTCATTTCAGGTGAACCACCCGGGGAACCGTCAATGCAAATGGGACAAAGCCCTGCCACACCACCGACGCACCACAGCAAACCGCCTTCCCCTATGTTGCTACAACAGCAGCGTCTCCAACAACAGATGAAGAAGGAACCGCCACAATTGCTGACGACGAAGCCGCCTGTGACAAAGGTACCGCAGAGGGCTTCAGCTAAGGCACCGCCTCCGACTGAAGTCAAGCTATGTTGGAACTCGTATCACTCCAATATGAAGAATACTTTCCCCAGCCTGTTGAACAATGAACAGTTTGTAGATGTCACACTAGCCTGCGATGGTCGCCAGATTAAGTGCCATAAGGTAAGCGATAAAAGTATTCCTAAAAGGTAGATTTGTAATGTGTAAACGATGGGAGCCGCTCCTAGCAAAAACCATTCCCAGCAACTTGGTAGTGTTCCGACTGGCCACAGAACGTGACTACCTCCAGAGCCACATCCACAGAATAGGTATCGCTGATTCATCCGAATGCCCCCTCTGCGTCCAAGGGGAGGGGAATGCCGATCACCTATTCAGCTGCATTGGAGTTGAGGATGAAAACCGAACTACAACACAGGAGGGAATAGCTCAGCTTTACTATGCGGCACGGCGTCAAGTGGGCTACCAGCCAAGGACGGGCGTTGGCTAACGAAGACTACTCTACATGGAAACAAATAGCGGCTAATCCTTTCACCACCGAGAAGAGACCAAAGACTTCAACTACCTTTGGGTGTGCACCGACCATGGCGTCAGGTTGGCAGATTACTGGGCCCAGAAATTAGGAAATCTCTACCTCGTTCACCTAACCAAATGTAAACCGAACCATGGACCGAACCGAAATTACAGAGTTGTTTATTGTTTGTGTTTCTTTTGAATGATGCCTTGTGCAGAAACCGGTCGCCTTTATTAAATTTTAAGTCTAATACTGGCATAGTTACCGGGTTTTTATTGAGCCCATTTTAATTCCTAAGTAAATTATATATTTCTGTCTGTTTGATTGCAGATTATGCTCTCAGCATGTTCCCCCTACCTGGAAGAATTGCTGTCGTCGAACCCCTGTGCACATCCAATAATTTTCCTCAAGGACATGAAGTTCTGGGAACTTACCACCCTGGTCGATTTCATGTACCGCGGGGAAGTCAACGTCGCTCAGGACCAGTTGCCTAGTTTACTCAATGCAGCAGAGGCTCTACAAATCAAAGGTAGAGAAATACCCATTACAGATAATATATAATATTAGAATAGATTGAGTGAATTCGTAAGCTTAAGTATGCCAATTTTTCTTCTGCATGTTATAATCCAGCTGGACTGGATGGACTGAGGGCTCCCGGCAGAAGGAGAACATCCTGGTTCATAAACCTGATGCAGTGGTTTGGCAAGATCACAGCAGTCTCCAAGTTACAAGTTGCCATGATTTCGCCGATCTTCGCTAGAAGGGGCATGTACAGTAGCCGAATCGTCGTCGAAGTATTGTTAGCGTGGTTTGCAATCGGGCTCTCTGTGGTATGGTCTCCTTCTTAGACTGCATTCCTTCCCCTAGTCTTCTCTTTGTTGCGTCCAAGAGTTAAACTAAGCCCACTGTTATTACTTTCAGGTTTGGCGAGTCCTGTTCACCCCAGCGGGGCCCCTCCAACCGTTCGCGGCACCGATTCTCCCGACAGTATTAGCAGCTTTATGAACCAATTTAAATCTGAAATGAAGACTGGAAACGACGATGACAGCTATATGCAACAGGATACGGATGATGAGCTACCACCTTGCGCGCCAAAAATAAAGGTAAGCTAAAGGCTATAAGCCCGGATTCTACTGGTTCTTCATTCGACTCCGGCCGTGAAAGCCTTTGCCGCTATCATCATAGCCAATACTACCCAAGCAATAGAGCTTCCGGGTTTTCTTCTACTTCTGGCTCTACAGCCCTTGCTCGGCATGTACATGTCACACTTACGAGATTAGCATATCCTGAGTTGACTTCTGTGAGGGCAATTATAGGCCTTTAGATTGTACGAAGAACTTATAGGTGTATTGAACATTAGTAACTTAGAAGCTAAAAGGGACAACGTAATGACTATGGGGATAACTTGACAACTAGTAGACAACGTAATTGCACGTGATTGAATTTCCCTCGAGATAGCTCCCTCTCTGTTGACATATTTTACCAATTCCTATAGTTAGCCTCTTATCTATTTAGCAAATCATTTTAATGTTAGACATTAAATTAGGACTGTGTATTTTTTTTTAATTTATGACGACGTGAAAAACCGTATGTATAGGTCTATTTGCTAGTTAACCAATAGCAAATAAAAAACGTACTGTACCTACTCAAGGAATTGCTAGGAGGACATTCTACTACAACTTGCACGGTGTAATCAGCTCTGTTTATTCTTACCTAAGGTTCGTGGCTTATGTTTTGCGGCTAAGGATCGACGATGTAACACATAGGCCTATTTGCATAACAGAGGTTTGTTGTTATAAGGCGTTAGCCTAGGCCAAGAAGAGCGAGTGCCCTTGTGTTAGGCCTAGGACAGAACCCAAGTTCGAAATTCTGTTGTATTTTTAGAAGAGGAAGACAAGCGATGTTGCTTCGACAAGTGGAAGAGCTACCTCGACGCCAAACACAAGTGTGAATGGGAAGAAGCACCGTGAAAAAGAGGCAGCTAGTTTCACATCGGTTACTCCTAAACAACACCAGCAACAACAAAAGCAGCACGATAGTAGTAGGAAATCTAGCCTGCCACACACTAGTACCAACATGAAAACTGAACCGGACCATGGCAATGGATACAATAAGGTGAGTACATTGGAGGCCCGATCGGCAAATCTCGACTGGCAGAATCGTTTGCAATCTTATTTTTACTATTATTGTTTGCCGTGAAGTGAATACCGTAATTAGCCTACCGTGCTAAAAAATAAGAACCGGTCCTAGTTTACTCGAACCTCGAACATGCTTTCCAATTTATCAATTAGTAGATAGAGAAAATGAGTAATTTCAAGGTAAATAATTTTCCTATGGTTAAATTTCGGATGGCACGCAATGCATTTGAGCGTGAATTTTCATAATTTTTTCAAAAACATTTTTTTTTGCACAAAACCAAACAGTTTTTTGGGAAAGAAACCTTTCCGGTTTCGTTACTCAATTAAACACCTAAATCATGCCTGAAGGTAGAAATCATCGATAGGAAGGTTTCCCGGACAAATTATTTTTTAGTCATTTTTCATTAAAATTTAGTTATTTTTATTTTTTTTACCCCCAGAAGCAAGCTATCAAGGGGCAAGCGACCCACCGCATTTTATTAACATTAATAACGACTACAATGTATGTGAATTTAAAAGAAATCGATGGAGCCGTTTTTGAGAAATAATTTTTTTAGACGTTTTTTTGGAGTTTTTTGAGAATAAAGCCCCCCCGAATTGAGTTAGCCCAAAATAAAAAAATGGTCCCGAGGTATGATTTTTGTGAACCTACATGCAAAATTTTATACAAATCGACTGAGTAGTTGGTGCCAGGGGAAAAAATTCCCCCGGAGAAAAAATTTGAAAGTTTAAGTGCAAAGTACAATAGTAGGATTTTACGCATTTTAATAGCTGTAAAGTATCTATTTTACAAAGTTTATAAAAGAATGCTTATTCATAAAAATAACATTGCATTTATCCCAAAGAGGGAGGCCCGGGGGAAAATTTGAAAATGTAAGTGCAATACAGTGGTGTTTTACAGCAGTAACGCTTGCAAAGGTATGCATATTCATATTGCTCCAAACAGGGGGACCCAGGCCTCGGGGGAAATTTTTGAAAAAATAGGTCCGAAATAGTGAGGTTTTACGATTTTAACACCAGTAAAGTTCATAATTTACAGGAAGACACATTATTCATGTTACCGAACTAGATTTATTTAATTATCAACTTTTCATCATTTCGCGGGGGGGGGGGGGGGTGCGTTACCACTATTTTTTTATTTTTAAATGTTTATAATCAAAATAACCTTTCTTTCCTTAACTAAAATGTTACACATAATATTTTTTTTTATACATAATATGCACAAAAACATTTTTAAAGTACGTAAGCAAGTAAGGCATTTGCCTTTTGCCTACTACATTTGCCATTTGCCTCCTGGTATATCCGCCACTGCAGACATTTTTAGGCTGTCTTTAATGTCCGCTACTACGTCAATGTCCCACTCACGGGGCAAAACGAGGTCTGTGGCCTTATTATAGGGCTTTTCCCCTCCGTTTGTATTGTAAACAAATGTTCCTTACATTTTGATGTGTAGCATTGGCAATCACGAACATCATTTGGCCACTGTGGTCAGATGTTGAAACTCTGAAAATGCCGGTCTATGTTTAGTACCTATATATTCGAACAGCCTTACAAATATTAGCCTAATTGATCTAAATGATAGTCTGCAATTATTTTTCAGCACGAATATTCTGACCAAAGCATAAGGACCTCAAATGAAGACTTAAGTATTGATGAAGAACATGCGCAGTATATTTTGCAACAGTACTCTCAATCTGTAAGTAATTTTTATTATACAAACGCTATAAATTATTTGCTAGCGGCCATGCCAAGTTGAATCCACCAGAACAGAGCCTGTTCCAAACTGCGGCAAATTTGGTAGTGTGCACAGCGTTGGCAGGGGAACATGGTGGGTCATGATAACGCGCTGAGACTATAACAGTCTGTCTAAGTGCGTGTCGAGTCCTGGTCACCTCCGATTTAATCGTGTGACTTTATTATGTTCCCCAAGTGGTTCGGAATCCACTATAATCAGGAGGTCCACCCTGTCAGTCAACTCTCCTTCTCCCCAAGGTGAAGTCTAAGAAGGTGAATACATCTGCATGCCGGGTGTCTACGCAGCACCACTGAAGATATCGACCGAAGATGTAGATGAAACATTTGTAAATACGCGTTCAGAACGACCACGGCCTATCGTCTGAGGGTTGTTACTGTAATAATACTCGGGGCGCCCCTCACAGACCCATGCACCGCATCTGTTTGTTTGGCGGCTATTCCACCGACGTGGATTTTCACATGTGACTGTGTCATGACGTGGTTGCAGACATCATTAATAAGTCTGCCATATTTTAAGGAGACTATTATGTAGATACTTAACTTATCTATTATAAAGTTATAATATGGTAGCAGACGTCAAAGTGCAGCAAATGGTCGGTGGAATAGCCGCCTCAGCCAAATACTATTCTGACATTCAATTCTGAGAACATTTCACTTTCTAATACTGTACGACTATGCTTCTTTCAGAATGATAATTACGCTGAAGAAGAGGATGGCGACGGAAGTAATGCGTCTGGATAGTGGTCAATTTTATTCTGCCAGCCTGATCTAGCAGAAGACGTTGTGACATAGCCGAAAAAGGCAACCTGTTGCAAACTTTGATGAGAACCAAAAAATACTAGGTTAAGGCTCAGCGTTCCATATGTAGGCCTACATAATTTAGGCTACATTTGTATATGTTGAGAAGCATGGCCGATTGTGAGCCAATTGATGGACCCCCTTAATCTGGCAGAAGACGTTTGAACTCATGGAACATAGCCGAAAAAGGCAACCTGCTGCAAACTTTGATGAGTACCAGAAAATACTAGATATAATTTGTAGTTGGCTAAGGCTCAGCGTTCTAAGTGTAGGCGTACATTTGTGTACGATGAGAAACATGGCCGCTTGTGAGCCAATTGATGGGCAGAAGACGCTTGAACTCATGTAACATAGCCGAAAAAGGCGATCTGCTTCAAACTTTGATGACTACCAGAAAATACTAGGTAAAATATTAGGCTCAGCGTTCCAAATGATTGTAGGCCTACATTTGTATATGATGAGAAATATGGCCGATTGTGGGCCAATTGTTGGACCTATAATCTTGTAGAAGACATTTAAACTCATGTAACATTGCGAAAAAGGCAACCTGCTTCAAAATTTGATGAGTACCAAAAAATACTAGTTGTAATGGTAGGCTCAGCGTTCCAAATGTAGCCCTACATTTGTATACGATGAGAAATATGGCCGATTGTGAGCCAATTGATGGACCCCATAATCTGGCAAAAGACGTTTGAACTCATGTAACATTGCCGAAAAAGGCAACCTGCTTCAAAATTTGGTGAGTACCAAAAATACTAGTTGTAATGGTAGGCTCAGCGTTCCAAATGTAGCCCTACATTTGTATATGATGAGAAATATGGCCGATTGTGAGCCAATTGACGGACTCAATTATCTAGCAGAAGACGTTTGAACTCATGTAACATAGCCGAAAAAGGCAACCTGCTGCAAATTATTGAGTACCAGTAAATACAAGGCATAATAGTAGGCTAAGGCTCAACGTTCCAAATGTAGGCCTACAATTGTATGTATATGATGAGAAACATGGCCGATTGTGAGCCACTTGATGGACCCCATAATCTGGCAGAAGCCGCTTGAACTCATGTACTGTAACATAGCCGAAAAAGGTAACCTGCTGCAAACTGTTGAGTACCAGTAAATACAAGGCATAATAGTAGGCTAAGGCTCAACGTTCCAAATGTAGGCCTACAATTGTATGTATATGATGAGAAACATGGCCGATTGTGAGCCTCTTGATGGACCCCATAATCGGGCAGAAGACGCTTGAACTCATGTACTATAACATAGCCGAAAAAGGCAACCTGCTGCAAACTGTTGAGTACCAGTAAATACAAGGCATAATAGTAGGCTAAGGCTCAACGTTCCAAATGTAGGCCTACAATTGTATGTGTATGATGAGAAACATGGCCGATTGTGAGCCAATTGATGGACCCCCATAATCTGGCAGAAGACGTTTGAACTCATAGACATAGCTGAAAAAGGCAACCTGCTTCAAACTTTGATGAGTGCCTAGCAGAAAATACTGGGTGTAATAGTAGGTTAAGCCTCAGCGTTCCGAGTATAGGCTATAAGATGTTTATGGTGAGAATGAGTAAGATAAGCATGGCCGATTGTCGGCCAATTTATTTATCATACTATTATCGAGCCTATATCATTAGGCAATTGCGAACTTCTGTTTAAGTGGGAAATGTATGAGAAAATAGAAATCGTACCGTAATGAGGAAATAAATATTTATACGAATTATCTAATTCGTGGAAAAGCTACCACCAAAAATTAAATGTAGCTTATAATTTGGTGTATGAAATAGTCTTCTATTGCTTGGACAGACCAAATCTTTATTACCTGTTTATTAAATTAACTTGCAAAAATAAACTACCACATTTTTAGGTGATACAATGCAGCAGGGTCTGTCATCTTCCTCTTCTAATGATACACCATCTTATTTCTAGTCCATTTGTTTACCTTTTTCATTTCCATTTTCCCTAGTTGTTCTCCACTTTACCAATGGTATCAACAAATCACGGAGCTTAGGCTACTAAAAAGTTTGCATTCCTGCGGTAGACCTAGTTTTTCAAATGTCTGAAATTTTTTACTTTATTTTACCATTTAGACCTAAGTCGCTTATTCCACCTACGTCAGTAGTCAATAGTAAATGTGGTGTGGACGTGGTAGCAGACACTAAAGACATACTAAAAATGTCTGCTACCACGTCAATACCACATTTACTATTGACTATTGACGTTGGTGGAATATGCGCCTATACAACAACAAAAAAGGAACGCTCTGCCTTAAAACTAACTATAGCCGACAAGCCAGAGGAGCTGGTTGGCAGACTATTCTCTTTTAAGGTCGCAAATATTTATGACCTGCCCTTACTCATTATATATAACTATGTTAACGGAAGTAGACGATATTTTAGAAACTAAGCTATAGGCTTGACGCTTAGAAGAACAATTCTTAGTCAAAATTACCCATAAATTTGCCATCGGAAGGTGCCATATTAATACTAAGTTTTGTTATCTTACTTAGCCTTTTGTATCTTTAATTTGTTTATGTCTTGACTTTCGTTTGTGAACCCATAGGTCGAGATACGGCAGCCTTTTGTATCATTAATTTTTTTATGTCTTAGCTTTCGTTTGTGAACCCATAGGTTGAGATACGGTACGATACGTATATGTAGGTACCAATTTTCATAATGCCTATATTTAGGCTATTTCTATTATACCTTATTTTACTTTTACCTAACTTAATTTGCCATTTTTTGTTTTGCAGTTCGTAACATTTTTATGTTTAATTGTACATAGGTGGGGTCTACCTTAGCCCGTATTTTCCACTCCTGTCTTCTTAAGAACAGGTAGGCTACCTAAGCATATACCGCAGGACGCCATGGCATTGTTTTGTTCTTAATATCTTTCTAATACTTAGGTACTTATATAGGTACCTAATTTATATTTCTTTCCACCTATGACTGCCTATGCTTTCTGTGGGTACCTATATATACGTTATTTGTATAGTCCTGTGTACATTGTCATGTGCTTCGCAGGCCTCCTGTCTAAATCAACAAATGGAAATAAGTTTAACATTAAATAACTACTCAGTATTTTGCCGTTTATATTAGCACGGGAGTGCTGCTGAAGCTATTTTATTTTAATTGACTTAACGTAAGTTGAAAGTAATTTTTTTAAGTTAAGAGATCTCAAAACATGTATGGGATGTACTGTAGAGGCTGTAGCCCGTTCACGCAGCGCAGCGCCTTTGTTGCAGGCTCTACACAACCCCATTATAAGTTGACCTCCCACTACTTGGAGGGGGTTACAACCGCTCGGTTGTCTTCCAACATTCGCAGAGAAAACCCGGCTTGTTATGAACTCCTCCAGTAGTGAGAACCCAACTTAGTATTGTGGTTGTTTAGAGCGTGCAACAACGGTGACCGTTAAATAAGTGAACTACCTACCTTGGCTTTGTGTTAATAACCCTAATTAGTCTACAGAATTCCCTAAAATATTGTAATATTATAATGTATAACGTGTTCTGTGTTCAGATATTATAATTTTGTAAACGTATCTAATTGGGTGATCAGTTTATTTTTCGGGGCCTTCCATAATTAGGGCGAAGACTCGCTAAAAAAGCCGGCTATTCCACTTATCAATATTCCGTTCTTTGTGCATCAATAATTGATGAGATGACATAGAGTAAAGAAAAAATCTCATCAATTATTGAAGAAAAATTGACAAGTGGAATAACCGGCTAATCACCGTATAATCGAGAGCTTAACTGTTAACCGAGACTCCGAAGTTTTCACATGTGGCAATACCGTCGTTGTAACGATTTATGATGTAGTTGTAAATCGCTATTTTGACTCTGGTTCGATTGAAGCGTACAGAATATACCAATGGGCTGCATTCATAAAGACCTCGTACACAAGGACTATTCGAGCGCCAGTGGTTCGCTGAGAACTTTGTCAAGGGAGCAAATTCTACAGGCTGGTAAAACACGCCGGAAGCGACATCAGCACACAGCAGATATTTCCCGGTTGCACGGTTTTTCCTTCAACGCACCAGTGACTTGGAAATATAATGAAATGCGTTCAGGAACTATTTTTTTTTGCTTTAACCAATCAACATTCACCAACCCATTTGCTTCAATGACAAATAATTTCTCAACAATTGGGGAAGGCAATTTGGATAGTTGTGTATATATTATCGTATACTGTAATCATAACTGGTGCCAGCCAATTGCATTGATATCGCTAGCGCCAGGAGGAGTTCTAGCGGCATTTAATTGATTAAGATCTTGCATGTGTGTTTGTCATTTTTTAAATGCAGCCATTGCAACAATGTGATCCTATTGGCGTCAATGGCGTCGCAATGTCAATAATAAAAAAACAAATTACTTACCTACAAACTAATAATAAAATTAGATCAAGGTTAGACTCAGGTTAGAGCAAAGATACATAAATCGAGCATTGTGTCAAGAAACCCTCCCACAAAATAGGGACGACATCACTAGAGAAGTTTCGTGACTTTTACTTTCAACAATTTGAAAGTATCCTTCATGCCCTTTGGAAGATGGGACATTCCCTGTCTTTACACTCAGTCTCTAGCCAACATTGATATACATGGATTGCTACCACGGCACCTAGCCTACGCTGAACAAATGTCTTCACTTTTGGTCACGTGACAAAAAGGGGTATTATGGCAAGAAGTGGTTGACTCCATTGCCTTCAATGCGATTTAGACGTATTTCATTGCCGGTTATTTAATCTATTTACCCATTTATTGAGTTTTTCTTTGGTTTGACATAATGGTCATATCTTGCTCTGCTTATAAATGTACTAATAGGTTCAAGATATGTCGAGAAATGGGGGAAAATATTACTTTTCACAAGTAAGTGTTCGCATGGTTTGGTCATTAGTTGAGGCAACATTTATGGGTTTATTTCAGTTTTCTTAATCATTATGTTAACAAATTGCACACTTTCAATTATCCTCATGGCCGTAGCCAAGGGGGGATCCGCGGGGGGCGGACGCCCCCCCCCCCCTCGAGAGAAATAGCATTATTCTAGTTAGAATGGACTTTTGAAGGAAATTAAGAGAAATTATTACTCAAGTAAGGGAAACGCGTTTTTTTTGGGGCCACCGCCCCCCCCCCCTAAAACGTTTTCTGAAACCGTCCCTGCCCCGAAATGAAATGGCTTGACACTAGATAGAATCGGATTTTGAGAGTAAACATAAAAACCACTATGTAATACCCAATGAAATTTTTACCCCCCCCCCCCCCCCACTGATTATCATTTCTCGCTGAAATCAGGGCTATGTAATCAAAGGCATATAGTAATTACTCTGCCAGTAATTTCCCCTTATTAAAATTTTTGGCAACACTATAAGGGGAATTTCTTTTTCATTTGGTCAAATACATTCTGATTATATAACGGTTATGGGCTATAGCCAGTATGAGTTGAATTTTCGTTCCTCAATGCTGATGGCTCTTTTCTTTTGCCTCTTACTGTTACACTTCTACATTACGTTTAAAAAAAAATTACATTACAATTAGGAAAGCAAATATGCTTCCCGGGTCAGGTTGGCTAGATAATTTGTTTTAAACACTTCATAATGTAGTCTGTTGAAAACATTAAACAATTCCAATTTCTAATATTTCCTTTATTTTATTCAAAATGCCGTCATTTCCATTATTTTTCTCAGAATAATTCAGACACACAACATTACAACAATTAAACAAATTTAGCGCGCCAATTAGTTAGAAGTTCAGTTTTCAGCGCACAATTAATCTTATGTTAATCAACATAGTCAGTGATTTGGGTCAACTTGGACATCAGCTAGGAAGGCTACTAAACGGTGTAGGTTAAACTGAATTTTGGATGTTGAGACTCGCCGGACTGAAATAGGCTATTTAAACCTAAAATGCTAAAAAAAGGCTGTGAACATTTATTGAATGTAGGGCCTATTGCTTATTTAATATGGAATTTTAACACAATAGACATTTTTTAAATTAATTCCTTTTCAGATTTTACTACCGGGCGCCTTATTGGCATTGAGTCAGAAAACCCACATAGCCTATGTCTGAGTCTGGTCTGGAACAGTTAAACCACAGAACAACATAATAATAAATAAACGATGAAACAGGGATTTGGTTTGATGCATAAAAAAAAACACATTTTACAGAATTACAGTTGATTTTACAATTTTGTCCTTGATTATATTGTAACTTATTGAAATTATATTGATTGGTTTTTAAAACTCATTAAAACTTAGACCTACGGGCTACGCATGTAGGCCTACCATAACCCCCGGCCTTAGCAAAATTTCTTTACCGGTACCTTCCCTTCCTTTTACCCTATCTTGAAGCTTCAATTAAGTTAGGTACTTATATTGCGATTGCAATGAACCCTCTATAAAAGGCTATACAAGTAAGCCCTATTTGACTACTTCTACGTTCCTCGTTATACCTATTATGTATTCTACTGGATCATCCTTAAGCAGCTAAGGGTCGACTGTAGGCAGCTTGGAAAGCTGTACCTATATAAGAATTAAGTAGGCAAACCTAATTACAGGACAAAGGTTGTCTTACGTAGACTACCGCACCTTCAGTAGCCACTAGGTATCTTATGGTATAAGTATAACCTGATGTTGCAGTAAGGCTACATTAAATAAGTTTTACTGCAATTGCTATAGTCTATAAAATGTAACTCTGAAACTTTCTAAAATATAACTAAAGATATAGAAATAGAAAGGTTCACCAGTGGCCCTTAATCCACCAATCCACGTGTATTCCGGATATCCCCATTTTGCATTGCGTTCCTCAAGAACCTAATATTTTTGTATCCGTTGCAACTGGCTCCTAGCTCATGGAACGGCTCCAGTAAGAACGACCCACCTCTAGTAATGAGTAGAAAAAGGGCTTAACACACAATGTGTCCATGGTTGCTTGTGATTGGTCGGCATCTGTAGAGCTCTAGATCCCTGTGTCCCTAAAAATAGGGCTCTATACTAGACAGGTATTGCCATCCGCCATTTTTTATCCATTATAAGTCTGGTGTATAAGCCAAGCATTGGGAGTTTACCCATTTATTATTAGAAATTTACCGTTGTTTATTTATTTTTATTTAAAAAACGTCCTACTAATTAGGGTAGTGTTTAATAAAAATAATAATAAAACGTGTTTTCGTTTTTTTCAATCTTTTGCATTTATTAAAAATAATTACAATACTTAACATATGGAAAATATAGGATAAAAAATGGCGGATGACAATACCCGGGTATATAGTGCCTTACCTAAAAAGCAACAATAATGGCCGACTAAAAATGTCAACAAAGTGAATAGTGATGAATTTAAATGAAAATTGCTGGTAATATTTATTATTTTATTAGTCAGACCTAAAATGCAGCCTTTAATAGCGCTTGTGCACGCATTTGAAGTGATTGGGATGGAATTTCTTTATTACATTTGTTGCCAACCCTATCGGTTTGACGTGGAAAATTTTGCTTATGGTAAAATGCTGATCGATGAGTAAAGCTTTACATTTATTTCATTTCAAAAATTGTTAGATACGGATACTTATTGCCTGTAGGTATTTTTAGGGGATGCAACATGTCGGAGGCAAGCAAATTTAGCAATCCTTGCTTCAAATGGATTTTATTTCGCCTATAGGTCCGGGACGTTTTGCTTCCGCTTCATCCGCATTGTAGCCTTTGCGTACTGAGGTGTATTAAGAGGTATCACCCGGGGAAGATGTTTTGTAAAAATTGGGCCGAAGTAGTTTTACGCATTTTAACAGCAGTGAGGTTTAGCATTTAGACTTTACAGAGGAAGACGATTATTCATATTACCAGTACTAGATTCTTTAGTTCTCACCCTCATCATTTCCTGCACAGCGTTCAGACTGTTCTGATGGCAGGTTGCCGCAAGTCAATATTCTATCGAATAAGAACACTGTGTTGCCACATGCTAAAATTCCTTACATTTTGATACATGATGAGTACTTACTCCTTGGCGCTACGGCCCTTGGCCTGCTCTACCACATCGCGCCAGCCTGCGCTCTCCTTCGCCAGTTATCAATGCCAAGGGCCGCCAGATCCACCTCGACGTCGCCCAGCCATCGCTTCCGTGGTCATCCCACTCGTCTTCTCACTTGGGATACCTTGTGCAAGGCTGCTCTTGTTGCCCTATTGTCTGACATTCGTTCCACGTGCCCTAGCCACCTGATGCGAACTCTCTTGATTTCGGCTACTATCGCAGGGTCTTGGTATATCGCGTAGAGCTCATAATTTCTACGGACACGCTACTCCCTCTGTCCCTGATTTTGCACTGACCCATACACCTCTCGGGTCATTTTACACTCCCACGTTTCCTCCGTCGTAGCCCTTTTCATATATGATAATTGATGAATCCGTATTAGTAACGGTCACACATCATTTATCAAAATGTCGAGAAATAATTCCTCTAATGCCTTTGATATTTTTACTGCTCTATAATGAATATTTACTGTGAAATGAGACTTTGTACAAAAACTAGTGGCTTTTGTGGGCCTGATTACATTTGTTTTGTTTTTCAGGTGCGATATGTTTTCTGCAATACAAATCGCCTTGCTTGCTGGTGCTGTCATAGTTATATTCGTCGTCGTAGGATATCCACTATATTACAGAAAGGTACGTGTCATGACATAATATTCGCAGAAAAATTTCTACATTGAGGCAGAGATTTCTAAGTTCAGTTCAGTTCGCAATTTATGCAAAAGCCGATACTTTTCGTTCCTCATCAAATGTCAGAGGCATGTTATTTTCAGTTTCTTAACCGTCAGCAGCAACTTGTCTTCTCTATCCAATCACGTCAGGACCTCAGCATTTGGTACTTGATTTCTCCAAGACAGGCACAGCATTCATCATCATCTTCTGTATACCTACGATTCAAATGCACTGATTGTGTTCTCCATAGCTTGTATCAAAGTCTATCCCTCCATACCATATTTAACTACTGTATTGGGAACACATAACATTTCACCATGCGCAATCTAAGGTTCAATGAATTCCTTGGTAAGTCATGGGCGGATGTAATTCAGTCTTGATGGCAGGATACACTATTATATTCCACTTACCGTAGTTACGACTGATATTCGGTATGAATGTAGTTTGTTATATACATATATTTCAATTAAGCTATCGTTGATATATACAGTTAGGTGTAAAAGAGGGCCATAGGCCCAAATCTCGCTGTATCTACATTTCTTTTCTTTCCATAAAGACTTTATTATTATTATTAAGTCTGGTCCCATACCACGCTTAGAAATGTTTTATTGGAAGCGTTAGCACGCCGCTATGCATTAGAACATGGGGTGGTACCTACTCTTTCAAAAAAAACTTAATAAGCTGATATATGGGGGCTACTATAATGAGCCATAACTCAATTTGTAGCTTTTGTCAGCTAATTTCACTCAACTTTTTTTCAGGTTATTGGTAACCGTATTCGAAAGCGTGGCCCAGGTGCAGGCATACGGCTAGGGATTTTTCATCCGTATTGCAATGATGGTGGTGGAGGGGAGAGAGTGCTCTGGGCTGCTGTGTCGGCCATCTTAAAAAAGTAAGTACCTAATGAATCTCCCTACTGCTGCCTACAGGGTAGCTCAGATCATATTATGAGCCTACACATTGTAGTAATGTATGGTAAATATAACACTGACATTAAATTAACTTTGATTGAAGAGGTAACCTCCTCGTTATAACCGAAATCCCAGTTTTTCCATATCCTCTAATTTCGGTTATAACGAGGAGGTTACCTCTTCAACCAAAGTTAATTTAGTGTCAGTGTTATATTTACCATATAATACTACAATGTATTGAGTGCCAACGGCCTTACCATGTTGAATTGATGAGAGCAGAGCATGTTTCAAACTGCGGCTAACTTGAAAGTGTGCACAGCGTTGGCAGGGGAACATGTTGGGACATAACTACGCGCAGAGACTATACCAGTCAGTCTACGTGTGTGTCGAGTCCTGGTCACCTCCGATTTAATCATGTGACTTTACCATGCTCCCCAAGTGGTTTGGAATCCGCTGTAATCAGGAGGTCCACCCTGTCAGTCAACTCCCCTTTCCCCCGAGGTGAAAGAGTCTGGTCCTTATAGTGTGCCTCAAGTTAACAAACAGACTCACTCCCCCGCCAGACTGACAGGGTTGCTTAAAGCAGAAATGCTGAAAGCAGGCGTTGGAAACAACAACAATGTATTGAATATAGCATTGCCTTTATGCAATTAAGTAAGCTCACAGACAGTTGTATAGTTGTGCTAACCTGTCTAGCAACCCGAATCATGTCAATTAGAGCATAAGTAGAGGATTTGGTGATTACTGGTCTTGTCGGGGCTTGTAGTCCAACGGTAAAGACGACGCCCCGGTTAGGCGTAGATCGCGGGTTCAAATCCCGCCAAGCTCAGTTTTTTCCATATCCTCTAATTTCGGTTATGAGCCTATAACTGGTTTGAATCTGTAATAATTCGGTAAGTAATGAAACCAGAACCTTTTATATTTTTTAGGTCTTTTATGGACCTGATGGACCCCATAGACATTTGGATATTATTTGTATTGTTTCCGTATGAATGTTTCACCATTGGCAAACTGGTATACGTCTTCGATGTCAACCTACGCCGGCTACAAGCGATAATGGACAAGCTGAGACAACCATATCATTATAATGAAACACGCGAAAGCATGACTTAACCAAGTACAGATACGAGTCATCCCAAACCTTTATATTTTCAAACCTTTACTGCAGATTATCAATTTTAATTGACTTAGGTTAAGAGGCAACCTCGTTATAATCGAAATTAGAGCATCAATAATCTGGACTTGGACAGTTAAAGCCTGGATCGTTGATTCGAATCCCGACAAGTCCGGATTTTTCTTGATCCTCTAATTTCTGCCTTTACTGCAGATCGGTTTACATGAATCTCTTTACTATGCTTAACAAACCCTTCAATTTTTTTCAGGCATCCAAAGACTGAAATTTACATTTACACGGGAGACGTAGAATATTCGCCGACAGAAATTTTGGAAAAGGTCCGGCAGAGGTTCAACATTGTTATACCCGACACAGTTCAGTTTGTTTATTTACATAGGCGGAAGTATGTTGAAGCCATTATATACCCGTACTTTACACTTCTCGGACAAAGTATTGGGTCCATGTTTCTTGGTCTGGAGGCACTTCTAGCTTATCAACCAGGTGAGTATTAGCTATGCACAATGAAATAGGAAACAATATAGATATTTACTATCTACTATTTGCCAACGGTCATACCAAGTTGAATCCAAGCGAACAGAGCCTGTTCCCAGCTGCAGCAAGCTTGGTAGTGTGCACAGCATTGGCAGGGTAACATGGCGAGACATAATAACGCGCTGAGACTACCAGTCAGTCTTAGTGAGTCCTGGTCACCTTCGAATTAATGGTCTTACTATACTATCGTCCCCAAATGGTTCGGAATCCAATATAATCAGGTGAGTCAACTCCCCTTCTCCTTGAGGTGCTCCAAGTTAAGACACAGACTCAATCCCCCCGCGAAACTGACAGGGTTGTTTGAAGCAGAAATGCCGAAAGCAGGCGTTGGAGAACAAACAAGTAAACTGCAAAACTACTTTGGAGTGTACCTACGTAAAGCAGGAGGGCCCGGGCTACCCCAGTTGAGAGTAAGAGGGCTGACTTTATAGCCCTCGCTCCGCTATGTTTGATTCAGTAATGCTACGACTAGAATAACCAGTTATTTCAAATTTATTTTAAGTTAATCATACCCGCTAAGCACCTACTTTCTGGAATTAAACCACGTTATAAAAGAGTCTTAAGATAGAAAGTCGAGCAGACTCTTCTTCGCACCACTTTTTAGTGTTGCTTCCGGGTGAGCGGGTCTTTATTTTAATACTGTTTACTATTTACAGAGGTATTTCTGGACACGATGGGCTACGCCTTTACATATCCCGTCTTCAAATACATTGGCCGGTGCAAAGTGGCATCGTACACCCATTACCCCACTGTGACGTCAGAGATGCAACGTCGCGTCTCCAGCAGAGTCGTCAGCCACAATAACAGGCGCAGTGTTGCCAATTCACCTTTCCTAACCGCTGGAAAGCTACTGTACTATAAGATTTTTGCATGGGTGAGTACATAAAGAGACCACTTTAATAGTATTATAATTTTTTAAAGGACTTTTTATAGACCCAGGTCTACTTATAGTAGCCGATAGGGACCTTGTCCAATGCCAACGACCCCATGGATTTCGGACATGATTTGTTTTGTTTCCGTATGAACTTTTGGCCATTGGCAAACTGGTATACACCCTCGATGTCAACCTACACCGGCTGCATGTGATAATGGACAAGTTGAGACAAGCTTACCATTGACGCAATGAAACATGCGAAAGCATAACTTAAGCAAGTGCAGATATGAGTCCCACTATAATAAGTAAAACACAATCAAGACACAAATAAATTAAATTGTCGCAAATTAAGAGGAAGCTTGCCGTTGACCTTAGGCGCCCATTCCATTGACCGGCTAGGGCTATTTCCAAAAACAGTGACGTGGTAGCAGACATTAAAGACTTAGGTTGCGTTTCCAGCGATCTCGCATTGCAGAATGCAAATGACTTTGACGGAAATTAGAATTTTTCTTTTTATAGAAATCTATTAAAATGTTTGTACTTAACATATCCCATGACGCCAATTTTTTAATTTTAGTTTGTTTGTGATTTTACTGTATGATCATTGATCAATTTTAACTATGGCATAGAGGAAAATAAACATTTCCGTCAATTCTGCAATGCGAGGTCGGTGGAAACGCCACCTAAGTCTTGAATGTCTGGTACCACGTCACCGTTTTTGGAAATAGCCCTAGCCGGTCAATGGAATGGGCACCTTAGAAGAAGAAGAAGGCTTTGCGCTGTTGGTTGAGGTCTGGACTAGGTGCCAGAAGTTCGAGAGTCGACACTTAAAAAATGTCGACATGGCTGCCAAACATTATTACTAACATGAACAATCGCTGTTTTCTTAACTAACAATTTTTTGGACAATTTTCGTTTGCAGTTATACAATCTAGTTGGACGATGCACCGACATGGTTCTAGTCAATTCGTTGTGGTTGGAAGATCACATAAACACTAACAACATGAACACTGGCTGATTTCTTAACTAACAGTCATTTGTGTAATTTCTGTTTTTAGTTATACAAACTAGTTGGACGATGCGCCGACGTGGTTCTAGTCAATTCGTCGTGGACGGAAGATCACATAAACGAGCTGTGGAAGTCTCCGCTAACCACACATCGTGTGTTTCCCCCCTGTGACGTCACCGACCTTTTGTCCATCCCGCGCTCCGTGGACAACCCCCCGGACGTCATCAAGATGGTGGCCGTGAGCCAGTTTAGGCCTGAGAAGAATCACCCGCTGATTTTGAGGGCTATGTACCAGTTGAGGCAGCTGGTAACTGAGCCTGTGTGGGACAAGGTATGTACAGTAGTTGTATATACTGTATGTATGTAAGGTGTATATTTATTTACTAATGTAAAAGTCTTAGTCCCATTTGCTGGGGTCCAATTAGAGGTTTTACTAGTCTTACTCGCTCCAAGTGGATGTAGTCCCTACCTCGTATATGGTGGTCATGTACTTCTAGCTCTACAGCCCTTGATTGGTTTAGGCCTGCTCAAAAACATCCTATAGTTTCCGAATTATCCGCGTTGATGCCGTTTTTACATCTAATATAGAATACAGAAGCTTTGTAGTTTTGTATACAGTATTCTAACAAAACAGTCTTAAGTGTTTTCAATATATCTGCATAGAAAAAATGTATTTTAGCAGCAAGACAGAATGGTGCAAGCAATATTTTTACAGTGTTACACAGGATCAAAACATTCCAAGTCCATACTTTTCTCATTTTGCGTGGACTATATAACTATAGGTGTATATAATATATACAGTACATTACTATATAATTTTATAACGTGCATATTTATAGCGATTTAACTTTCTTGTTCTACTTCTGGCTGTAAAACCCTCAATGGGCTTTGGCCTGATGAACAATACTCTTCCAGTCATCTCCGATTTGTACGGCGCTCCTCCATCTGGGGACTCCCAACTCGCGGAAGTCAGTTTCTAATTCGCCCTTCCAGCGGTTTCGTGGACGTGCTGTAGGGATTAAACCAGTTTCTCCTGTACGTCACGGGTTCTCATCTCATGCCTTATAGAATAGAATAGAATATTTAGAATAGAATATTTATTAAATGCCAACAACAGAAATAAATCGATCCAATACCGAAGGCATTTACAATAAAAACATAGCAAATAACAATTTACAACACAGAAAATTGAGTTGCCTATTAGCAAAAGCAATCCTGTCCACCCAGGTCGATTTTTCAGAAACCGCAAAAAACTGCTGTGCCGCAACGCCATGAGGTATAACATTACAGTTTTTAAAGCTAATTTTAACAGTATTAGAATTGCTTTTGCGTCTCAATATCTGATTCATCGGATAGAGTATTGAAAAATAAAAAAATGGCGCGAATATCTCAAAACTGAAAAAAATGGAGAGGATTGCTTTTGCTAATAGGCAACTCAAATATTCAAAATTAAAATTAATTACGTAAGCATTAATAGGCAATCGTCAATTTAAAAAACCCCGTAAACAAATTTTAAACAGAGGTAGGCTGCAAAACGGGTCTAGATCACCGTGTTTGTTGATTGTTTTTAAAATTCTAGACAGTGAGGCCTTGGATAGTGAATCAGCCACAAACAGAGTTCTTAATCTTGTGTTCCTCACATTGACTCTGAGCTGAACCCTTTCAAGTATAGTGGGGGCAACTAGCATACTGTTTATATCCTGGTCTCTGCGCTGGTCCCTCAGTGTTACACATCAGAATCTTCTTAACATTCACATTTCCGCTATATATTGTATATATAGTATTTTCTTCACACTTTCCACAAGTACCGTATTAAATTAATTAAAACAAATAAGCCAACCAATTTGGGCTGGATCCAGAGGTGTCCACAGTAGGACTGAGCCTGATGATGGAGGAGTAGCATCCACGACACATCACCCCCTTCCCCTGACAACCGGCTCCGCTCTAATTTTCGACGACTGTGAGGCCCCTGCCTCTTAGGCGCCCATTCCACCGACCGGCTAGGGCTATTTACAAAAACGGTGACGTGGTAGCAGACATTCAAGACTTAGGTGGCGTATTCCACCGATCTCGCATTGCAGAATGCAAATGAAATGTTTATTTTCCTCTATGCCATAGTTGAAATTGATCAATGATCATACAGTAAAATCACAAACAAACAAACTAAAATTAAAAAATGGCTTCATGGGATATGTTAATTACAAACATTTTAATAGATTTCTATAAAAAGAAAAACAAACATTTCCGTCAATGTCATTGGCATTCTGCAATGCGAGGTCGGTGGAAACCCCGCATAAGTCTTGAATGTCTGCTACCACGCCACCGTTTTTGTAAATAGCCCTAGCCGGTCGGTGGAATGGGCACCTAAATAAGGCGCCATTCCACATACGTCAATCGACAATGAAAAATTGAAAAAATGACGTTTTAGCCAACGGCCTTACCATGTTGATTCCATTAGAGCAGAGCATGTTTCAAACTGCGGCAACTTGGTAGTGTGCACAGCGTTGGCAGGGGAACTTGGTGGGACATGATTATTCGCTTAGGCAGTATAAGTCGAGTCCTGGTCACCTCCGATTTAATCGTGTGACTTTACCATGTTCCCCAAGTGGTTCGGAATCCACTATAATCAGGAGGTCCACCCTGTTAGTCAACCCCCCTTTCCCCGAGGTGAAAGAGTCTGCCCTTAGGGTGCCTCAAGTTAACAAACAGACTCACACCCCCCGCCAGGCTGACAGGGTTGCTTAAAAGCAGAAATGCTGAAAGCAGGCGTTAGAAACAACAACACGTTTTAGCAGACATTAAAGGCATACTAAAAATTCTGTTACCACGTCAATTTACGTCATTTTTCAATTTTTCATTGACAATTGACGTATGTGGAATGGGCGCCTAACAGAACTATTAACACAGTCGATATAACACCAACTGACCCTTTGTGAAATAATATTACAACATTGCCATTAACCTTTTCCAATATAATTACAGTATTTAAAGCGAATTGTATGAAATTTTTCAATCCAGCAACAACATAGAAGCTCTTTATTAGGACGCCAAAGCCTAGCAGTTATTTATATAATTTTTATGTTCAGACGAAGCTTGTGCTGATTGGTGCTTGCCGAAATGCAGAAGACAGAGCCCGAGTGAAGGATATGGAGGACCTGTGCTTGCATTTATCGTTGGAAAATAACGTCGTGTTCAAGGTCAACATCCCATACTCTGAACTGAGACAGGAACTGGCAGAATCTACTATTGGGCTCAACGCCATGTGGAATGAGCATTTTGGCATTGGTATGTTGCTTTGCATATTGGATACATAGAAATATATTAACTGGAACGGCGGGAGATACATATATCCTTTACGGTGCTCCCGGTAGCCGTAAGCCAACTATCAAAAAAGTACCAATGTAAAAAATATCGAAGTCATTGCAGCATAACAGAACGGATACCTGAACTCCGTACTTAGCTTGTGCAGGACTGCAGGTACCATACTGATAACGGTCTACAGCCCCGGGATGATTGGATACCGTTGTACTTTTTCGTTATGCCTCTTCCTTCAAAGGTTGGCGATCATCATGGCAATTGTAGTCATGATGACTATACTAGGGATTTGTAATGCAATAGTTTCCCGTTACCTTCTGCATCCTTATGTAATTATTCATTGAGTTCCTCGGCCTTCGGGGCCAGTTTCCCAACCCCAGGACAAGAGTGTCCTGAGACCATAAGGCTTTACTCAGAGCCTCAGCTACTTTGGGGACCGTTCTACTTGTGTTCTATATGGAAAACACAAATGGCACAAATTAAAAAAAATGTCCTATCTCCCTATTACATTCTTGGAGCGGGCCTGATACGATTGGTCTGCAGCCTTCAGCCAGATTATCGCATCAAAATGTTGTTTTGTTTTCCAACGCTTGCTATCAGAATTTCTGCAACCCTGACCCTGTCAGCCTGGCGGCGGAGTGAGTCTATATATTACCTTGGGGCACCCTAAGGGCAGACTCCTTCACCTCAGAGTTGACTGACAGGGTGGACCTCTTGATTATAGTGGATTCTGAAATACTTGGGGAACATAGTAAAGTCACAAGATTAATTCGGATATGGCAAGGACTCGACACGCACATCGACTGCCTGGTAGTCTCTACGCGTTGTCGTGCCCACCATGTTCCCCTGTCAACGCTTCACACTACCAAGTTTATTGCGGTTTTAAACAGGCTCTGTTCTGGAGGATTCACCAATATCAAAATGTAATTTTTTTTCTGATCTGCGCGAGGCCCTATCTTGCACGAGGCCGCCACAAATTTATTAGAGTAAACCTGTCAAATCGTCGTAGTGTTTTTTATCACAATTGTGAACCCTCCATCTCCCCTTCAAGCCGAAACCACTTGACGATGCAGTAAACATACGTTTTGGTGATTTTCTTATAGGTGTCGTGGAGTGCATGGCTGCGGGCTTGGTGACCATCGCTCACCGCTCCGGAGGACCCAAATCAGACATCATTATCGAAACAGAGAGCAGCCGCACGGGTTTCCTGGCGGAAGACGACGAAGAATTCTCCCGAGCTATGGCAACAATCATTAGAATGAATCCCGCACAGCGTGATAGACTCATAACTGCTGCAAGGTACGTACCAAGTCTCTTTCTGGCGAAAATATGGGATATATGTATGTTCCTGTAGGACAATGAGACCCGTGTTCTGGCTAAAGACAATGAAGAATCTGCCTGGACAGTAAAAGACAAGCGGCTCATCAGAACAATTCTCCTGAGGACAGAAAGGGATAGGGATCGAAATGAAGTGAAGAGGAGAAGGGACTGGGCGAAAGAACCATTGGTGGAGAGGATAGCTGGAGACCGCAATAGTTAAACAGTTGAAGTGAATGGACAGCCGAAAAAGCTGGAGAAATGAATAGAGGGAACACGAAGAAGAAGAAGACCAAGGAAGAGATACAGAAGTCAGATTCAGGACGATCTTAGAAGAGGGGACTGGTACCAGAGGAAGTGCTGAATAATCAGAAGTGGAGGGAGTGGCGGAAGGTCACGTTTCACACTAGATCAATAATTATTGATAAAATTGAATAAATCCGACACATAGGGTAAGCTTGTAACAGCTACAAGGTACATAGCCCATGAATGCTTTTATTAATTAATACGTCATGATACTCATGACAGTGAGTTAAATGGTATTTCGAATTAGGTCTACATGATTTCCATTCTAGAGGACGACGGAGAAAGGAGTACCTAGATGATAGAAAAGTAACTAGGTTACGACACCTACCTTGTACTAGAAGATAGACAAGAGTGGAGAAAGAGAAACATTTGCTGCAAACCAATCGATAGATTGCAACTCCTGAGAAATGATAAATCGCTGAAATAAGGTCTGATGGCGGAATATTATCGAATTTGAGGGCTCTGAAAGAGTAAAGTAAAGGTATTTCAAAACAATTGCCTTCGTCATACATTAAAGAAGATATGGGGCCCTTTAGGCTAGGCCCGTGATGGGCCCCTAAATTGACAAGTTAGTACCAGGGAGGCATAGTAACAGAATACAATGAGTTCACAGCCCAAGTAAATGATCTTCTGTAGTTGCAATCTAGCGATTGGTTTGCAGCAAATCCTTCCACCTCCTCCACTCCTCCCTGTCTTGGGCCGTTCTCTTGAGTTCTAAGTAGGTTCCGCATCTCATATCTTTCTTGAGGTCTTCTGCGTACGCCTTCCTTGGTCGCCCTCTTACATTGGTGCCTTCGATTGTGCCTTCTATTAAGTGATAGAATGCATGAATGTCTGGAAAGAAGTGCTAGTTTTCTTAGGTAGGTACTCAAGCCCTCACTTACCTATCCCGTAAAAGCTGGAGACAAAGGGCTATTGAACCCGGTTGGGCCATGTCGAAAAAATGCATAGAGCTAGAGTGCCTAAGGTGTTGTACGATCCAAAAGGCAGAAGATACATGGGAAGGTTACGTGGATGAACCTCGTTAGTGAAGATCTCCGGAAGCTTAGTAAAGTACTTGAAGGACTTTTTATGGACCCAGGCCATGGATTATTTGTATTGTTTCCGTATGAATTTTTGGCCATTGGCAAACTGGTATAGTACGTTCTCATTGAGGCAATGAAACAGGTGAAAGCATGGCTTAACCAAGTACAGATACGAGTCGCCTCTCTGGAAGCTCAGCGTCCGCGACTACTGGAGAAAGGCGCTGTATAGAGACGAGCGCCGGAATGACTTGGTTGCAGTGGCCAAGGTTTTTATCTGACTGTAGAATCAGCTAAAGGCAATGTAATTGTATTTTGTTTGATCCTAGAAACACCCATAGCCCTTTTTGTGTCCAAAGTTTCCATCTTCTCACAAAAATCTTACAGTTAATAAAATAAAACACTGAGTAATCTCTTATTTCAGGTCATCGGTCGGGCGTTTTTCTACTGAAGAATTTGAGATTCAATTTTTACGTGCTGTAGATCCACTGTTCAAGATATGTTCGTAACTCGACGCTTCTGCTTTTGGTGATCAACCAGATTGAAGAAATCAGCATTTCAGTTAGGTTTATTGTTATTAGATGATTTCGAGTTATTGCACGGCCTAGCAGTAGAAATTTGGCAATTTTACAATACATATAGTTTCTGTTTTTGAACAAGTGCTATCTTTTGTTATACAAAAGATTAAGGGCAAACCAGACGCCGATATTCTATTTCTGTGCAAACTAGAATTTCTCATGAAATATGGAACGCAGAACAATGAGAAAATGCTGAATCGCAAGAAGAATTTTTTCTCCTAATTTTGATATATAGTATGTTGCAATCATCAATACCGATCGGCTATAGTTAGTGAACTTGATGCGAAAAAAGGAGTTCAAATTGAAGGAGTTCATCAACTGTGGCGAATTGGGGTTAGTTAAGGCCACATACTATATATCAAAATTAGGAGAAAAAAATTCTTTTTGCGACTCAGCATTTTTTCATTGTTATGCGTTCCATATTTCATGGGAAATTGAAGTTTGAACAGAAAATGGAATATGGCGACTCCGGTTAGCCCTTAATTGCATAGCCTAAAAAAAATGTACCAGATTAACCTCTTCCAGTCGCCTCACTAATCAACTTGATGGTACTTGTGTTGAGTTATGACAGGTCTCCGATGATGATGTGTTGACTCTCACAAGTACAAGTACGATACCACCATAGAAAGAAAGAAAATTGTCTTTATTTTCCGTTTGGGCGCATTTTGGGCCTTTCGGCCCACTCTTACAAATAACTTATTCGCCACTTGCCCCTCAATAAGAAGGTATAATTCTGGGTGAAACTCTTTCAAATTTTGATAAGCCGCGGTTCTTACGATTGCTGAATAGTGGGCCACCGTAAAAAAGCAGTATGTTCCTTTAGCTGTTTGGCGGAATGTAACTCAGCAAGAATCAGAATTTCTATTGCATTTGCAGTGTTGACCTCCTTGTAAACAGCCTCCTCACACAACACTTTCAGCTCCTCTAATTGATACTTGTCAGCGGCAGCTAGAAGTTTCCGCGGCATTTCTTTAAGCTGACTACAAACTCCGGTGTACATGTACTTCACAACTTCTTCTAAAGTTATGTGATCTGTATCTTTGATCACAACTTTGTTGCTGCGTTTTTCATCCATGTCATGCTCAATCATAGCTGCGAACACTGGGCTTCGCGCTGCAAGAATACCTTTATGTGCAGCGATTTCGCCTTCTTCAGCCTTTAGAATCACATCACTGAATTGCTTATTAGCGAATAATTCAGCGAAATTTCTGCTGTGGCTACTTTCCATAATTTTAAATTTTGAAGGGCCCGGCGTCGATATTAGGTCATCATATATTGTGATTTCGCAAAATAAAGTCAGGCTCCCGCCAGGCATGAATGTGGACCTCCTACTCAAAATATAGCTGATGTTGTAGAATGTGTCAAGACGGAATGATTTAGCAGGCTCTATTCGGCAGGTATTAAAGTCGTAATTCACAGAGCCTCCATAAATTTTGCAAGGCTCTGTAGTAGTAGTACCCTTTGCAACGCCCACTTTAGTTAAAAGGGAGACCTGAAATCTAGCTTTTTTGTGGATTCTTGGTGTAAGCAACTGTAGCTCCACTGTTAAGTAATCTGGAACAGATTTTGGATACAACCCCTTACTAACGCGCCCATTCCATTGACCGGCTAGGGCTATTTCCTAAAACAGTGACGTGGTAGCAGACATTCAAGACTTAGGTTTCGTTTCCACCGATCTCGCATTGCAGAATGCAAATGGCATTGACGGAAATTAGAATTTTTCTTTTTATAGAAATCTATTAAAATGTTTGTACTTAACATGACTCCATTTTTTAATTTTAGTTTTTTTGTTTGTGATTTTACTGTATGATCATTGATCAATTTTAACTATGGCATAGAGGAATATATAAACATTTCCGTCAATTCTGCAATGCGAGGTCGCACCTTAGGCGGCCATTCCATTGACCGGCTAGGGCTATTTCCAAAAACGGTAACGTGGTAGCAGACATTCAAGACTTAGGCGGGGTTTCCACCGACCTCGCATTGCAGATTGCAAATGACATTGACGGAAATGTTTGTTTTTCTTTTTATAGAAATCTATCAAAATGTTTGTAATTAACATATCCCATGAAGCCATTTTTTAATTTTAGTTTGTTCGTGATTTTACTGTATGATCATTGATCACTTTTAACTATGGCATAGAGGAAAATAAACATTTCCGTCAATTCTGCAATGCGAGGTCGGTGGAAACGCCACCTAAGTCTTGAATGTCTGCTACCACGTCACCGTTTTTGGAAATAGCCCTAGCCGGTTAATGGAATGGGCACCTTATAACAATGCCCCAACTGGTTTCTTTCCTGGTTGTAACAGAGAAAGGCGGTGATTTGATGTCATCTTCAGTTCTCCGCAAAACCTCAAAATCTTCAATGGTCCATTGGCATTTGAATGTTGTTATATTACTGCACTTTGCTGTGGCCGTACAATCAGGAGTAGGCTTAGTACCGGCACTGATGTTGTTGTTCATATCTGTAACCTAATTACTCTCCAGATCTCGACTATAATTAGATGAGAATCAACACTGCAAACATAAAATTACTTCAATCCTACTAGTGTATACTAACTACCTGAGATTCTGGGGACTTGTGGCAAGAAAAATATTCCGGACCTGACAGATTGACTTAGGCGGCTATTCCACTTGTCAATTTTTTATCAATTATTGATGCACAAATAACGGAATATTGACAAGTGGAATGGCCGCCTTAGTAATTTAAAAGTCATTATTATTGATTTCATATTGTGTTTTCCTATTTATCTATTAGTACCGTACTGTAATCCATCCATGTCAAATAATCGCCCCATGGGTAAATACAGGTCTCAGTGATTTACCCTACGGCTATCACAAAGCATTGGATTAATCGCTATGGAACAGCATCAATTGCTTAGTCCAGAATTAATTGGCTAATGTATATACATAGCCTAATAGCGGTATTTCATAATTTAATGACATGGTAATCTAAATCCGCCATAAGATAGTATGGCACAAAATTTAATTAATACAGTATGTAATCCCATTGGCATCGTATCTAAAAATTACCGCCAAATTTTCTTTATAAATGGGAAAGCAATACACTATGCCTATTAGTTTATAGTACGGTACTGAAGTAGTAAGTAAAGTTCTGAAAGACATTTGATGGACCCAGACCCTACTTATTATAATGGCCCTTAGGTCCTTTATCCAATGCCAACGACCCCGTGGATTTCGGACATTATTTGTATTATGGATCCATTTGAATATTTGGCCCCTCACAAACTGGTATATACGCCCTCTATGTCAACCTACATCGGCTACAAGCCATAAATGGACAAGCTGAGACAAGCTTACCATAGACGCAATGAAATAGGCGAAAGCATGACTTAACCGAGTACAGATACAGCTAGTATACGAGTCCTAGAAGTTATATTAACTAACTCATCAGTCAAGCATCATATGAAATTTCGCATCTCAGAGGCACCTACACTCTACAGTATTTTACAGAGATTGCACAGTAGCTTATAGAGACTTGTAGGTAAAAGATATCCTATAGCAGGAACTTTGATTTCCATAATATAATAATTGCTAGTATTATTATTGATTGAGTATTAGCCTATCGCATTGCCTCGTATAATAATGTTTGGCTGATTCACAATTCAGATTATCAAAAACATTGATATCTTATCGCACAATAAATCACCGCAGATTATTCGTATTCATTTACGCAGTCAAATGATTTTTATAACTACTATGCAAATGTACAAATATTTTTAACACCCCCACTTGCTTGTGTACTAGCACAGGTTAGCCAAATTAATTTGCCTGCAAAACTATTGTAAGAAATGCCAGTCCTGGGCCTTGTTATTGGAGGTGAGTTCCTATTTTACATTATCACTTTCATCGTGCATATGTGTAGTGAAAATTCCAATTCTTAAGAAAAAAGTAAAATCGCATAGAAATCACAATTTAAAGAATGTATCCGATTGACAGCTCTTTCAGTTGCCTCTGTAGGTTAGTTACGTGTTGAGTTACGACACGTCTCCGCGATCGCATGGCGAGTAGAGACTCGCACAAGTACGCAAGCACGTTACCACTTTCCCATCGAAGTCGATGAAGACTAGGTAAACTATTAGCATGGTGCTATGTTATCGTAAAGCTGGCCATTCACGAGGGCTCCAAACGGACCCGCGACAAGCCAAATGGCGCGTCCTGTTCCATTTGGCGTTAGCGCCATTTAGAGCGGTCATCACGACTACGCTGAACCAGTCACTCCAAATCTTTCAAATTGTACAGTGTAAAAGTATCTCTTCCATATCGTAACACTGTACAGCGTGTTCGTGATGGCCCCTCTAAATGGCGCTAACGCCAAATGGAACAGGACGCGCTATTTGGCTTGGCGCGAGTCCGTTGGAGCCCTCGTGAATGGCTAGCTTTACAGAAGGACTGGTACATTTTCTTGCTGTCCAGTGCATCGCCAAATTTGAAACTTCGGCCTATATCCAGGTTTACTTTATGGGCAATGTTCAGAATTCTGTGGGGATACCCTCAATGGTGTCCCTCTATCTGAGCCACCAATGCGAAAACTGCATGCTAACCTATATATAAACATGATAAACATGTGATACGGTAAATTATTTACTTTAGCCTATTGTATTTAAAACCCCATTTTCGTGACGGTCCCTTAGTTAAGAGGAAGCGGATCGTACAAGTTGACTATTCCTGATGGATCATAGGCTCCTATATATTAGGCTAGTCCATACATCATGGGGCTCCCGTTATACCCATGAGCGAATTACGGGAGATAGGCCTATATAGACGATCGTAAAAAACATGAAAATCAACAAAGCTGGATAGCTAAACAGATACCTTCGTGGTCCCGTGCTGCAAAACTCGTTAGGCGGGGTTTCCATTGACCTCGTTTTGCAGAATGCACATGACGTTGACGTGGTAGCAGACATCATTAACAAGTCTTTAATGTCGGCTACCACGTCAACGTCATGTGCATTCTGCAAAACGTGTTCAATGGAAACCCCGCCTTACCTACACTTAGCTTGTTCTCATTGGATGTAGCTTTGGAAACAAAACAAACCGTCGGTAAAGGTATGAATTCGGAAATCCGAAGGTATGGTATGTAATGGAATGGGAATTAATTAACAACATAGCGAGTTCCCCCGAATTCCACTATCCCTAGCTTCACCAACGATTGTGGAAGCCAGCCTTTGCATGGACTTCGTGCGTTTTTTCTTGCAGCCGTTCTGAAAAGAAGAATAAAGAAAAAGAAGGCGAGAAAAGATGCAGAGGAAGAATACAAGAAAGGGTTGGAAATGTTAGAAGACCAGCACCAAAGCGTGAATAGATTCAACACTCGATTGCCCTCAAATTCAGTTCAGCCAATTTATATAAATAAATAATTGTAACTAGCCTACCAACTCCAGTAAGAACTGGAAACTAATCGTTAATGATAAATGAATAAATAATTATTGACTTTTTGTTCCATTTTCGGCTATTCCACTTTTAAATTTTTCATCAATTTGATGAGAATTTTTCTTTACTATGCCAAAAGCAAAATTCTCGTCAATTATTGACGCGCAAATGACAGAATATTTACAAGTGGAATAGCCGCCAATGCATGATAAGTCTACTGCATGAAATGGTCCTTAATTACTTGAATAGGCTAAATCACGGTATGTAAGTTTTGAACTACAAAGAACATAATAAGGAACTTATATATCGGACAACTATACCCCTTGATATTTCTATAGGGCTCATGAGAATAGAATTACTAGGCTATATAATTATTATGCCTGATATTACTCAAAGAAAATGAGAAAGCCTCACCATTACATCGATTAAATGAATTGACTAACAATTTTCAATAGTAACTTTCATAGTAAAGCCACACGTATAATTCGGAGGTGGCTGATGGCCATTATTTCTTCTAATTTCAGCAGTCTGATCGAGGCGATTATAATACCGGGGTTAAATAAATAATCTAGGATTATAACTGTAAACAAACAAATTTTGAATAGCACTTTCCATTATAAAATTATCTTGTTTTAATCTTGGATTAAATAAATACCGGTATTATAATCGCCCAAATCAGGCTGCTGACGCAACAAATTAATGCCTCTACCGTTAACAGTTTCCGTTAAATTTTAATTGTTTACAAATTGGTACTGATAATTAGATAAAATATAATAATAATAATAATATAATTAAATAGGTGTCCATTCAATCAATCAATCAAAATTTATTTCCAAAATAAAATTTTTACAGTTTTGTGTCACTTCCCTATGTTGGGCAATCCGAGTGTACAGTATGATCTTCACTATTATAGGCCTAATTCATTAAGTTCCTAACTAATCTGAAATATTGGAAAAGTTTTTGGGACAAATTGATTCTCCTTGGGTGCTGTCTTTACAGATAAAAATGAAGAAACTCCAAAAAATACTGTGACCGAGCAGCCAAAACCTATTAAATATTGGACTGAAACTTTGCCGGAAAATAGACCTCCTGATGAAAAACCAAAAGAAGAAGGTTCGTTGAATTATTAAGTTTACTTTTTTTTATTCTGACGATAGCTTATTAAGAGCGTATTAGAGTGCCTACCTACCCCCACTACGAGTTTTTTTCACAGGAAATATCAATTGTAGATTAGTAGAGCCGGCAACATCGCCAATATTAAAACAGAAATCCTCCTTTACAGTCGACACTTAGGTTTTTCCTTCAGAGTTCAGTAACAACAATCGCATTTCCAAGAACCGGTCCGAGTTTACTCGAACATGCTTTCCAATTTATCAAAATTAGTAGATAGAGAAAATGAGTAATTTCATGGTAAATAATTTTCCTATGGTTAAATTTCCGATATCACGGGGGGGGGGGGGGGGAGGGGGGTTGTCCACCTGACGTCACTGGAGGTGAGGTAAATTCTAGATAGGTCAGACCAACACATTACCACACACCAATACTGGCAGGGCACGCAATGCATTTGAGCGTGAATTTTCTATCATTTTTTCAAAAAAACATTTTTTTTTACAAAACCAAATCCTTTTCTGGGAAAGCAACCTGTCCGGTTTCGTTACTCAATTTAACACCTAAAACATACCTGAAGGTAGAAATTATCGCTAGAAAGGTTTCGCAGAAAAATTATTTTTTATAGTCATTTTTCATTAAAATTTAGTTATTTTTATTTTTTTACCCACAGAAGCAACCTATCAAGGGGCAAGCGACCCCCCGCATTTGGTTAACATTAATAACGACTACAATATATGTGAATTTAAAAGAAATTGTTGGAGCCGTTTTTGAGAAATAATTTTTTAGACGTTTTTGGAGTTTTTTTGAGAATAAACCCCCCCCCCCCCAATTAAGTTAGCCCCAAATAAAAAAATTGTTCCGAGGTATGATTTTTGTGAACCTATACATGCCGAATTTCATCAAAATCGACCGAGTAGTTTGCCTGGAAATCGACGCACAGACAGACAGACAGACAATTCGTAAAAACCACTTTTTTGGGTTCCTGGGACCTTAAAACGTGTAAATCCGTTGAAATCTCGGAATCGAAAATTTCGACCGTCACAAAGCTTTCCTTATAGGCCTACTACGTATAAATTGGAAAGCAAAAATCAAATTCAATAACTGTGACCAATATATCTTTATGACATCACATCTATAGCTCTACAATCAGTACGTAATTCCTGTGAAATTTGACCTTGTGGCAAAAATAGATAGTGGGTTTCCGATCTGCCATTGTCACTAGGTCTACATATCACGTACCCGCAGGGGCGTCGTCTGGGGTCTCAATTGCCCCCCTCCCCTCACTTTGCAATTGAAAAGATGCGACACGGTCCCCGACAAACAATGAAATCGTTGCAATAACCTTGTTTAAATAAGTACGCAATGCTCTGTATAACATTTGCATCTTATTCGACTTTTAGGTCTGTTTGCAAATAAATGATTATATTGTATTTTATTTATTTATTTAAAATGTACCTAATTTTATCTTGCCCCCGTGAAAATATTGTAATGGTGTACGCCCCTGCCGCCATGCCCTTTAATATCAATATATGGTACCGTAGGTATATAAATATTTCTTTCAGGTATGTCAGATTTGGACAAAGTAGAAGTCTGCTGCGAAATTTGCATGGCATTCTTAGAGTGTCTACAATAGGTCTAATAGTTACCTATACTAGTACTGAATCTTCGATTTGAATTCCGACAAGTTGCAGATTATTCATGATTCTCTTATGTTCTCTTATTAGCTATAATTTTTTCATGAATACGTCTATTTCTGTACATTTCTGTCACCTATCGTCGCCGTCTCACGGAACAACCCTTGCACCAACCCTATATATATATATTAAAAAAAAATCTGGAGCTATGTAGGCCTACGAAAAATTCCTCTATCAATTGACAAATTATCTTAAAGAAAATTAGTATAAGTAATAGAGGACTATTTTGTGCATACTATACTATAAGGTATTTTTAATTTTAGTGCAGTAATTAATTTTCTGCTTAACGTACTCATAGGAAACTTTGTAACAGCAATAATTTTTAATAGGTATCTTATAAATCATATGGTCATGCGCAACGCGTCTTCTACTGCATTGAAAGACCAAATCTGTATGAATTATTAAATAAAATATAACATTATATTATACGTACGGTAGGCCTATTATATTAAATAGAAAACGAACAGTTTTAGGAGTGATTCAGGAGTTACTATAATAGCCTATCTAAGACCAGCTTCCTCTGAAAAGTCGTATTCGCGACATTAGGCCTAAACATGTTCCACTATCAGGTTACATTCATCAATGAACAAGTATGCAATACAGTACAAAACAATAGCAGAGTAATTAAATTAACCATTGATTAGGTAAGCCTACTAACTTTAAGAATAGAAATTTATGGTTTAAATTATGAGGATCAGAAACGTACATTTATATAAAATAGATAGGTATTGTCCACGCAAAATGAGAAAAGTATGGACATGGAATGTTTTGATCCTGTACAACACTGTAAAAATATTCCTTGCACCAGTTTGTGTTACATTGTTGGATTGGATGCAAGGCATAGCAAAAATTGTGCAAAGAATATTTTTACAGTGTTGCTCAGGATGAAAACATTCCATGTCCATACTTTTCTCATTTTGCGTGGACTATACTTATATTCGTCACACCTGAATTAATCTGTTATTTTTTATTTAATGATGTAACAATAAATTCTAAAAATATTTGCTCCATGGAGCGTGAATTTTCCATAATTTCTTAAAAAAAAAAAAAAAAAAAAAAAAACCTGTTTCATTTGGTTCTTATATATTTAACACCTAGGCCTAAAACATACCTGAAGTTAGAGAGCATGGATAAAAAGGTTCCACAGAAAAAATAATTTTTTAGTCATTTTTTTAGACTCCTAGAAGCAAGCTAGGGCCTACCTAACTATCGGGGCAGTGCGTTTTCGTAACATTAATAGCAACTACAATATAAAATTTCAAAGAAATTGTTGGAGCCATTTTTTATAAATACTTTTTTGTCCGCTTTTTTAGTATAATCCCCCAAAATAAAATAAAAAACTGAGGTGTGATTGTTGTGACTTTACATATGCCGAATTTCATTAAAATCCACCTAGTAGTTTTGCCCGAAATTCGGAAATCGATGAAACGACGGACAGACTGACAATTATTACACTATTTTGGGACCTTTAACACTTGTAAATCTGTTTTAACCATCAGAAATCTGTCCTTGTACTACGGATTAATAGGAAAGCAACAATCTTCGCTTAAAAATATAAATTACTTTGTCAAAGGGACGCAGTTGAACCTCGGGGTACTAAACTGATAGGTACCGTACTCTTTAATTTCTTGGGAAAATGTATAAAAATGTTAACTTTACATTTCACATGTCACCTCTTAGCTTAAATCATTCGAGTAGTTGCGCATGCACTTGTGATGCACTCCACGTTAGAATTCTCTATTTCTCTAGAAAGATATAGAAAAGAAAACTAGAAATAGATGACAAGTGGAATACCCGCCTATAATTACATGTTACAATACCCTATAGAGGCCCTAAAATATCAGTGATAGGCCCTAAAAAATTGAAGCAACATCAACATTCAACAAACAAACATGGCGAACAATAAGTTGGATAATTTGTCAGAAAATTCATCTTTAAAGTCTATTTTCGAAGAGGCATTAAGCAATTTTGAGGAAATAGACAGTGGAAAGACTGCTGCGACAGAGCAGCAGGTATTTATCAACTATTAAATTATTGGAGTTTAACGGTATAGTAGGGTTAGAGCTTAAACTACTTCATAATGATAGATCAAGGAGTTGAACTAGCTGTTGTTTATTTTTTCTCATTTTGATTTGACCGGCCTAGAATAGTAAACCAGTTATAAATGTACATTATTTAGGGGGGTATTCCACATACGTACAACGTCAATGAAAATTATGAAATTGATGGTGGCAGCAGAATTTTTAGTATGTAAAAATGTCTGCTGCCACCATCAATTTCATAATTTTCATTGACGTTGTACGTATGTGGAATACCCCCCTTAGCCTATTATGCATTGCGGTTTTACACACCTATTAATATTTCCCCATGGTCCATCAGGGAGGGAACGACTTCACTTTATAACAACTTTGAAGGACCCTGGAGATAGGTAGAAATTCGTTACTTCAGAAAGGACTTTTGGAGTAAACAGACTAGACGGTGCTATTAAAGAAATAGATTCGATAGGGGCCTTTCGCTTGGCCCTGCGCGAAATAGTTAGTTTTTTTTTTTTTTTTTTTTTTTTTTTTACCTTCGTGGGGCCTACTCGTTTGAGTTCCTATAAGCGGCGACCTAGAAGGTCTTTTGCTTCCACGTTTGCCGTCTACGCCCATCTTATAACACCAGTCTTTTTGATAAATTCTAGTGTTTTTGTGATGGGATTAGATCGGATGGTTTCCTCTTCAGACCTAGGGTGGCCAAGAGTTTGGTATCGAGTTTTTCCCAGCGCTTCACATTCAAAGAGAATGTGTTCAGCTGTTTCTTCTTCAACTTCACACAGTCTGCATCTACTGTCGTTTTTCACGCCAACCCTATGCATGTGTTTGTTGAAGTGGCCGTGGCCCGTAAGCGTGCCAACCACCCTTCTAGCTTGCTCTCTACTTAAAGAGAGAAGCTGATCGGTGAGCTTTTTACTAGGACCCGGAATAACCTTCTTAGCAAATCTGCTTTCCGGGACTTTCTTCCATTCCTCTGCAGTTTTTCTCTGCACCCATTTTTGTACAGAAGTACGGGCCTGGCAATAAGCCATCCCATACTTAGGTTCTGCACCAATGAATGGCGTTTCTGCACCTTTTCGAGCCAGCTCGTCGGCTCTTTCATTCCCATCAAAGTTCGAGTGAGCCGGGACCCAAATCAGCGAGACTGAGTTTTCCCGACACACCTTTATTAGGAGGTTGATGCAGTGCCACACCATTTTTGATGTGATCTTTATAGCCTCCACAGCCTTAATCGCTGCCTGCGAGTCTGTATAGATAGAATAGTTCGTTAGTGCATAGACTAAAGTTAATCTGTGGAGAGACACGGACTCTAATTTTTGTACTGCATTAGCGTCTCTACCGGCTCTGACTGGTCAGGAACTCTAATTTTTGTATTGCATTAGCGTCTCTACGCTACTTATACTCACAGACACCAAACAACAACAACAGACAGCGTCCAGAACCTCTACTGTCATATTTCCTGTAAGCCCGTCAGGAACGTGTGTAGGACTAAGATTTTGTGGTAAAGGATCACTTTAATGCCTTCTTATTCTTTCGTCCCGTGTGCACAACGTGAAGTGGTGACCTCGGGTCCATTGATTTTTTTTTATGACACCGGCTAAGACACCGTTTCCCTTAGGCGCGGTTTCCACCGACCGGCTAGGGCTAGATACAAAAACAGTGACGTGGTAGCAGACATTCAAGACTTAGGCGGGGTTTCCACCGACCTCGCATTGCAGAATGCAAATGACATTGACGGAAATGTTTGTTTTACTCTATGCCATAGTTAAAATTGATCAATGATCATACAGTAAAATCACAAACATACTAAAACGAGGACCTCGCACAGTTGACGCTCTGACGTAATGACATTAAAAAATCATGACAGCTTCAAGTCTATACATTCATTGATCAACACCCCCTCGGCTGGATTTTTGTTTCATAGCAACTTATGAAACAATCGATCCTGCTTTGGCCATAATATTTTGTTTCACATGATTCCGGAATTCCTACAATCTATTTTTGGTACAAAAGACGGCAAGGCAGGCCACGGCCCGATAGAGAGAAGTTGAAAGTAACTTGTGGAAGATGTCTGTGGTAGCTTGGTAGAGGAAGACCAAGGACTGGGATGTCTGGTGAGAGACTTTCCCCGAGTTGTAGCGCCGAAGAAGAAGCCTTTTACGCTATTAAGATTAATTTGAATGATTTTATTTACAGACTTTAATCAAGACTACTATTGAAAAGCTCGAGACTGCTACTCGCTTGATTAACATCGGACAAGTCTTCAGCTCAAATGAAATGCTTGAAGAAGTTAGCACTGGAAATATCCAATACCTCGCAATACCCGCTTTGCTGGGCAAACTCGTAACCCAACTTCAAAACACAGACCGCTTGTCAATTTTAGAAACGGCAGAGGTTTACTTCAAAGACTTTTTAACTCGTTGTCAAGAGTATTCTCTAATTTCTAAATCAATCAATGTAGAAGACTTAACTAAGATAAGTGATAAAAAAGACTTAACAAATATGGTGCTTGATAGAAATGAAAAGATCAAGAGGTATGAAAAGCAAAAAAAGTTACACTCAGAATTGGTCAATTTAAAAGAAATTCTAGATCGTTCAGACGAGGAGGTGCGAAGGAAATACTTTGTAACATTTGTTAAAAACTTAGTGTTCACTGCTGAAGAAGAACTGAAAAGTATAGCTATGGAGAAACCTTTTGCGGAGATAATGAAGAGCGAGCGAGAAAAAGGTGTGAAGACGAAGGGACAAGTTCCTAAAAAGGTACAACCATTGCAGGCTGTAATTATAACCAGAAACGAGTTGCAGAAGAAGGTTTACGGCGCTGGATATCCAAGTCTACCGACTATGACTGTTGATGAGTTTTATTCGGACAGAGTAAAGCAGGGAATGTAAGTAAATAAATACTTATTTTACCTTATCCAACGCCCACTCTTGGGGTTACCGCCATCTGGTGCCGCACCTGTCAGTATAGTGATGTTTGTCTTTGTTAGGGCTCTGAATCGATTGACACGTTAGAAAGTGGTCTGAAGTAGGCCTAGGCGAAACAGGTGAGCCCTCAGGGAGTCGTGGCCAGTTGTGCCGCGAAAGCGAGCGACAAAAGCAGCTCTTGGTAGGTCATGTGGTAAAGGAAGGTTTACCAAAGTTTCCCATAGCTGTTCTGCTGAGCTGGTTGATAGAGCATTCTTGTGTCTTCTAGTTAGTATTAATTTAAATAAATAAGTAAATAATGGCTTTGATGAAGCAGTGGCATCGGGGACGATATGCTGAGCCCCCGAGATAAAAACTACCGCAGATGTGGATGAAATTTTTGGAGGTACGCTTTCACATCTTCCCGGATTCTACTCCTCCATCTAGTAAATCCTGCCTTAACAGTCTTTAATTATAATTATTTTTCGTTCTAAAGTATTACTAAGTCGAATCAAATCAAAAGAACAGTTCCGAGTTTGCTCGAACATGCTGTCCAATTTATCAATTAGTAGGGAGAGAAAATGATTAATTTCATGGTAAATAATTTTCCTATGGTTAAATTTCGGGTATCACGTCCACCTGACGTCACTGGAGGTGACGTAAATTCTAGATAGGACAAACCAACCCATTACAACACAGCAATAATGGCAGGGCACGCAATGCAATTGAGCGTGAATTTACTTTCATTTTTTCAAAAAATTTTTTTTACACAAAACCAAATAGGTTTTTGGGAAAGCAAACTGTCCGGTTTCGTTACTCAATTTAACACCTAAGACATGCCTGAAGGTAGAAATCATCGATATAAAGGTTTCGCAGAAATATTAATTTTTAGTCATTTTTCATTAAAATTAAGTTATTTTTATTTTTTTACCCCTAGAAGCAAACTATCAAGGGGCAAGCGACCCCCCGCATTTTATCAACATTAATAACGACTAGAATATATGTGAATTTAAAAGAAATCGTTGGAGCCGTTTTTGAGAAATAATTTTTTTAGACGTTTTTTTGAGAATAAACCCCCCCCCCCCCAAATTGAGTTAGCCCAAAATAAAAAAAATTGGTCCCGAGGTATGATTTTTGTGAACTTACATGCCCAATTTCACTCTAATCCGCCGAGTAGTTTGTCCGGAAATCGATGAACAGACAGACAGAGCGACAGACATTTCGTAAAAACCACTTTTTTGGGTTCCTGGGACCTCAAAACGTGTAAATCCGTTGAAATCTCGGAATCGAAAATTTCGACCATCACAAAGCTTTCCTTATACTACGTATAAATTGGAAAGCAACAAATCATATTATCCATAAAACAATTACGGCATAGGATGTCGTCATATAAATAAACACACATACAGTACGCACACATACATACACACATACTATTGCCTATGAATACGAAGAGTGCTCCATAAATTCCGGTACTGAGTAAAATGCACTGTCCATCAAATATATTTTTAGTGCGTCCTTAAATTGGCTGACACTTGTTCATTCCCGCATAGAAAGAGGTAATTGGTTAAGTAGAGTTTTTCCGTTTGAAAAACGTCATTTTCATAGAGTTTAAGCCGATGTGGCTCTAGTAACTTACCAACATTCTGCCATTCCTTGAATTTTCTCGGGAGAAAAAGTTTGAGTTGGTATCAACCTAGCGGAGTTAGGGTTATGAAGCCCTCTCTTAGACTCAATTAGGAAGAGCCGGGAAGAACCTTTTGATTCCAGGCAATCGACCTTGCTTGCTCATCTTCTCGAGTCGCAATCCAGGGATTGGTTTGCAGTGAATGTTGCATTCTTCTCCTCCACTCTTGTCTGTTTTGTGCGGTCCTTTTCAGTCCTTTATAGGTGTCGCACCGTAGGTCCTTCATGACATCCTCTAGGTACTCCTTCCTCTGTCGTCCTCTTGAGTTGGTGCCTTCAACCATACCCTCAATGATGTTCTTGAGGAGCTTTTCGGGTCTCAGAATAGGCCCCATCCATTTGCCTCTTCTTGCTTGCTCATTAAACCCTGTATATTCTTTTGCAGCTTCCCTGAGCATGGTTCAAGCTACGCCAAGTCCATGCAAGAAATGGCTGACCCACAGGTAGAAAAAAGAATGGAGGAAGAGGAAGAGACGAAGAAGGATGAAGCTGAGGACACTGATGACCCTGAAGCGTTGCAGAGGAAAAGAAACATGGACGAATATAAGGACGAGCATCGCCGCGGCTGGGGTAACCGAATGAACAGAAGTTGAAGTGTCGTGCTTATCAATGCAAAGACAAAATTTTCCTTTTTTTGTAAACAAAAGTATTTTGGACTAAAGGAATGACTTAAAGTATAAAGACTTCTTATGGTGCGTGACTGGTATCCAAATCTAGTCCCCATGGTAACTAAGGAGGAAATCGTAGCCGGGTGGCAGAGAATTACAAGCTAATAATTAAAAAATAAAAATATTATTTCCTCGTTGAAAAAAGAATATTTTTGACTTCTTGATTATTCAAGATAGTTTCATGATTATTTTTACATTATCTACGAGTTTGTAAAATATATTTTTTGTTTGAAAAAACCAACCGCACCTTTCATTGTACGGATACCATCGAACTGAAGGAAATTCATGTTTAACACGTAAAAGACAGATACTACTGAATCGGAAAAATAATGAATGCACAGTATTAAGACATGCACCAACATGCAGCGGGTGCCTCTAATACCAATCCAGTCCCCACATCCCTGTGTGATGATAACCGAAAAGGTCCCCGCTAATTTAGCCACAATTGTAGAAAACGTAAAAAAAGCCTGGTCAGGTCAACACCACACTGTCTAAAACAATGTTTGCTATATATATCATATCAGGGAACATTTCTTCTATTTTACTACCAACATTGCTACGCCAGTCGAGTTAGCTTAAAAATCCACAGTACATAGACTTTATCAGGATTCCATTCAGGGCAGTAGGCAAATAAATAACAATCATTACAATACAAATTTTCTATTAAAATGTTGAACATAAATATTTAAAAAGTAGCATATATACAAGTAAATCATATTTTTAAAAAACTGTAAAATACGCGAAACTACAATACTAGAGGAAAACGATTTTCATTTTTTTTTTAACATCGTTCCTCTTTAGAACCCTCAGTCATACTCCCGTAAGCTAAACACAATCGCTGTTCTGCTAAGAGGAAGCACAAATTATTAGAGTTCAAAATAAAAAGTATAACTAAACATCAATGACATAAAGAACCTTGACGCATTAGAATGTAGATGAATATTTATACATCACTGAGAAGGTCCCACGTGGGCGTGGCTAGGCTAGGCTCTTAGGCGCAGTGACGTATTTAAAGATGGGCCATAATGAGGGCGGATAAAAATTTATGTTTTCAAAGTGAATGCAACGAGCGGAGGGGGGGGGGGGGGCAAATTGGTAAAAGCGTCACTGCCGAAAGCAGAAAATTTAACAATGCTCATTGGCTTATTTAAGCGGAACCAATAACGCTCCATATAGGTTAATCTATGTCATTGACACACACTCATATCACAAATTATGCTTGTCAAAATGTACAACATCAGCAGCGTCATGAGCAAGTCAAGCATATGGCCAATCCATCATCTGAACCAGTATAACTGTAACAATAAAAAAGGAAAACGTATTTTTGACGAATAAACTAATTAGGCGCACTGCAAGCAGGGATGCCGTTGAAATCATATGTACGTAAATTATTCGGCCATTTCGTTGGTTGATCTGCTGCTCTGTTTAATTTGAGTACCGTTTGAAAAAGTATTGGTGAGCTCCACGCTTTCTGGTGTTTATAAAAAATTGTTTTCGGATTCGGAGGCTAATCAAGCTCTTGGCCTGGATTGTTGTTTTGAAACTTAAGAGTGTACAGCCCGTAGGAAATTGGCAGCCCGAAATGTAATACTTTTAATTTTTTATTCAATTAACTAAGCAAGTTATTAAAGATTTGGCTCATTTGAGTTGTAGAAAACTATTTTTAATTTTCGAAATTGTAGTTTTTTCATAGTATCTATTTTACGCGAAAAATGATTAAAAAAATTATTATCGTGTTTTTTACAACTTAAATGAGCCAAATCTTTAATAACTTGCTTAGTTAATTAAATTAAAAATATTCAATTTCGTGCTGCCAATTTCCTACGGGCTGCACACTCTTAATATTTAGGTGTCTCATTTGAACATCCCTGACTGCAAGCTTTTTGTTTAGGGAGGACGGAAGGGGGTGACATTTTTCTTTATAATATTAGCTGCTTTTATTCGGCACCGGGCCATCGTAGGATATACCTCGCAGTCGAAGCGTCGTTTTAAGGTACAAGTGGACACCCACCATATCGATCCAAGTAATTTTTTAAATTTCAAATGAAACATCAATCGCAGAGCAAGCAGAGCATTCGGAAAATGTCTTCACAACTTTCATTTCATGACCCCCTGAGCCTAGAACCACCCTCTGTTCAAAATGTTTTATATATACATATATATATATATATATCGATTTTAGGAAACACTCTAGTCTAACTTCCGTAAATATTATCCGATTTTGATGAAACTTTGCACAAACATTGATCATACAAATGTCTTGATAAAGTTCGTTAACCCGCTAGATCCACTATTTAGTTACAAGATGGCGGCCGATTGAAACCTTATATAATTCATATCTCATTTAATATTGGTCACAGAGGTATGAATTCAAATTTGACTGAAAGCCCGTATTATTATCTACAATAATGGTGACCAACACTTTTTACGACAAATCAACGATTTGAAGATGACGTCCAGTCAAAGTAAAAATAATTTAATAATAAAAGTTCATAGTCGTCATTGTTTGGAACACAATAGTGTTTTGTGTGTTGATGTTGTGGTCAGGAAAATAATCAAGTATTTTTTTATATGTTATTACATATGTACATAGCGTGGGTAGCGTAGAGGAGAAGCAGGGTCTGCGGAATTTCCCTACACCTGCAGGCTGATCGAGGCTATTATAATACCGGTATTTATTTAAGGCTGAGTGTTCAAAATGTTTTGTAAACCAGAAATTATCGTAATTTTTGGACGAAATTAATTAATTGCTCGTTCCACAGCAACAAAGATAAAAAAGGGAACAGATGAAAAAATCTTAAAAAATACGAGCTTTCTGTGAAAGCTGTCTATTTTCCCTACAGATTTACAACTGTGCTACAAAATCGCTTTAAGGCTCTTTATCTAATTTTTCTAAGGTAATAATATTTCAGTTCAGAAAATATAAACTTCCTGCGATAACTTGTATTTTGTATGAGTTTTTTATCTGTTCACTTTGTTATCTTTGTATCTGTGGAACGAGCAGTAAATTGGTTTCGTCAAAAAATCAGCAAATTTTCTTGTTTACAAAACATTATGAACACTCAGGCTTAATCCCCTGGTAGTAAAAATGTAAACAAGATAATTTTGTAATGGAAAGTGCTATTCAAAATTTGTTTGTTTACAGTTATAATCCTAGGGTATTTATTTAACCCCGGTATTTATTTAATCCCCTGGTAATAAAAATGTAAACAAGATAATTTTATAATGGAAAGTGCTATTCAAAATTTGTTTGTTTACAGTTGTAATCCTAGGGTATTTATTTAACCCCGGTATTATAATCGCCTCGATCAGGCTGCAGGCTGAATGGCCAAAGCCGAAAGGGATTTTTTACACAAATCCAGTTCCATAACTGTGTTAGTGACTTCTCCATTATATCAAAATGAATAGGAACATTTATTTAATTTACGGATTCTTCAGTTCCCCTACAATCGATATTTCCAGTGGAAACAAATTCTGTACGCCTGTAAGGATTTTCAGGAATAGTTCAGTTGGTAGAGAACAAGACTATGAACCGGGAGCTTGAGTTTCGAGACTCAAAATGAAGAAGTTACTCTTAAGAGGACATGCTACGCAGAAAATGAGCACCCCAAAATTGGTTGTTTTCATTGACTTAATTTTTTTATTTAATTAACAAAGCAAGTCATTGAAGTTTTAGCTCATGGAAGTTGTAAGAGACTACTTCATGAATCATATAATAGGAGATATTAAATTTTTTGTACCTTAGCTCTTTCATAAATACCAGACAGGACCGAAATTTCGCGTATCCTGGGATTTTTGGAAGAACTACGAGACCGTAAAGTAAAAAGCAGAAAGCTTGTGTCCAGAATTATGAAAAGTGCCCCACCTCCGATTATAATAGGCGGTAGAAATATCCCCTACGAAGAGCAAGCCATTAAAAATCTTGGCCTCTACGTTTACCAGGGTCTTACTTGGCATGATCATACCAAAAGAGTGTGTAAAAAGGTTTTTTACTCCTTACACGCCCTGCAGCGCCTAAAATTTTTACTGCCTGTTGCTATAAAGCGAAATCTGATCCAATCATTAATATTTCCTATATTCGACTATGTTCATTTGATTTACAGTAGTTGTAATGAAGTTGATGCTAGGCGCCTCCAATATGCGCAGAACTCATTCATGCGGTTTATTTACAATGTGAAACGGCGGGATCACATATCCCCATTCTACCGCAGGGCTCAGTGGCTAAATTTAGGTGAAAGAAGAACTTTCCACTCACTATTATTAGTATATAAGGTTTTGAATAGTGCAGCTCCTTCATATATCTATGACCGCCTAAAGCCATTGAATTCCCATGGAAATGGACTTGTATTGCGAATACCCCGACATAACACAGCTTTATATGGTAGTTCTTCTTTTGTAAATGTCAGCCGCCAGTGGAACTCCCTAGATAAGGAAATTAGATCGCAGCCAAAGATTCGTGGGTTCAAAAGCCAGTTGCTGAAAAAATTGCTAGGAACAGAATCGCTTTAGAATAAGATTACTGTCTAGATATTTACTGTATATCTTTTTACGTCACGTCACGTTTTGAATAAGTTCTTTTTATGCATTGTTAGAATAAGATTGTTTAATTTAAGCGTATGTATTTCGGAAATTGTATTGTTCTTGGACGTGGGTTAGGCAGAAAAAGACTTTCTAGTCTTAAGTCTCGCCCCGTAAATATAAGACGTTTATTATTATTTTTATTAAAAATACCCGACAATAAGATGCACAAAGTACTCTTCTACAACTTAGATGAGTCAAATTTTTAATAACTTGCTGAGTTAATTAAATAAAAAAAGAAAATTATTTAATTTTGGGGTGCCAATTTTCTACGTAGCATATCCTCTTAAGAGTGTACAGCCCGTAGGAAATTGGCAGCCCAAAATTTAGTACTTTTTATTTTTTATTTCATTAACTATGGCTCATCAAAGTTGTAGAATACTAATTCATGCATCATATAATAAGGTATTTTTAGTTTTCGAAATTGTAGTTTTTTTTATATATAAAATCGATAATAATACGTGACAAGTTAATTGTTTAGAAAATATTTGCATGTTTCTGAAAAAACTACAATTTCGAAAATTAAAAATATCTTATAATATGATGCATGAAGTAGTCTTCTACAACTTTCATCAGCCAAATCTTTAATAACATGCTTAGTTAATGAAATGAAAAATAAAAAGTACTAAATTTCGGGCTTCAAATTTCCTAATGTCCACTCTTAACCCGAAATGCCCACCTTACCGCGGCTCGGCGGCTGTCAAGCGTGTTCCTCCATAACAGCTTCCAATACAAAGTATTAGGCAAGAAATGGGATCTTCCACCACTCTTCAAATCTTGACGCTCACTGGGTTGTGTTCATTTGGGGGTTTCACTCTGTAAATGATGCTTACCTTGTGAAGGAACAGGACTCGCAAAATGATTCGCTACATTTAGAGCAAGATCTAGTATAGGTTCGAACTTCGCAGTAAAAACAAGTTTCGGTGTCAGTAACTTGCATGTTCCCTGTAGCGCTCTAAAAATAAAAGGAAAATTGTAAAATGCTTAGAGACCATCTCTTAGACTTAAAGAAAGCTTTTTTTTAAGGTTAATCGCATACAAACAATTCAATGAATGTATCCGATTGACCTCTTCAGTCGCCTTACTAAGTTACCTAATAGGTACTTGTGTCGAGTTACGACACGTCTCCGATCGCATGGCGTGTAGAGACTCGCACAAGTACAAGCACGCTACCACCTGGCCATCGAAGTCTACACTGTCACAGGCACAATGACAATGACAGAACTAACTGATTTTGACGATATTTTTGAGGATTTTACTTTATACTTTCTTGTCGATTACTTGATTGTATATTTTAGCAGAAATATATATATATATATATATATATATATTTATTATTTATTTAACTGCGCTGGGCTGGTTCAAAAAGTCAGTTATGTATTATGCTCAGAAACAGTTTTGTTTGTCCTGTTTTTGACACCTCCACGATGGATATTTCATGAAATAAGGTTTGTACACATATTAGTCTTTACCCCTTCCGATTGTCAGATAATGGCAACTTAAGGCCAAACCGGAGGGGGTCACGAGACTGGCCTGGAAATGACTTTGCAGGGGGTTCCTAATACACGTTTTAAACCGCAGGGGCATAGTAATAATCGATAGGAGGGACTAGTATACGCGTAGACATGCTTACGCTATCAGGCCAAACTAAAATTACTATTACTATAGGTCTCAAATTTGTGAATGAAGCATTTAAAAACATACCTCTTAGAACATTTTTACGTGCTCCACAGGGAAGAAAAACCTCCAACTTTTGTAATTAAATCATATGCCTTGAAATATGAACACTTAATTTGACAGTAAAGCGCCAGCAATAGGTAAAACTGCAATTATTTGAAATAATAAAAAGTGAAATACGGAACAGGTACGCGACGCGGGGCTTTCTTTATAAAATGGATATTCAACCATCCCGCGGCTAGAGACCGTTATCAATATGGCTGCTAGTGTAGCCTGCACAAGATAAGTACGCAATTCGGCGGGGAAATAGCCTGCACAAGCTAACTACTAAACTACAGAGTTTTTAACCGGGTCCAGGTATCCGCTTTGCTATGCTGCAGTGTGTAAGACTTCGATATTTTTTGCGTTGGTACTTATATCTGATAGTTGGCTTATGGTTAGCGGGTGCCTCGTAAGGCATATTATGGCTCCCGCCACTCCAGTTCTATTATATTTCTATGTATTCAACGCTCAACGTTCAAGGTCAAAAGTCTCCGGCTTGGCCTTAAGAGGACGAGGAAGAGTGATGGGAGAGAGTCCCTGACCAGCCAGGTGTGACAATTGCAAATTATAATTGCAAGTAAAGATAAAAAATAAAAAAAAGTTGCAAATAGCCACCCGAGAGGGTTTTGTACGAAAAAAAGGAGAAGCTTAAATTGCCCAGCTCCTGGGGTCGTACTCATCCAATCTATACAGTGACTCGTCAATAAGTCTGCTCTTTATATATATGCCCTCAAACAAGCTGAATCTTACTAAAAATGTTAGCTTATTGTAAGGTGCCCATTCCATTGACCGGCTAGAGCTATTTCCAACAACGGTGACGTGGTAGCAGACATTCAAGACTTAGGTGGCGTTTCCACCGATCTCGCATTGCAGAATTGACAGAAATGTTTATTTTCCTCTATGCCATAGTTAAAATTGATCAATGATCATACAGTAAAATCACAAACAAACTAATATTAAAAAATGGCGTCATGGGATATGTTAAGTACAAACATTTTAATAGATTTCTATAAAAAGAAAAATTCTAATTTCCGTAAATGTCATTTGTATTCTGCAATGCGAGGTCGGTGGAAGCGCTACCTAAGTCTTGAATGTCTGCTACCACGTCACCGTTGTTGGAAATAGCCCTAGCCGGTCAATGGAATGGGCACCTAAGACCGGAGGGATGCGTTATCGGCTATCTCTAATTAAGACTACCGAACTACTTACTTGAACTTGAGGTTTGCTTGACGGCTTCCCCGCAAAGGCGAAATAACTAGTAACTTCTGTTTGCTTCAAAGATTTCTTCACTTCGCTATGTGATGTGGGTCGCACGGGCGTTTTCAGAGAAACGTCTTTGGTACTATGGCGAGCTGCATTCATAAGCATTTCCATTGTGTCATCTAAAATAAAGAATTGGCATTAATTTGTTATTATAAATACACAGAAGGAAAGGGTTAATTGGCTTGGCCTTGCAATGCCCTGCCCAGTAGCCTTGCTAATAAGGATTTTTCAGGATTCAAAGCTGTGGTGACAAGGACAATGAATATGCAGCTTGGACGAGTTCAGGGAACTAAGCTGGTATGCATAAACATTAGCCCTCCCCCCGTCTAACGTATGCGCATACAACTTGTTATTGTTTTAGATTTTTTCTTTTGTACCTTGGTGGGTCATGGACAAAGAATGAAGGATTAAAAAAATGATCAGATTTTTGTTTTAAGGAGACTATTATGTAGATACTTACCTTATCTATTATAAATTAAGTAAAAATATGTATATAATATGTATACATAAGTATCTACATAAGTTAATAGTCCCCTTTAAAACAAAAAGCTCATCATTTTTTAATGCACAAATGAAGAAAATATGACAAGTGGAATACACGCCTAAATAAATATAATATGTACATTCACCATAATATTCGTAGAAACAAATTATGGGAATCTCGGTTTCGTCACTAACAGGGGACTAGAGACTCTTACCAAAGAACTACAATACTAACTTACAACTCCTAGAGCTACTATTATATCTTTTCTTTCTTTACTACAGTGCACAATAGAAATAATAAGTCACATAATGCAAATACGGTGGTTAGTCAGTGCTATTTAAATACTTTGAGAGTTGAAGTTATAACGTTCGTAAGAAGGGGTGCTGTGCGGAGAAGCTATCTATTGTGTGTAGTCACATCTATCGCTTGGTGGCTGGTTATACCTGGCTGCTGGAGATTAACTTCTATTAGCATATAAAGTTATAACAAGATGTACCTAGAACTAATCAAGTTTCAGCTTTATGCACTTAAAATAACATCGTACATATTGTAGGTACTGTATTTTCACATGGCAATATCTGCTCACACCTTGCTTCTTCCATTTGTGGTGGTGATCTAATATAAGGCAGCTTGTTGACTGCTAAAATGTATATATTTATTGTAACCGACCGGTACTAATAAGGCTAAAGAACTAAATACATGCAATATGCAGTAAAAAACAACATTCAGCTTACGTACCTTGTTATTTCTTTAGCGCCAAAGGATCGGCATCGTAATACATGCGGTGTACTTTCGTCTGTCTTAGCAAATTAGCATCAAATGGACAAGCTCGTTTTAAATTCAGTTGAAAATTCATTCTTTTAAAACCTTTAATTACTTCAAAATGAAATTAAAATTGTAGATTGTCAAAGAAGCCAGCCAAGAGCCAAAACAACAAGTCAACAACGATCACGGCTGCCGTTCGGAAAATAGAGTTCTTGCGCAGTGACGTCACAGTAAGTGGGTGGAGCTAACAGCGCATGCGTGATTGCGAAAATAATGTAAACAAAATCAGCTGTTCGGCCATTGGAGGATATAAAGTGCATTGAGCGCTATTGATTTTTAAAGTTTTTAGTTTTTATTATTCATATTTCTAGCGTTACATATTAAGCATTGCTACTATGGCTTGTGTGATAGTGATAACCGATACCAGGACAGACCACATACGAGAGAGGTCCGAATTATATCGTTCCACAAGCCACTGGAAAAACTTGAGAAATGCAAGTGGTGGTTGCATCTTTGTGGCAGAACGAAGTCCACAATATTTAAAGTTACAAAATACACATATATATGCATGGCAGGTCCATGGGGTCCGCACCCCCCCCCCCATCCCCCGAAATAAATTTCTACAGGTAAACCTGTATGGTTTGAAGAATTTATTCATTAATAAATTAAGTAAAAAAATGTTTTGACCCCCCCCCCGAAATCATAACCTGGGAACAGCCTTGTATATATGTTCAAAACATTTAGTGGATCCTAGTGGGCCAACAAAAGATTTTCCAGATCCAATTGGACAGTCGATTGAGATCATGGCTGTAGCCAAGGGGGAGTTCAACCTCCTCCCCCCCCCCCCCCCCACCGCGATGAAACGGCTTGATAGGCCTACTAGATAGAATCGGATTTTGAGAGGAAAAATATAAACTATACTATGTAATATCTAAATAAATTTCTGAACCCCCCCCCCCCCCCCCCCGAAAAAATCCTGGCTACGGCCTTGATTGGGATCAATATGTATATTAATATATATAGTCGTTACTTTCCAGTGGCCATGACCGTGCCCAGGTGGGTGGTCCATGGGGTCCGGACGACCCCCCCCCCCCCAAATAATTTTTTTATGTAAACCTGTATTGCTTGATGACCATTAATTCAATAATAAATTACGTTAAAAAAATTTAAAAAAATTTGGCCCCCCCCCCCCCCCTCCCGAAAACAAAAGCTGGGCACGGCCTGTGGCCCTACGAAAATTAATTGCTTTGGTGCTCAGATACTAAATCGAATTCTAGTGATAGTATTATGGAGAGACAATAACCCTTTTTACGCTACTAATATTTACAAACAACATGATAGGCTAGCGTGTCGGCAGCCCAGCCGACTAGGCTATATTTCATGGTAGTTATGCAGTAAAGTTGTATGGTTATGGTAATAAATCATTACTAATACATTAATTGTAATATGTATAAGCAAGCTTAGGCTCACATACCCATTTAAAAATCTGTTCTGCCCTCGCGGAAGTATCACAACCAATGAAACAAAATTAGGTACACAAGTAAATAATATTTTTCGACAATTATTTGCAGCTACTTTTCCGTAAATTTTTGTCAGTACCCGCGCAAGTATTGAAGGAACATATAATTAGCACTAATTTGCCGTTTAAAAGCTAAAATTTCTTAAAATAAAATAAATTTCATTGGAAAGCCTATACACCATATACATATAACCTAAAATTATACGCAAAGATCATAGACGCCAATTTTTGAAATCATCGAAATTTTCGCATGCAAACTTTTTAAACTTTAAAATTTAAATGCATGCATATGCCTAAGCCTAGTCATTAGGGGGATCTGATACTTTGTTCCCATTTCAATATTGTTTCCGGGCTGAGTAAAAAATAGTTATTTCGGATGTGGTAACAAGTTTAGAGCAAATATGGAAGTAACTAAGTATCCTAAAACCGCAGGAACTAGGACGCTCGGTCCGCTGATTCTTCGGATTGGCCATACCGAGACCATAAGCGAAACATGGTATGACCAGGTCTGGCTACGGACTTTATACCATAGCTTTAGCTATCGGTATAAGAAAAAGAAAGAAAATTGTCTTTATTTTCCATGTGGGCGAATTTTGGGCCTTTCCGCCCACTCTTACAATTAACCCACAATATTTTTACAGAAATATAACAATATTATTATAAAATTAAAAAATAAACACATAACGGTACCAATAATTAGGTATGTACGGACGCCACATTCACTCAACATTCGCTCCTCATTCATACCGTTGCATGAGAAAACGGTGACAAGCCACCCTGAAACTCTCCAAAGTCCAAACTCTGATGGTTTCAGATGGTCTCTGATGGGATCAGGCAGTGATTTGAAAAGCCTCGCCGCAAACCCGAGCAAACTACTCAGTCGATTTGTATAAAATTTGGCATGTAGGTTTACAAAAATCATACCTCGGGACCATTTATTTTTATTTTGGGCTAACTCAATTTGGGGGGGTTTTATTTTCAAAAAACTCCAAAAAAACATCTAAAAAAATTATTTCTCAAAAACGGCTCCAACGATTTCTTTTAAATTCCCATATATTCTAGTCGTTATTAATGTTGATAAAATGCGGGGGGTCGCTTACCCCTTGATAGTTTGCTTCTGGGGGTAAAAAAAATAAAAATAACTTAATTTTCATGAAAAATGACTAAAAAATAATTTTTCTGCGAAACCTTTCTATCGACGATTTCTACCTTCAGGCATGTTAAATTGAGTAACGAAATCGGACAGGTTGCTTTCCCAGAAAAGTATTTGGTTTTGTTAAAAAAATGTTTTTTTGAAAAAATGACAGAAAATTCACGCTGAAATGCATTGCGCGCCCTGCCTTTATTGCTGTGTGGTAGTGTGTTGGTCTGTCCTATCTAGAATTTACGTCACCTCCAGTGACGTCAGGTGAACGACCCCCCCCCCCCCTGTGATATCCGAAATTTAACCATAGGAAAATTATTTACCATGAAATTAATCATTTTCTCTCCCTACTAATTCATAATTTGGAAAGCATGTTCGAGTAAACTCGGACCGGAACTTTAACCTGGTATGTCGAAAAAAATTTAAAATATTGAGCTAAATAGAGGGATAATTCCTTTACAAGCACATTATGCAAAACATGATTAGTTAGGGAATTCAATACTATATGCCAAAGTTGTAAACATTTCGGGGGGGGGGGGGGTCCTGACCCACTGTCTACGGCCTTGGATATTCCCAATTCCATAGCATTTACTGAATTGATTGATGGGATTGGATATTCTAGAACGGTCAGACCGGCAGACCAAAACTCAAAAGTAATACTGGCCGACGCAATACATTGGAGCATGAATTTTCCCTAATTTAGTCAAAAAATAATTTTTGCACAAAAACAAAACATAGAAATCATCGATAGTAAAGGCTCACAGACCATACCATACCGCCATACTAAGTTGAATCCAGCGGACCAGAGCAGGTTCACAGCTGCAGATAAATTGGTCGTGTGCACAGTGCCGGTAGGGAAACATGGTAGGACTTGTCCTGGCCACCTCCGAACTAATCGTGTGACTTCACTGTGTTTCCCAAGTGGTTCGGAATCCACTATAATCAGGAGGTCCACTGGAGTCCTATGGGCCCACACCGTGGCCTGGGACTGTGTCAAACCATACTACTACTACTACTAAAGGCTCACAGAAAAATTATTTTTTAGTCAGTTTTCATGAAGTGTAAAGTATTAAAATCAAACAAATTTGCACAATTTCCACATAAACATATATATCAGCCTCTGATGATGGTGTAACACCGAAACAGCTGTAACTGATTTTTAATTTTTTAACTTTTAACAATATATATGTTTATGTGGAAATTGTGCAAATTTGTTTGGATTTAATACTTTACACATAATGTTTCGTTTCCACGAAGTCACGAGAGAAACCCTATATTGGAGTTTTCATGAAAATTGAGCCATTTTTATTTTTTTTTCACTCCTAGAAGCTTAAACTGCTGTCATGGGGCAAGCGATTAATTTCGTTTTGTTTGTTACCATTAATATCAATCACAATATACAGTATGTGAATTTAAAAGAAAGCGTTCGAGCCGTTTTTAGAGAAATAATGTTTTAGCAGTTTTTTTAGATTGTTGAGGATACCACCACCCCCCCCCCCCAAATTGAGTTAGCCCAAAATAAAACAATTCTTCCGAGTTAGGATTTTTGTGAACGTACGCGCCAAATATATTCAATCAAAATCCCGTGTGGTTTGCCCGCAAATTGATGAACAGACACAATGATACGATACGATGACTATTTCGTAAAAAAATATTTTTGGGTTCCTGGGACCTCAAAACGTTTAGGCCTAAATCCGTTGAAATCTCGGAATCGAAAAATTAGACCAACACAAAGCTTTCCTTATACTAGCCTACGTATAAATAGGAAAGCAAAAATATATACGATATCGTAGTTGAACAGTTGTAGACATGAAATATATTTTATATTATAAGGTTGCCAACCCTAGTACCACCATACGTAAAATAAATAAATAAATACTGACTTTTTGCTCTATTACTAAGTCAACCTAGCGGAGAAAAGGCTATAAAGCCCCCTCTTACACTCATCTAGGAAGACCCGGGACCGCCTACTTTACATGCCCTCCGAAGCATGGCCAGAAAATGAAGTACGGTACTAGGCTATGTATCAAAATGTAGAGGACATTTCTATTACTTCTACTGCGCATGTATGCGGCTTTATAATCGGTAGTTTATGTGAAATATAAAAATAAGTAAATATGGATAATAAATAAATATGCTGAAAAACCAAAAACTTGGATTGACTAGGGGCTCCAATTTTCAATTAACAATACAATAATTCTACAATACGGTACTATCAATATGTCTAGTGAATTTTGATTTTCTTCTGCACCTGTCAGGCTTACCCTTCCAGCTGTCACTTAATAAGGAGAGTTTCCAGTCCAGGCACGTCCTTGAACTTGATCCTGACTGAATGTCACGCACTGGGCTGCAGCCAGGGACGAGCACATTCGCACGTAACCTTAACCACCTGCCATCGCCATGTTAGTTTTTTTTCCAAATTACAATATTGCCTTAAATGAGCGTGCAAGAAATAAGCCGCAGGTTCTGCAACGTATAATTAGAAGCAAATTAAATAGACTATAACAGGTCAACGGACGAATTAGCTGGGTCCGAATTAGAGAGTGTGCAATGTCAATTAAATCAAAGATATCAAAATCAAACATAGAAATACACGGTTTTTTGTCCAAGTAATGTAGGCATCAAGAGGTCATGGGGCAATATTATTGTTTCCTACAAATTAATTATACAATATGTAGGTAGTATAAATTAATAGTGGGTAATGGTAGTATAAAGCTTTGTGATGGTTAAAATTTCCGGTTTGGAGATTTCTGTGGATTTACACTTTTTGAGGTACCAGGAACACAAAAAAGTATTTTTACGAAATGTCTGTCTATCTGTCTGTTCGTCGATTTGTGGGCAAGCTACTCGGTGGATTTGAATGAAATTTTTGTTTCGTTCGTATTATTTTAGTCTGCCCATTCTTGACTATCCAACAAATTAGTGCTTTGGGATAGGGAAAATAGAAATTTAAACCTAAACCGAAACACAGACGTAACTCTAGGATAATTATGTACCCAGGAACTATCACAGTACCTATCCTAATTGATAACTAGGAAAGCATGTACGGGTTCACTCAATCGTACCGGTTCTTTATCAAAGGGTTAGTTGGACTTCCATTGCTTGGGGTGTTAATAGTCATTACCGGCAGAAGTGTCACAGTCATCGAACAATTAGACGGAGCCCATTGTCGAGGGAAAGGAGCGTGATGGAAGTCGAACCCACACCCGAAGCGTCGCCCCCTTCCGCTGACAATGGGCTGCGTTGCTATGAGCATGGCCGTGCCCAGGGGGGTGGTCCATGGGGTCCGGACCCCCCCCCCCCCGAAATAAATTTTTGTATGTAAACCTGTATGGTTTGAAGAATTTATCCATTAATAAATTACGTAGAATTTTTTTGGAACCCCCCTCCCCCCCCCCCCCCGAAATCAAAACCTGGGCACGGCCTTGACTATGAGGCCCCTGCCTTTAATGACTACTAATATAACAGGCAATGTAAGTCCAACTAACCCTTTACCTAAATAACATTATAATATATTTTATAATGCTTTATTAATACTTTTATTTTATTTATTATAATAATATTTCAGGACCCCCCTGGACCCCCCTTTAGCTACGGCTTTGAAACTGGGACTACGACAAGTGCTAGTAGTTGAATAAGAAATTCACAATACGCTCCTGAAAACTACATAAAGTAGATTGGAGTTAGATAAGACACAAATAACAATTGTTTAGGTGCCCATTCCATTGACCGGCTAGGGCTATTTCCAACAACGGTGACGTGGTAGCAGACATTCAAGACTTAGGTGGCGTTTCCACCGACCTCGCATTGCAGAATTGACGGAAATGTTTATTTTCCTCTATGCCATAGTTAAAATTGATCAATGATCATACAGTAAAATCACAAGCAAACAAACTAAAATTAAAAAATGGCTTCATGGGATATGTTAATTACAAACATTTTAATAGATTTCTATAAAAAGAAAAACAAACATTTCCGTCAATGTCATTTGCAATCTGCAATGCGAGGTCGGTGGAAACGCTACCTAAGTCTTGAATGTCTGCTACCACGTCACCGTTGTTGGAAATAGCCCTAGCCGGTCAATGGAATGGGCGCCTTAGGTAATCTGTTTATGGTAAGGTAACAACCCATGTCTTCATTATTTCACCCATACAATGTTATGCTAATGGATGACTGTTATTAAAAACGTGTAGGGTACAACTAGAATGACCTTGACTGTCGTCTCCAGGGCCAATGCTGAAAGAGGGGGGGGGGGTCACACAAGTTGTTTGAAAGTTTAAAAGGTACTTTTTGTGTGTGGAAAAGTATAGTTTTATTCATTTGTTTTACTGTAAGTATCTTATGAATTTAGCATAGATTTTATTAATAATATTATTATTATTTACTAATTGGGGGGGGGGGGTCATGTCTCATTGTCGTATCCATGTAAGAGTTTCTACAGTGACTTTTGGAAGTGAAAGTGACCGTGGAAGTGACATAATATTACATATAAAAATAAAAATACATAATAAAATAACTTTGCTATTCCACTTATTATTATGTATTTATATTATGACAGCTGTTTCGATAGTTGACACCAGCATCATCGTCTGATATGATTTGTAAGTTAATCATAGTCGTATATTTATATTTTCCTCGTAGCCAGAATTTTCTCGGGGGGTGGGGGGGGGGGGGGTGACCATGTGACGTCACCTGAGGTGAGGTGAGGTAACCCTCAGTATAATTAAAATCCCTATCTATCTTTTAATGCGGGGTTTCCACCGACCTCTCATTGCAGAATGCAAATGACATTGACGTGGTAGCAGATATCATTAATAAGTCTTGAATGTCTGCTACCACGTCAATGTCATTTGCATTCTGCAATGAGAGGTCGGTGGAAACCCCACCAAAGCATAGATATATTTTAAAAGGTTAAATCGGGTACAAAAATTTAATTAACCTCTTCAATCGCCTCACTAAGTCACCTAATAGGTAATTGTGTCGAGTCACGACACGTCTCCGATCGCATGTAGAGACTCGCACACGACCACCTTGCCACCGAAGACGAGGTAACTCTAATGTATTTAAAATTCCATTCTATCTAGTGTACGCTGCAAATATTTTTTTTTGGGGGGGGGGAGAGATTCCGGACTCTGAACTACTCAACTTCGGCTTCCCGCTATAAAAGACCAAGATAGTTGAATTATTTTGCCCTTGACAATCATTCGCTAATTTCTTTTGGCCTATATAAGGCTTTACTGTTAATGGGACACGAATTTTGTTGGCATCGTGACAAATGGGCAAATTGTGCGTAGGCTATATATTTGCTATTGACAATAGCTTGAGGCGGAAACTCCCTGGTGAAGCAAGAACAATTTTGAATAGTAGGCCTATGTTTACCTATCCATATTGCTCTTATCCCAAAGAGGGGGAAGGTCTCCCCAGGAGAAAAAGTTAGAAAATATAGGCGTCAAATAATGGGGTCTTCTACGCATTTCAACAGCAGAAAAGTTGAGACTTTACAAAGCGTTCATATATGTATATAGTAATAACTGCAAAAGGGAAGCTCGGGCGTCTTCCCCGAGAGAAAGGTTTAAATAATCCCCTTCGGCTCTGGCCGATCAGGTGTAGGGAGATTCCGCAGACCCTGCTTTTCCTCTACGTTACCTACGCTATGTGTGTAATAAAAAATAAATAAAAACTGCATTATTTTACCGACCACAACATCAACACACAAAACACTCTTGTGTTCCATGTTTCGAACCACAATGACGACTCTGAACTTTTACTTATTAAAAACTTTTACTTATTATTTCAGCCAAGTTTCATCAAAATCAAATAATATTTACGGAAGTTCGAGTGTTTCCTAAAATCGATATACATATATATGAATATAAATACATACAGTATGCTTATACTAGTATATATATAATATTTTGGACGGAGGGTGGTTTTAGGCTCAGGGGGGTCATGAAATGAAAAGTTGTGAAGAAATTTTCCGAAAGTCGAACATTGGTCGCTATCTCAATAGGTAGATGAATCTCCCTAATGAATAAAAACTGCATTATTTTCCCGACCACAACATCAACACACAAAACACTCTTGTGTTCCAAATTACGAACCACAATGACGACTATGAACTTTTACTTATTAAATTATTGCTTTCCAATTTATACGTAGTATAAGGAAAGCTTTGTGATGGTCGAAATGTTCGATTCCGAGATTTCAACGGATTTACACGTTTTCAGGTCCCAGGAACCCAAAAAAGTGGTTTTTACGAAATGTCTTTCTGTCTGTCTGTGCATCGATTTCCGGGCAAACTACGCAGTCGATTTTGATGAAATTCGGCATGTAGGTTCACAAAACTCATACCTCGAGACAATTTTTTTTATTTGGGGCTAACTCAATTTGGGGGGGTTTCATTCTCAAAAAACTCCAAAAAAACGTCAAAAAAAATTATTTCTCAAAAACGGCTCCAACGATTTCTTTTAAATTCACATATATTCTAGTCGTTATTAATGTTGATAAAATGCGGGGGGTCGCTTACCCCTTGATAGTTTGCTTCTGGGGGTAAAAAAAATAAAAATAACTTAATTTTAAAGAAAAATGACAATTAATATAATGAATATTTCTGCGAAACTTTTATATCGATGATTTCTACCTTCAGGCATGTTTTAGGTGTTAAGTTGAGTAACGAAACCGGACAGTTGGCTTTCCCAAAAACCGATTTGCTTTTGCGCAAAAATTTTTTTTTAAAAAATGATAGAAACTTCACGCTGAAGTTAAGTCACGCTAAAAAGTGTTGATAACCATTATCGTAGATAATAATACGGGCTTAGACCCTACAGTCAGATTTTAATTCATTCCCCTGCGACCGATATTAACTGAGATATGAATTATATAAGGTTTCAATCGGCCGCCATCTTGTAACCAAATAGTGGATCTAGCTGGTTAACGAACTCGATCAAGATATTTGTATGGTCAATTTTTGTGTCAAGTTTCATCAAAATGAGATAATATTTACGGAAGTTATAGTGTTTCCTAAAATCGATATACATACATATTAATATATATATAACCTTTTGAACGGAGGATGGTTTTAGGCTCAGGGGGTCATGAAATGTAAAGTTGTAAAGAAATTTTCCGAAAGTCGAACATTGGTCGCCATCTCAATAATCTGAATCTCCCTAAAAAGGCGTAAAATAGTGGGGTTTTACTCATTTTAACAGCGGTAAAGTTTAGAAATTAAAGAGGAAGACCAATTAGTCTTCACATTAATCGCATGCAAATAATGAATGAAAACAATGAAAAAACAATTAATGCATGCATCCGATTGACGTCTTCAGTCGCTTCTGGATGTAGGTTATAGTAGCCGCGTTGAGTTACGACACGTCTCCGATCGCATGGCGTGCAGAGACCAGCCCAAGTACAAGCAAGCTACCACCTTGCCATCGAAGTTATTGGAACCTATACAATGAGAAAACAGGTTGGTATAGGGCTATAGGCCGATGATCAGACACCTCATTGAAGGCACGCATAGCAGCTTTGACGGCAAAAAAATGACGGCTATCCTGGCTATTTAAATGGTTAAACACAGGTAGCGACAAGTCAGTCGCGTCTTTGTTTTTGTGTTAGTAACATATAGGCAAAATGGCGGGTTATTTTTTAATTTTGTGTCTTTTGGGAATAGCCGGTACCATTTTAGCACACAAACTGCGTAAGTTAAAATAATTTTAAACTCTTGCTTATCTAGTACGATAATTAAGAACTAGTACGAGTGAAGGTGTAGCCTACATACTCTCCTGTTTATCAATTAATTAGTACATGAACAGTAAAAACAGTTAATAACATATAGGTAAAAAGTAGAGGGTTGTTTTTTTGATTTTGTGCCTTTTCAGAATGGCCAGTGCCATTTCAGCACACAAGCTACGTAAGTTTAAGTTATTTTAATTTTGCTAATCTATAGTAGTACGGTAATTAAGAACCAGTACGAGTGAACGAGAACGTATACCAGTTTGCAAATGGCCAAAATTCATACGGAAACAATACAAATAATGTCCGAAATCCATGGGGGTCGTTGGCATTGGACAAGGGACCTATGGGCCACTATAAGTAGGCTTGGGTCCATTAAAAAGTCCTAAAAAGGGTCAGGCCATGTAGAGTAGTGGTACAGACTCCGACTTTCACCCGAAAGGTTGTTGGTTCAAGTCCAACATTTCCTACATTTTCTGGCCATGCTCCGGAGGACATATAAAGTAGGCGGTCCCGGACCTTCCTAGTTGAGTGTATGAGAGGGCTTTATAGCCCTAACTCCGCTAGGTTGATTTAGCAATGGAACAAAAAGTCAATATTTATTTATTTAAAAAAAAAAAAACAATTATATATGGTTCCGATTTTTTTTTTTTAAATGAAAATTGAGCCTTTTCTAATTTTGTACGACCTGAACCAAGCTACAATGTAAAGGGGAATGCTACCTAGTGGGTTTGCTGACATTAATAAGAACTACAATATTGTATGTGAATTTAAAAAAGAAATCGTCGTAGCTATTTTTGAGAAAACATTTTTTTAGTCGGTTTGTAGGGTATAAAACCCATCTAAAATGAAATCATCCAACACCTACGCTATTTCGAAGCTCACAATGACAGTGTATAGGCTACATGAAAGAGCATGACAGAAAATCTAATTTTTATCTTAATTCTTTATTAATTTACTATGCCTAGATCTGCTTTCTATTGGCTCAATGCCAATGGCTCCATGGATTTTTGGACATTATGGATACACTGGTAGTTTCTGCACAAACGTTTCCCCAATGGTAAACTGGTGCACGCGTCCTCAAATGTCAACCCAAACCGCCTAGAAGCGGTTTTGGACAAGCTGAGACAAATTTAACAGGCGTACCATAAACTTCGCCGAATTCGGGTGCGAGTCAATTAAAATCAAAACGAACATCATGGTGGACATTACAGGACTTCAAATTCAAGGCCGTCAGCAGCCTGATCGGGGCGTTTATAATACCGGTATTTATTTAATCCACTGGTAAACAAGATAATTTTATAATGGAAAGTGATATTCAAAATTTGTTTGTTTAGTTATAATCCTAGGGTATTTATTTAACCCCGGTATTTATTTAATCCACTGGTAAACAAGATAATTTTATAATGGAAAGTGCTATTCAAAATTTGTTTGTTTACAGTTATAATCCTAGGGTATTTATTTAACCCCGGTATTATAAACGCCTCGATCAGACTGCTGGTGCTAATCACCTAATCCAGGTTTAGTGGCATTAGAATTTAAGTAATTATAGTAACCGGTACAGTTTTTTTTTTAAACAAATTCCTAAAGCCAAGTTAAGATCGGACCTGACTTCATTGTCATTGATCAATACAAGATGGATGACTGAGTTGGGGTGACACAGGCTATGGAAGAACAAGGCCGTAGCCAAGGGGGGGGGGGGTTCATGGGGTTCAACCCTCCCCCCCCCCCCCCGAAATGAAATGGCTTGATACTAGACAGAATCGGATTTTGAAAGGAAAAATAAAACCACTAAGTAACACCCAAAGAAATTTCTAACCCCCCCCCCACGAAAAAAATCCTGGCTACGGCCTTGTGGAAGAAGGATTTTTCTATTAATCCGTCACTTGGATATTAAGTGAAACCATACTTCCACAGCGAGTACCAACCAAGCCCAATCATCTTATAAGTTCTCAGTAAATGACGCCAGATCTGATCCGACTTGATCCCCTTAAAACCTACTAAGGCGTCCATTCCACTGACCGGCTAGGGCAATTTACAAAAACGGTGACGTGGTAGCAGACATTCAAGACTTAGGTGGCGTTCCACCGATCTCGCATTGCAGAATGCAAATGAAATGTTTGTTTTCCTCTATGCCATAGTTAAAATTGATCAATGATCATACAGTAAAATCACAAACAAACAAACTAAAATTAAAAAATGGCTTCATGAAATATGTTAATTACAAACATTTTAATAGATTTCTATAAAAAGAAAAACAAACATTTCCGTCAATGTCATTTGCATTCTGCAATGCGAGATCGATGGAAGTCTTGAATGTCTGCTACCACGTCACTGTTTTTGTAAATAGCCCTAGCCGGTCGGTGGAATGGGCACCTTAGGCAATATTATTTTAATGTTTCAGCGGCGAGCTTTCCGAGATGCGTCAAAAAGGACCCTAAATTTGACGAATGTTTGGCAAAAGCGGTAGAAGACGTTATTGGAGAACTAAAGGATGGTAAGATTTATAATAAAAAGCAATTGATATGAATGAATAAATTATATTGTACACAATACGATACAATTATAACCAAGGCCGCGCCCAGGGGGGGGGGGTCCAAGGTGTCCGGGCCCCCTCCGAAATAGAAGGGCTGTACACGGAATAGAATGGAATTTCATTAATAAAATACGTTTACAAAAATTTGGACCCTCTCCGAAACAAAAACCTGGGCACGGCCTTGATTATAACTAAACTAAAAACACTTATAATCTAACATTTAGCTAAATAACTAACAACAATGAAAATAAAATTTACAAAACGAAATAAAATTGGCTTAATTAGCAAAATAAAATTATGAGCATTTCTTGTAAAAATCAAATTTCTGTTGAAATGTGAATCATCGATAGAACCATAAATGAGAGAAGGCAAAGTCAAGAAATGTCCCGCTACACTGAAAAACATAGTAGGTAGCCGAATATGGAATGTTATATTAAGCATGGACCTAATTTAACCTTGAATTTTTTCTCATCTTCTAAAACTGTAAATAGTGTAAATGCCGGGTATACATACTATGTATTAAAATGTAGAGGAATATTTCTTCTACTATTTGTATATATACTATTATTTACTGGCTTTTGTGCGATATTTCCTGCGAAATTTCAGGCTATACTTCGAATGGCATGTAAAGCAGGCGGTCAGGTCTTTCTATAGTTGATAGAAAGTGGAAGCTTTATAGCCCTAACCCCGCTAGCGTGTCTTAATAATAGATCAAAAAGTAATTATTTAATGCATGCATTGGAAAATGACTGTGCTGTCAAGTCAGTGGCATAGCCAAGGAGGGGGGGGGGGGGGGTCAGCTGGGTCCGGACCCCGGCAAAATTTAGCAAAACAGCAAATTTTCAGATATATTTATTTTAAAAAATTTCCCGGGGAGACCCCGGTCCCCCTGTTTCCTGTTTTTTTAATAAAGTTATCGTCAGCAAAATCAAATTTTTTTAGCCGACAAACTATTTCAGGCCTATGTATTAAAAAACATTCCCCGGGGGAGACCCCCGGGCCCCCCTCCGGCCTCCCGACCCCCCGGGTGGGGAAATTAAGATCATGTCCCTAATTGGAAGAACGGTTTTCCTCTTTTTCTACTATTTTACGTGGGAGCGTCAAATGAAACACCACCCCATTCGAAAACCTATCGTAAGCGGGCAAACATAATGTATTGATGTTGCTACCCCGCTGTGTCCAGTATTACTTAGGTACTTATCTTATGGTGTGAACGGCCTTTCATGGTGTCTCGCTCCGGACTGGTTTTACTGGCAGTGGAATAACTCCACCGGACTGAAAACGGCCTTGTGAATTTGCATCATGCCACACGTTAAGGTGTGACATACAGTACTATTCCAGGCCCAGTGAACATGCAATGAGACTGTGACTTAGATCCGGTCGGAGATATTGGTGTCTGCTTGACTAAGGCCCGGTGAATATTAAGCCCAGCACCCGCGCAGTACACACCCAACCCATGCACTAACCAGACCATGGGATGGATCGAGTATTGAACACAGTATTTACCCAGGATTCGTGATGTCAGCCATAGTTTGGGGATGGCTGTTCCAGAGGAATGGTATCCCCGCCCACGAAATCTGTGCGAGAAACACAAACGATCCCACGCGTGGATCGCAACTGGCTGGGGTAGCCGTGTACTGGGTCGAATGTGCGGCAACTCGTTCGATAGCGTGCTGTATTATAGAAGTTATAGAACATGCCACGCGTTGCTTGGGCGTGTGCTGCGAGTATGCTGGGCTCAATATGCGCTGGGCCTAATCGTAGTGGAGTCAACTCCACTGACCACGGAGTCAATCCGTGTGAGTCGACTCCACCCGGAGCTAAACTGTAAACTGTAAATTTCAGGAGTTCCATCCCTGGGATTGTTTCCAATCGACCCATTGCAAATAACCATGTTGGACATAGGAGAAACTCAGGGGAAGTCTCTCAATATTAAACTGAAGTTCACGAATGTCACAATGAAGGGTCTCTCCAGCATGAAACGTAGCGGAACCAAGTAAGTAATATTATTGATTTCTTATTTATTCTTTTCGAGTTGCAATCTATGGATTGGTTTGCAGCGAATGTTGTATTATTCTCCTCCACTCTTCGTGCGGTCCTTTTCAGTCCTTTATAGGTGTCACGCCCTAGATCCTTCATGACATCCTCTAGGTACTCCTTCCTCTGTCGTCCTCTTGAATTGGTGTCTTCAACCATACCCTCAGTGATATTCTTGAGGAGCCCTTCGTGTCTCAGAATATGTCCCATCTAATTTATACATAAGTATAAAGGAAGCATTGTATTAATGCAACTAGCATGGTATGTTCCCTGCTCAAGCACATTTTGAGGTAATCAATGTTCTAGTGGTGTGACTTACTGTATTGAAGGAAAACATATTTGATTACAAAGATGGATATTTTGCTATAGCGCTATTGTAGAAGAGACTGTAGATAGACGTTCGAGATCGCAAAGACTTCAGTTGACAACAACACATATGGTGTTTGTCATTACATAGAAGGATATTGCAACTAAGACGACAGAAGATACTGTGGTTAGACGTACGAGCAAACTCACACCAATTCTTTGTCTGAGAACAACACAGATAGCGTCTATCATAAAAAAACGGATAGGGCTACAAACGTTATAGAAGATACTTAAGATAGACCGGCCAGTACACTCAGACCCCTTTTTTGTCTGACAACAACAAAGATGGCGTCTGTAATTATAATGACGGATATTGCTACAGCGATTGTATGAAGAGACTGTAGATAGACATGCGAGCAAGCTCAGACCACTGCTTCAGTTGACAACAACACATATGGTGTTTCAGTACATAGAAGGAAATTGCAATGAGACAGCAGAAGGTACTGTAGATATAGACGTACGAGCACATTCAGACCACTACTTTGTCAGACGAAAACACCTATAAAAGACAGATATGGCTGCAACTACTGATAGACGTGCCAGTAGACTCAGACCACTGTTTTGTCTGACAACATGAACGACGGTGTGTAGAAGATACTGCAACTAAGGCGACAGGACGTACTGTAGATAGAAACGTACGGGCGAACTCAGACCACTACTTTGTCAGACAAAAACAAAGATAGCCTAGCGTCTATCAGACGGATATTTCAGCAACGACTGTATTGGCAGATGGATACAAAGAAATAAAATTAAAAACTGGCACAGTATGCCAGAACAAGGACTTAAAAAACTCGGAATCCTACCAGCCAAGAAACTCACTCAAGACCTACTGTTAGGCCTACTTGGTAGGTTTGAGATAAGGAAAATAGTTGGACTACTGTCTGGTCACTGCAACTTGAGACATCACCTGCACAGAATCAAAGTCTACAATGGTAGCCGTCTATGCAGGTGGTGTGATATGGAGGACGAGACAGCAGAACATGTTATATTAGAATGTGAAGTTCTAGCACGACATCGCCTAAGAACCATAGGATTTCCTGGGTCGGAGCTAGAGAACACACGTCGAGACCCCGTAAAGCTAACCCGTAACTTTTTAAAGAGATCGGGTATTCTAGACGAGGAATAAGGTGAAAAAGCGGTTGCAATAGATCTATTAGGTCGACGAAAAAAAAAATACCGCAAAAAAAAAAAAAAAAAAAAAAAAAAGACGGCAGAACGTATACTGTAGATAGAGACGTACGGGCGAACTCAGACCACTACTTTGTCAGACAAAAACAAAGATAGCCTAGCGTCTATCAGACGGATATTTCAGCAACGACTGTAGAAGATACTTAAGATAGACGTGCCAGTATTAGACTCAGATGACCTCTTTTTTTTGGCAACAGCAACGACGGTGGACAGAAGATATTGCAACTAAAACGGCAGAAGGTACTGTAGATGACGTACGGGGCAAACTCAGACCACTACTTTGTCAGACAAAAACAAAGATAGCATCTATTAAAGACGGATATAGCAGCAACGACTGTATAAGATACTTAAGATAGACCTGCCAGTATTAGACTCAGACCACTTTTTGTCTGACAACAGCAACGATGCGGTGTGCAGAAGATATTGCAACTAAGACGGCAGAAGGTACTGTAGATGACGTACGGGGCAAACTCAGACCACTACCTACTTTGTCAGACAAAAACAAAGATAGCATCTATTAAAGACGAATATAGCAGCAACGACTGTATAAGATACTTAAGATAGACCTGCCAGTATTAGACTCAGACCACTTTTTGTCTGACAACAGCAACGATGCGGTGTGCAGAAGATATTGCAACTAAGACGGCAGAAGGTACTGTAGATGACGTACGGGGCAAACTCAGACCACTACTTTGTCAGACAAAAACAAAGATAGCATCTATTAAAGACGGATTTAGCAGCAACGACTGTATAAGATACTTAAGATAGACATGCCAGTATTAGACTCAGACCACTTTTCGTCTGACAACAGCAACGATGCGGTGTGCAGAAGATATTGCAACTAAGACGGCAGAAGGTACTGTAGATGACGTACGGGGCAAACTCAGACCACTACTTTGTCAGACAAAAACAAAGATAGCATCTATTAAAGACGAATATAGCAGCAACGACTGTATAAGATACTTAAGGTAGACCTGCCAGTATTAGACTCAGACCACTTTTTGTCTGACAACAGCAACGATGCGGTGTGCAGAAGATATTGCAACTAAGACGGCAGAAGGTACTGTAGATGACGTACGGGGCAAACTCAGACCACTACTTTGTCAGACAAAAACAAAGATAGCATCTATTAAAGACGAATAGGCTATAGCAGCAACGACTGTATAAGATACTTAAGATAGACCTGCCAGTATTAGACTCAGACCACTTTTTGTCTGACAACAGCAACGATGCGGTGTGCAGAAGATATTGCAACTAAGACGGCAGAAGGTACTGTAGATGACTTACGGGGCAAACGCGAATCCCTTCTTTGTCAGACAACAACAAAGATGGCGCCTATCACTACAAAGACGGATATTGCTACAAAGATTTCCACTCGTCCATTATACGTTATTAATGTTCTGGTTGCTCATCCGGTCACCACACATTGACGTCATGAGACGTTTTATTGTAGATATCCCTATTTCTTTAATGGCTCACGTGTGGCTAGTCAAGACGGGTTTATTGAATCCTGGGATGCGTCAGAATTATAAATTAGGGTTAAACAATAATATATGGGATATAGGATGTAGGTATCTACGTATGTGTGTAGGCTTAACGGCTTATTGCTGCCAATTTGTGACGTGCATAAAACTACGTCATTCGCGGCATGGACGGGTACAGGGGAGGGGCAGTAAATTTAGTAAACCTATTGTAAATTAATTTAAATAAGGACTTTTTATTGTCTCTATTACTAAGCCAACCTAGCGGAGTTAGGGCTATAAAGCCCTCTCATACACTCCACTAGGAAGGTCCGGGACCACCTGCTTTACATGCCCTCCGAAGCATGGCCAGAAAATGTAGCCAGTGTGGGACTCGAATCAACAACTTTTCGGGTGAAAGTCTGAGTCCGTACCACTACGCTACATGTCTTGTAAGTTAATTTATTACGCTCTGATTTAATCGATCCTACATATGTTTTTCATATTTTGACCCACAAAGACCCGCCCCCCCCCCCCCCAATGGGTACCTCATTCGCGGGTAGCTTCGGCCGTATCTGGCGTCGTTTTTTTTTCTTTTTTATGGACCTAGGTCTACTTATTTATTTATTTTTATAATTTCAGGACAGATATTGACAACTACAAACTTCACTTCAGTGGTCATCTAACCGAACCTCTTCATATTGAATCAAAATACACGGCTGACGGACGAGTTCTTATTCTACCCTTAAAAGGAGAAGGCAACTGCAAGCTCAAGCTTGGTAAGTTAGTCCAGAATGCTTCTAGATTCTAGAGCGAATTGCGTGACGAATCAGTAGAATCCGGGATGATAGGCCGTGCTCGTACTTCCAAACGTTTCGTCAACATCTGCGATCGACAACTTCAATGGAACTGCGTAGACTTCAGCAACTGAAGCGTTTGTGTGTACGTTTTCGGAACAACCATGGCCTATCATCTCGGACTCAACCGATTCGTCACGTAACTCCGGCCGTGAAAGCCTTTGTAATTATATTATCCAGAGTTGGTCCAGAATGTCACTAAAGTTATATATATATATATATGAGAGGTAGGAAATTCGCTCCCGCCAAAATATTTGAATTTCAGGCGCCACCTGTCACGTCTTTTCAATGAATTGTCATAGACAGGTGTCACCTGAAATATTTACTCAACGTGTCCGGGCCTAGAACACGTTGATCCTTAACACTGCGGCCTGGATGGCCTCGTCATTGGTGTCTAAAAGATAGTAAAAAGTAAAGTAAATTCGTGTCGGGTTGGTACTACCCGTGGTACAGGAGTTTTCAGGTTGCATCAACAGCCTCCTGTTTAACCTATCGACAGTCAGGGAAGACTGCCGGGACCGCCGGCTTTACATGCCCTCCGAAGCATGGTAGTCAGAAGATAAATAATTGTACCACTAGAAAATTTTGTCATTCGGGTGGGACTCGAACCAGTCACCTTCTGGATGATAGTCCGAGTCGTTACCTCTACGCCATTCTGACTAAAAGATCTGTCTGGGACACAGCTTCTCCTAGTCTTGGGCAAACCAGAAGATGGCCGTCGTCTTGTTGTTGCCCGCATTCGCAAGTCAAGTTCTCCACTAGTTCACACCAGCCCAATTTGGCGCGAAGGAAATGTTCCATATCTCTCATATAGCTATTGAACTCTAAATGTAACTAAAATTAAGGCCGGGTACACACGGGCGATCTCAACGCGACAGACTCGTTGGGAAATTTGTCATTGCAGTAAATTTATTTTTATTTTATTTATTTTTATTAATTTTTCTATTTTTTTCCTTTTCAGAAAACATGAAAACATCTTTCGATCTTATGGGTAAAGAGATGAAAAAGAACGGCAAGAAATACATGGATATTACACATGCTAAAGTGCACTTCACCACGACAAGACTACATCTGCACTTTGAGAATTTATTTAGCGGAGCAGGCGCCAATGTCGGTAAGTACAGTACATAATAACGATTATCATTCTTTAAATGCCTCTTCCATCGAAGATTGGCGATCATCATGGCAATTTGGATCTTGAAGACTGCTGCTTTGAAAAGGGAAGTAGTGCTCATTTTGAAGAAAGTACTGACTTTGTAAACGCTGTCAAAAATATTTTTACCATTGGTATACCTTGAGAGTTTATATAAATACCCAATAGGTCCTTTGGTCGAATGGTTTACAATTTCCTCTCGCAACATTTTGTTCTAATCACTAATGAGATAGGGGGCACTGGAAGATTTGTTGCTCAGGGAGGCGGCACAATCCCAAAGTCGGTACCTGCGGCTACACCATCTAATATGATTTCCCTATTTCAGGAGAAGGCATCAACCAAGTTCTCAACGACAACTGGAAGGACATCCTCAGCGACCTACAGCCCGCAATAGAAGAAGCTCTTGCAGCCACTTTCCAGGAAATGGCAACTCGAGTCTTCTCAAGAGTCCCCTACGACCAAATATTTCTGTAGACAGATAATTTATTAGACCTACTAAGAGCATATCCTAAGAAGATAATGGTACCTATATGCTCATCGGTCATCATAGGGTCAATAAAAAATTAAATCTGAGTTTCGGATTCACACTCAAGATCACAGTCAAGAGAGCAAAGAGGGCAGAGATTTTAAAATATTGTGTAAACAAGAAATGGCTGTGGATTTTTGACGAAATTAATTAATTTTGCGTTCCTCAGCCGCAAAGTCATGAAAGTGGTCAGATAAAAAATTCATATAAAACGAAAGCTTTCAGAGAAAATTTACATTTTCTCATCTGAAATATTCTCACTACTGCAATGTAATCGTGTAAGAAAGGGCCATTGGCCTTAACTACGCTGTTGAACAAAGACGATTTATAATTATTATTATTAAAAATTGCTTTTAACCGATTTGATAGAATAGTTGTTATAAGTTATATAGTCAGGGAAATAGACTGCTATTTGAGAAAGCTTGTATTTTTTATGAACTTTTTATCAGGTCACTTTCATATGTTTGCGGCTGTGGAATGAGAATTAATTAATTTCGTTAAAAATACAGGGTCATTCCTTGTCAGCAAAGTAATTTGAAATCTTTCCTTTAGTTTGCCCTTAGAATTTTTGCTTTAAAATCTGGATCGGTTGTATTCTGTAGACTGCGCACTAAGTTAACTGTCAATTGAAGACATGAGTGGAAGGTTTTAAATAACAGATTATTATCCTATATAGTTTTGAGACAAACGCTTAGTGGATTCGCTGACTCTATATATCAGTATTCCCGATTTTTCTTCAAACTGATCGAATACGGTAGCTATCTAGATAAACAAGGTTTTTAATCGAGAATTACATGTATTCAGCAATATCATCAGATGATTCAGAAGAACATAGTAATATGCAAGATTATAAGGTATAGTAGTTTAAATAAACTATTATACCTATTAACTACAAGAAACAATTACTATTGTAGTGCTTAAACTGGAGTTTACATTAGAAAATTACAGTTACAAAATTGGCGAATGAGGTTTAAGCATACGTCTAATGTTTACCAATGCTCCAATTTTTTGGCTAATGAATAGTTTTCGAATGATGAAATTGCTAATTAGCCATTAACATCATTTAATTTAGGCAAAAATTATCTAAATAATAATTTCTGATGAAACTAGATTAGATTTTTCGTAGGTTATAGAACTGTAGGATAATTAATTTATTACACAAATAAAAAAGAGTGGGTTTTTTTACTTTAAAATTTATTTTTTCCTTCATACTTGAACCCAATTTTTTTTTTTTTTAATTACACCATAGCGCTAAGCTTCCGCCATCAGCTTTCTTGCAGCCCAATACAACACATAATCTGGTGAACCTCTGCTACTGGCAAGAGCCTGGCACGTCTTAAGATGATTTCCGTCCATCTCTTCCCGGGGGTCGCATAAAGGGCAGAAAGGCTCCGCTGCTACCCTACCACTTATATGAACCCAAATTATAACCTAATCGGAAATAATTGCAAATGATTCTAAATTAGAAAAATGTAACCTGCGCCCAAGAAAGATATATGCAGCAATTGATGGAGGATGTAGGGGCCAATACATACGTGGAGCTGAAGAGGGCGTGCCAGGATCGAGGGGAGTGGAGGCATCGATGCCACATGCTGCTGCCAACCAGCCATTCGGCTGTAACTTGAAGAAGTCAGAAGGGCGTACCATAAAAAAGTTTGCTAGTCAGACACGCCCTCCAAATCGAAATTTTAGCCTTATTTTCATGATTGATTTTTTTTTGGTTTATGCAAAGGTTCATAACAAAGTCAGTAGGTAAATCTGATCATAACTCAATTCCACCAAAAATGTTGGTTACGCCCTTTTTACATTAGGGTGCCGATCGTCCTGTCATTCAAGACAAAGATCAATCGGTGAGAAGAAAGTGGTCGTATAAAGACAGTTCGCCAACGCGCAAGGCTCGTTCAAAAATCTACGGCTAAATACATCTTAAATGGCCCCAGCTTAGTTGCATTCGATATTTCCCCCCCCCCCCTTGTATGGGTCAATGTTCTAGTATGTTTTCTTTTCTTATCTTAAAATTAAGAAGATACGGTAGCTAGACAAAATATAGGTACATGCACCTGCAAAATCCAAAATTTTTCTTAAGAGTGTACGTCCCGTAGGAAATAGGTAGGCTAGGTACCCCAAAACCCGTTGATTTTACAGGCTTCTTATTTTTTATTTAACTTATATATTAAAGATGTGGCTCATTTAAGTTGTAGAAGACTACTTCATGCATAATATAACAGGGCAATTTAATTACAGTACACTCTAATTAAGTCAGGACATGAAGAGCAGTGGTATCGATGGCAAGGTGGTAGCGTGCTTGTACTTGTGCAAGTCTCTGCGCGCCATGCGATCGGAGACGTGTCGTAACTCAGCACAAGTATTAATTTACTCATTGAGGCGACTGAAGAGGTCAATCGGATACATTCATTAAATTGTTTGTATGCTATTAACCTTTTTTTTTTAAATAAAAAAAATAGACTCCAACTTTCATCCGAAAGGTTGTTGGTTCGAGTCCCACACTTACAACATTTTCTGGCCATGCTTCGGAGGGCATGTACAGCAGACGTTTCTGGGCCTTCATAGTTGAGTATAGCCCTAACTCCGCCAGGTTGGCTTAGAAATGGAACAAAAATTAATATTTATTTATTTATTTAAGTTAACTTAGAGCTTTTTGTGAAGTTGTCGATTGATGGCGTTTCGTATTACTGTGCTCTGCGGCAAATTGGAGTAAGTAACGGCCACATATACATCAAAATAAAGATAAATAGCCGAGAATTATCAAGAAATTTTGGAACACCCCGAATACTATCATACCGTTAATAAAAACAGGATTATAAAATAACTTCCCGTTCAAAAATAGTAATCAGAGAAAATGCGGCGGCTAGTGTTGATGGCAGTGCTGCTATACATAGTGAATGTGAGCGCAAAACGAGGAACGTTCCGTAAGTATACAAAAGCTTAAGAGGATATGCTACGTAGAAAATTGGGACCCCAAAATTAAATACTTTTCATTTTTTATTTAATTAACTCAGCAGTTATTAAAAATTTGGCTCATCTAAGTTGTAGAAGACTACCTACTTCGTGCATTTTATAATCGGGTATTTTTACTTTTCCGTTTGGTAGTTCTTCCAAAAATCCCAGAATACGCGAAATTTTAGTCCTGTCTGGTATTTATGAAAGAATTAAGGTACCAAAAATTTAATATTTCCTATGATGGATGAAGTCGTCTTCTTCAACTTTCATGAGCCAAATCTTTAATGACTTGCTTTGTTAATTAAATAAAAAAATAAAAAGTCAATAAAAACAACAAATTGTTGGGGTGCTCATATTCTACATGACATATCCTCTTAAGGCAAAGATTTCCAAATATTTTGTATACAAAGGAGGCCGTCATTAATTAATTCCTCGTTTCACAACCGAAATGATACGAAAATGGCATTTAATAACATTTATAAACAAATACAAGCTATCTTAAAATTCAGACTATTACCCGTCTGATCAACGACTGTTCTATAAAATATTTAATATGTTTAATGCACTTTATCATGGTCTTCTAGAGCACGGATTCAAACGTTTTGCATTCAGATGCTATAGCCAATATTGAAGGAATTTATGAATCTAAGGTTAAAAATGTCCTCGTTCCCTTCCCCCCCCCCCTCGCCTTATAGTGCGTAATAAAACTCAGTGGGGGGGGCTCAGGGCCCGGTATACGGGCAATTATCTTCTATAGCACGGATTCAAACGTTTTGCGCAAGACACCCTCGGCCTCATGCACATGCTATAGCCAATAATGAAGGACCGGGGGGTGGGCAGGCTTAAGACTAGGTACACACGGGCAATTATCACAGACGCCATTTACCGACGTTTTTTTCTTCTGAAGCAGACTCCGGCTTAGCGACTTTTCTATCTGGCTTCCAAAATAATGATATGATCCACTTGGCAGGGGATGTAAATATTAACATACTCGACACAGACCTCGATAACGTTACTTTAGAATACCTGAATTTACTGTCGTCCAGAGGCTTTTACTCGGTTATCAACTGCTACACTAGAGTAGAGGGAACTATTATGTCCTGCATAGACCACATCTTTACCAAACAAACCAATCATAGCTCGGGACATATACTACAATCTAATATTACAGACTACTAAATCACAGCTCTCTCAATACTACATAACAACTCGCAACCAGTGTACGAAAAAAGGAACAAACTCTTAGAAGGAATAGACCATAATAGGCTTAGTGAACTTTTACAAAACGAGTCATGGGCGGCAGTTCTGGAAGGAACAGATACAGATAAATGCGCACAAAGTTTTCAAAATGCCCCCAACAGCTACATAGGTGCCAGCAAGAAACAAATAAAAATTTCTAATCGCGTAACAAAATTAAAACCGTGGATGAATAATGATCTACTAATATTAGTAAGGCAACGTGACAAACTAAAACCAAAACTAAATTGCCAGCAAAGTAACGTAGCCCTGAGGCAAGACTATAAAAAGTATAATAATAGGGTGAAACGCGAAATAATTAAAACAAAAAACTGTTATTACAAAGGAAAACTACAAGAACATAAAAACAACTTAAAGAAAACTTGGGAAACTAATAACGAAATAACTGATAACACGAAGATACATCACGAGATCACAGAAATTACTGATAGTTGGGGTCACTCAATAAATAACAGTAACCTAAAGGAGATGTGCGATACTTTCAATTACTATCTTTCCACTGTGGGTGAAAGACTTGCTGCAAATCTACCAATCGTACAAGCTTACCAAGATGGGGCAAAAAACAATCCAACATCCATATTCTTAACTCCTATTGATGAAACAGAGACAATGCAATATATTTCCCAGTTAAAGTCTAAATCATCTTCAGATCCTGACAAAATCTCTAGTTCCCTTCTTAAGAAACATGCGGAACACTTACTTGTACCTCTCACCCATCTGATAAACCTCTCATTAACAAATGCGGTGTTCCCTAAAGTACTTAAAATTGCTGAAGTCATACCTGTTCATAAAAAAGGCCCAAAGAATGTCATGTCTAACTATAGACCGATATCACTTACGAGTACCATTGCTAAACTTATTGAGAAAACTATCAAATCAAGACTGACCAACTTCTTAGAAACAACAAACTACCTATCAAACAACCAATACGGATTCAGAAATGGACATAGTACACAAGACGCTATTACAAAACTTTCATCCCTACTATATAAGGATCTTGACGACGGAAATCACCCCATATGCATGTTCATAGATCTTGAAAAAGCTTTTGACACAGTGCACAGTGTCCCATGAGTTATTGCTTAAAAAACATAATCGTGCCGGAATTAGAGGTTACGCTAACAACCTAATAAGATCTTTTTTAACAGACAGGCAACAATTCGTACGACTTTCCAAAATTAACGTCTTCCCTAACTGACCCAACAACTGTGACATGCGGGATCCCTCAAGGTACAGTCCTGGGTCCTCTGTTATTCTTGATTTTTATCAATAGCCTACTCGAAATGAATCTGGGTGGTACTTTGCTGGGTTTCGCTGATGATACAACTCTATACTTCTCAGGCAAAACCTGGGACGACACACATGCTAAAGCAGGAAAAGGAATTAAGCGAGTAAAAGAATGTCTAGCTAACAATCAACTTACTCTTAATACCTCTAAGACGGAATACATCACATTCAGCCTTACCGCAACGGGCCAACCTGCAAGATCATCCATTAAGTTACATGAAAGACCATGCGACCCTAACGTCCCCGATTGCACATGTCATGTTATAAAAAGAGTAGATAACTACAAATACCTAGGGGTGACAATAGACAAACATTGAAAATGGGCTGAACCCATTGCACATACAGCTAAACGGGTACGGAAGACAATATACAAATTTAAATTACTTAGACAAATACTTGACATTAATTTGCTGAGGCAAGTTAAGTTTATCTCTCGCTAGTCAACTCTATAGCATCCTATAGTTTACTGGCTTGGGGGGGTGCCCACCAAACTCATCTAGAACCTGTAGAAGTCTCTATAAGACATGTCACTAGAGTCAGTTTGAGAAAACATTATCTGTACCCATCCCTAACACTGAACAACGAATTCAAGGTACCATCGATAAAATCATCTCACTGCTTCCAATTATTAACATATAGATTGCAGCAAAATCTGTCGCTCCAGGGACAAAGTGAATTTATCCAACATAACCGGATTACCCGCCTGCGTGAGAGTCGCAATCTCCAAATAGCCTACCTACTTTTAAAACAGCCTCGTACAAACACTCCCACTTATATTTAGGGATTTTAGCTTTTAACGCACTACCAACTGATCTTAAAACATTATTGCCGGATAAGAAGTGCCGTAAAACAATTAAGAAATTTCTGCATAGTAATCCACAGTTTATAAACATAATATATCAGGGAGAATAGCTTAACGAAGAGAATGCCAATTTGCCAAATAATGTATAAGTATAATGTACCGCATACCTAGTTTTATTATTTTATTATTCTATAATTAATATTAACATCTTATAATACTAACCTAGCAACTAAGACAGAACCCACCACGGGCCACATGGCCTATAGGGTTCATTTTCTAAATTGTATATTTTGTATTGTATTCTTAATTTTGAATATATTGATTGATCCTTCTCCACTCCTCCCTGTCTTGGGCCGTTCTCTTGAGTTCCAAGTAGGTTCCGCATCTCATATCTTTCTTGAGGTCTTCCTTGGTCGCCCTCTTGCATTGGTGCCTTCGATTGTGCCTTCTATTATGGTGCTTAAGAGTCCTTCTTGTCTGATCAGATCTGATCCATTTTGCTCTTCTCACCAAAATGGAGGTAATTAGGGTTCTTTTATCGTTTATCCATTGAAGTAGGTACCTCTTTGTTCGTTATGTGGTCTCTCCAAGATATTTTCAACATTCTCCAATAGCACCACATTTCGAAAGCCTCCAGCTTCTTTTCGCTTCTTTCGTGTATGCACCATGTCTCACAGCCATAAAGCAGTATGCTACATACTAGTGATTTAAGCAGTCTTTTTCTAACATTTATGTCGATGTTGTTAGCCTCGAATATCTTCGACTTTTTGTTAAACGCTAGCCGGGCCATTTGAAGTCTGCTGCAGCCTGATCGGGGCGTTTATAATACCGGTATTTATTCAATCCACTGGTAAACAAGATAATTTTATAATGGAAAGTGCTATTCAAAATTTGTTTGTTTACAGTTATATTCCTAGGGTATTTATTTAACCCCGGTATTATAAACGCCTCGATCAGACTGCTGGAGTACGAAAAAACGTAACTGTCCTATATAAGGAACATTTCTTCTAACTTACGTGGCCTCAGCGACAGACAAGAGAAATGCATTGACTCGTTTCGATTTGAAAGTGGTTGTCTTTCTGTTTCAGCTAAAGAACTAGAGAGGTGCCATAAAAATGACCCAAATTTGGATGAATGCCTCAAGAATGCCATACAAAATGCTATACCTTTTTTAGCCAAAGGTAATACTGCTATATACTTATTTTTATAGCACATACTATATTCTGTTTTGTTCATGTCAAGTACATAATTTAAATAATTATTTACCAAAATAATGGAACTGTAAGCACATATTTTGAATTTAAACATTGTTAAGGAGTCCCCACCACTCCCGCGATACACAAACGCCATTAGTTTCCTCTAAAAAGTCTATTTCACACTGCAAAAACTCCGAAAAAACGCCAAAAAGTCATTTCTCAAAAACGGTTACAACGATTTTCTTTAAATTCCCATATGTTGTAGTCATTGTTAATGTCAACAAATCCCAGTATGTCGCTTGCTCCTTGATAGTTTGGTTCTGGGGACAAAAATAAATATAAAAAAACTCAATTTTCAGGGAAAAATGACTTTAAAATAATTTCTCAGCGGAACCTTTTTATCCATGCTTTCTTTCTTCAGGTATGTTTTAGGTGTTAAATAGAGTACCTAACAAAACAGAACAGGTTCCTTCTCCAAACAAAGATTTGGTTTAGAACAAGAAATAACTTTTTTAAGAAATAGACTAATATGACAATGCATGCCCCAATACATAACATAGCATACCCTGCCAGTAATACGGTTTTATATCGTATTATATTAGACTGCCCATTCCTGACTATGCAACCGACCCAATTGATTTGGGATAGGGTAACTAGAAATTTTTTACTACGGAATTACTCATTCTACCGTACCTCTAAAGTATTGGGAAAATATTATGTCCCCTCTATTCTTTATGTGCATGCAACACGGGCATATTCATGCATATTGAAATTTGCGCAGCGACCATTTTAAATATTAAATGCCTGAATTATTTGATGTTACAGGCTTTCCAGAGGCAGGACTACTACCCCTAGATCCCCTACATACCCCTCTAGTAAATATGGATCAAAAATTTGGGCCAGTGACCTTGAACGTTAAATTTACCGATTTGTACACGCGCGGTTATGCCAATCAGTCAGTGGTGCGTAAAATACGGTAAGTGCAAAACAAAGACTTTAAGACCTTCGTTGGCATAGAGCGGTGTAGTGTATTCATACTTGTGCGAGTCTTGTCTTAAGAGGACATGCTACGTAGAAATTGAGCACCCCAAAATTTGCTGTTTTTATTGACTTCTTATTAAGTCATTAAAGATTTGGCTCATGGAAGTTGCAGAAGACTACTTTATGCATAATTTAATAGGAAATATTAAATTTTTGGTACCATAAATACCAGAACAGACAGGATAGGACTAAAATTTCGCGTATTCTGGGATTTTTGGAAGAACTACAAAACCGAAAAGTAAAAATACCAGATTATATGATGCACGAAGTAGTCTTCTACAACTTCCATGAGCCAAATGTTTAATAACTTGCTGAGTTAATTAAATAAAAGATGAAAAGTATTTAATTTTGGGTTGGCAATTTTCTACGTGGCATACCGTATCCTCTTAACACCATGCAATCGGAAGCTTGTATACTCAACATAGTAGTTATTACCTATAGTGGCGACGAAAGAGGTCTTTCGGCTACAATCATTTAATAGATTACTAGACAGTCGTAACAATAAAATATTGTACATTAGATAAGGTAACTTATAGATAAACAATAATAATCAAAATGTTTTTGCATGAAAACAATTGTAATTATTAATAAATAAATAAATATGGGGGTTTGTAAGGCGGGGTTTCCACATACGTCAATGGTCAATGAGAAATATGGTTTTGACGTGGTAGCAGAATTTTTAGTATGTCTTTAATGTCTGCTAAAACGTCAATTTCACATTTCTCATTGACCATTGACGTATGTGGAAACCCCGCCTAACTGTGGATTACACGAGCCAAAACGCCGGCACACATGGGTGAACTTTAATTGATGTCACATTTTGTAACGGGTATCGCCACGTCACAAATGACGTCACATTCGGAAGGCACGCGACCCCCTTTTAACTATCAAACATCCCTCCCCCATATTAAATAACTTTTTTTTTTAGAAAAAAATAATAATTTGAAGGGGTATAAAATAAATCTATTGCATTGAAATAGGTTTTCAAACATTTTCAAGTAGCCTTTTGCTTACATGGGATTAATAAGAGCAAATGGGAGTGCCCACCTCCTCCCCCAACGCCCCACGAAGGGGAGTGCCCCTCCCTACGTATTTTTTGTGTGTGTACAAAGTTGATTTTCTGAAAAGTATCGATCATAAAGCCCTCAAAAGTATCCATTGAATTAGCAGAAAAATTGCTTATTGTACCATTATATTCTTTTTATAGAGCCAATGTTGCGGAACACTATATCAGAATTTCCGGCATTTTTCCGCAATTGGTACTGTCCGGAAATTATGATATGAAGGCCAATTTTTTCGTTCTCCCAATTGAGGGCAAAGGAACATTCTCATTAACAATGGGTAAGTTAAAATAGTAGCTGGACAAAATATAAATAGTGTGACTGTTTTCTTGAGTAGAAGGTATGACTCTGATTCGGTATCAATGAAGTTTATTATTTACAGATATTTAAATTAAACTATCGTTGATAAGTACAGTTAGGTGTAAGAGAGGGCCATGGGCCTCATCTCCTCTGCATCTATTTTTTTTTTCCAAAAAAACTTTATTATTGTTATTATTATCACTAATCCAATCAGTTTTATTTATTTTTTCTGCAGTTGCTAGTCGATTTCCACTAAAAGTATCGATCGAGATGTCAAAAAATAACAACTTATCCATTGAATTGGCAGAAATGCCCCTCAAAATTTCGATACTTGACACGCGGCCTTCACTAACAACAATTGTCCCCAGCTCTAGAACTTCTTCATCGGGACGACCAAATCAATGTACAAATCATTTGCATCTTCTTTTCGAGTTGAGCAAGTCTCAAATAGCAGATAAGGTTTAACTGTGATAGTGGGTTTCCCCCTGTAGATGGCAGTTCCTGCCGAAAGCGCTCTGGGTTTTATACTAACACAAGTGGGTTTCTTAGAAAAAGTTTCTTAGCGATTATTTGGGTTTTACTAATTCGGGTTGTTACAACAAGTTTTTATAGAAGTTTTTGTTATTTTTTGTTTATTAAAATGAAATACCACGAAGTCACGAGTAATCTAAATATTTCTGTACAAATCTAATTCAATAATAATTTATTGTTATGGTCAATCTGTGTAAGAAAGTGGAACATACATCATGTTATCATCAAATTGAATAGTTGTGATGGTTAATCTGTGTTAAAATGTATTATACTTATCCAAGGCCGTAGCCAGGATTTTTTCGAGGGGGGGGGGGGTTAAGAAATTTCATTGGAAATTACATAGTAATTTTTATTTTTCCTCTCAAAATCCGATTCTATCTAGAATCAAGCCATTTCATTTCGGGGGAGGTTTGAACCCCCATGAACCCCTCTCCCCTACGGTGCCTTGTAATTTTCAAGAAAAATGTCTTCAATTAGCCCTATATTAGTATGTGACAACTCAACGATTAATATTTCAAGATATATTTAATTTTTCAACTATTAGGCTACAGCTTTTCCTCTTCCTATCTCTTAAGCCTTTCAAATTTTTTTTCACAGAAAACGTTGAAGCTGACTTGGAAATTAAAGGGGAGGGGCAACTTCGTGAGGGAGATGAGTACATGAAACTCAAAAAACTTCCCCTCCTCAACTTTCAGCCTAGTAAATTAATATTTGACCTGAGAAACCTATTTAATGGCGACGAGAGACTGGGTAAGTAGGGTAATTGGGAAACTACAGCTGAAAAATATAAAAGTTCATTGGTGTATTAATAGAAACAATGAGGAAAGCGTCGGACTCGAATCATAAGCATTTTGGGTGAAAATAAGCACCATGCTTCAACGCACATCTGATTATATACAGTAGATGTACATAGTATTAATATATAAAGTAAAAAAAAATATAGAAAACATGTGGTGAGGCCAACTAGGGTCTGAGACAAGCCCAGACGCCAAACCCTTGTTTGGACTAGTTCAAACTGTCCCCATCCGGAAAATCGCTAATAGAAGGTGCCTTTAGGTGTGCTCTCATAAGGGCATCCATAGGACCCCTATCGAAGAATTAAAACCTAGTATTTTCCTTCAGCAAGGAAAGGCTAACTAAAATGACTTCATTATAATAAAAAAAACTTTAGCAAAACTACTTGTATATAACTACTATAACCAGAATTATTAAAATCCAAATAATCGTTAATGTTTTTTTTTTACTTTGTCCAAGAAACCCTGAGCGCTTTAGGCAAGAACTGCCATCTATAGAGATGTAACTGTGCTATTGGGTTCCCCTCTGTAGTGGGCAGTTCTTGCCGAAAGCGCTCAGGGTTTTATAGCCTACCAACACCAGTGGGTTTCTTAGACAAAGTTAATTTTTTGCTTTCCAATTTATACGTAGTATAAGGAAAGCTTTGTGACGGTCGAAATTTTCGATTCCGAGATTTCAACGGATTTACACGTTTTAAGGTCCCAGGAACCCAAAAAAGTGGTTTTTACGAAATGTCTGTCTGTCTGTCTGCTCGGTCGATTTTGATGAAATTCGGCATGTAGGTTCACAAAAATGATACCTCGGGACCATTTTTTCTATTTTGGGCTAACTCACTTTGGGGGGTTTTTATTTTCAAAAAACTTCATAAAAACGTCTAAAAAAATTATTTCCCCAAAACGGCTCCAACGATTTCTTTTAAATTCACATATTTTACGATTATTTGGGTTTTACTAATTCTTGTTATAGCAGTTATATAGGTTTGCTAAAACACTGAGTTTTTGTTTGTTTATATGCTACTCTTAATAAATGTTTTGATTCGTGCAAAATAGTCAGGAAGACAATAAAATATACAGTAGTAGGCTTATAATAGAATTAATTAAGGTAGTTCAGAGTTTATATAAACAGTATGTCTGTCATACATACAATAGTTTTAACATATTTTTATTTTGCTAACAATTTATATACTGTACAATGTATATTGTTTTGATATGTTACAGGACAGCAAGCCAATGGTTTCTTAACGCGCTATGGTCTACAGATATTTGACGCAGTTAGACCATTATTACAAGAAGCCTTAGGAAAGGTTATTAAGGAAACGGCCGAACCTTTCTATAACACAGTTCCTTATGAAGAAATTTATTTATAACTATTTTATATATGCAAATTATTGTATGATACGTTTAATTGTGAACATTGCATGTAAGTTGTAAGTTATTGTTTTTTTTTAATATTTTAAAGTGTACATATCATATTTTATCATAAACGTTATTTATTTTTATGTTGTACAAAAATGGCTTCCATTAACCAGCTTATCAATGTACCTACATTATGATAATATAATGACAACTATTGTTATATTTCGCTACTTGCCAGAAACATGGCTTTAGACTTTAAAGCAGGGGTTCCCAATCTTTTTTGTCTGCGGACCACTAGAATATAATTTTTAAGATTTTGCGACAGGAAAATCGTCAAATTCTAGGATGATTTGTGCTTAAATATTAAGGACTGGTATCGGTAGGATTCAGAGGCGGACGCAGCGACCGGCACTGCGGGCAATTGCCCCCCCCCCCCCCCCTTGGAAGGCAGTTATATTTTTTGCATCTAAAATCAAAGTGTTACTGCACTCAAAATGCGTAAAACCCCATTATTTCAGCCCTATGTTTCAAAAAAACATCTCCCGGGGGAAACCTCCCTTGTTCACCAATATATTAATTCCCTGTAATAAATAAGCCTTATGTAAACCCCCAATATTACAGGCCTATTTTTCGAAAATTTTTACCCAGGGGAGACCCCTGGGCCCCCCTTCATAACCTCCGAATCCTTTGGCAAAAGGCGCAAATGACACTAAGGTCATTAATTGAAAAGCTGCGCGTACGTCCATGAGAACGGATTTCCCCATTTTAAACATAATGTATAAATAGGGCGGAGGGGCGCCAAATTATACACCGCCTCCTTCGAAAACCTATCGTTACGCCACTGACAAGTGCCGCCCCCTTTTATGAGGTCTGAGACCTCCTCTGGTATAGGATTTTATAGTTCAGTGCCAAGACTTACTGTATTTTACTTTAAATTTCCAATATCTCAGCTGATTTATTTTCTTATTTCTTACTTTGGTCCGTGGACCACCTGATATACAGTATGTCTGTGGACAACCGGTGATTCATGGACAACAGTTTGGGAACCCCAGCTTTAGAGGAAGCAATAGATTCAGTGATGATAGGCCGCTGCCGATCATTAAATTAGCATTAAATTATTGTTGTGGTTAAAAATGCAAACAAAACAATTTTGAATAGCCCTGTCCATTGCAAAATTATCTTGTCTGCACTTGTAATCCCAGGTTAAGATTGAAAATAATCGCCATAGTAGGCCTACTGAAAGCATACTTCCAAACGTTTCGTCAACATCTGCGGTCGACACCTTCAGTGGCACTACGTAGACTTCTAAGATGTTATCTCGGAGGTTCAGCAGCACCTATTTGGGCAAGGGGATGTGCACTGATATTTATAGAAAATTTTTGTATGCCATTAACTTTTTTTTAAATAAAGAAAAAAATAAAAAAAATAACTCTAGTCATGAAAGTCTTCGTAATTATATAACATGGATTTACATTGTATAACATCTAATAAATCATTCAAGAAAGTCTGAAGCATCAATGGAAACCTTTATCGCCAATGTTGTTTTTTCGGTTCATTTGTATTTATTATCCCCCAGAACCAAACTGTCAGAGAAGTGCTCTATAGGGCTTTGTGAAAGAAAGAAGAAAGAAAGAAAATTATCTTTATTTTCCTTTCGGCCTACTCTTACAATTAAACCGTATGTGAAGTAATTTGAAGAAATATATTTGTAGTGTTGTAATTAACTCAATAACTCAATTAACTATCTCAACACCAATCTGAATACATAGGCATATCCTATTACAATAAACTACCAATCCAAATAAAGTCATTAAAAAACTTCAATTGTTTCAAAAGAGCAGTTACACAATGGATAAAGACCGAACTACCATCAACATAAAAGTATACCACCCCGTAAACACTCCACCCCCCCCCCCCCCCTGCATAGCCAGATAGTATAAGTCGCACACGGGCCCTTGCCTTGCGATATGGACTTAAGAAAGCGCTGTAACATGGCATTATTGCATTGAATTATATTATATTAACCTACTGTACATATGTATGTACATTATTATTGCATGATATCAAACACTTATGTACCTATGTTATTGTAACATTGTATTATCTCATTACTAGCTCACATAGGCTAATTATTGATTTATAATAAATGCTATTTATTTTGCATGTTTTCAAATAAGGGTTTACATTAATCATCACCATTACAATACAATACAATAACCTCATTATTTCCATCATAGCCTTTACTGTTACAATAATTATAACATGCTGCAGCTTACAATAATAATTGGAACCTAACATTAAGTAAGTAATTCGTAAATAGTGGGTGTAAACTCGTGCCCGAACTTAGTTAAGTCATGCTTTACACCTGTTACATTGTGTCAATGATCAGCTTGTCTAATACAATTTACAGCAGTTGGCGGTTGACATCGAGCTCGTGTACCAAAAATTAATACGGAAAATTAAGGAAAATACTGTTTCCCCCCCCCCCCCCCCCATCATTACATAAATGAAAGAACCTGTCCGAGTTTACTCGAACATGCTTTCCAATTTATCAAAATTAGTAGATAGAGAAAATGAGTAATTTCATGGTAAATAATTTTCCTATGGTTAAATTTCCGATATCTCGGGGGGGGGGGGGGGGGGGGGTGTCCACCTGACGTCACTCGTCACTGGTGGTGAGGTAAATTCTGGATAGGTCAGACCAACACATTACCACACAGCAATACTGGCAGGGCACGCATTGCATTTGAGTGTGAATTTTCTATCATTTTTTCAAAAACATTTTTTTGTACAAAACCAAATACTTTTTTGGGAAAGCAACCTGTCCGGTTTCGTTACTCAATGTAACACCTAAAACATACCTGAAGGTAGAAATCATCGATAGAAAGGTGTCGCAGAAAAATTATTTTTTAGTCATTTTTCATTAACATTTAGTCATTTTTATTTTTTTACCCCCAGAAGCAAACTATCAAGGGGCAAGCGACCCCCCGCATTTTATCAGCATTAACAACAACTACAATATATGTGAATTTAAAAGAAATCGTTGGAGCCGTTTTTGGGAAATAATTTTTTTAGACGTTTTTTTGAAGTTTTTTGAAAATAAAACCCCCCCAAATTGAGTTAGCCCAAAATAAAAAAAACGCTCCCGAGGTATGATTTTTGTGAACCTACATGCCGAATTTCATCAAAATTGACCGAGTAGTTTGCGCGGAAATCGACGCACAGACAGACAGACAGACAGACAGACAGACAGACATTTCGTAAAAACCACTTTTTTGGGTTCCTGGGACCTTAAAACATATAAATCCGTTGAAATCTCGGAATCGAAAATTTTGACCGTCACAAAGCTTTCCTTATACTACGTATAAATTGGAAAGCAATAAAATGAAATGAAATTCGTCTTTATTTTCAGGCGAGTTTAGCCCCGAAGGGCTACTCTTCCAGCTAACCTACACAATTTTTATGTTTATGTTTGCATTAAATTTTTTGAACAAAGTGTAAATAAAAAAAAATACTTAATTTATAATAGATAAGTTAAGTCATTAAGTCACAAGTCATGTATTGGCCATTTTAAAAATACAATGGTATTCTCGGCGTCGTTAAACTCCATTACGTCAAACAGAAACACAGAAACATATAATACGGCACAGATATAAACTCAACTGTTGTAGTTAGTAGTTGTGGACTGCACAGAGAGTCACCAATAATAAGGGAGGTAACACCCTTCTTGAGGGGGATCGGGCTTTCCGGTTTGCGTTTGCGATGAGGCTTCAATACCCCGGATTGTTTAGTACCCGGTTCGCTGTTTTTGCTTTCCAATTTATTCGTAGTATAAGGAAAGCTTTGTGACGGTCTAAATTTTCGATTCTGAGATTACAACGGATTTTCACGTTTTAAGGTCCCAGGAACCCAAAAAAGTGTTTTTTTACGAAATGTCTGTTTGCCTGTCTGTCTGTTCGTCGATTTCCGGGCAAACTACTAAGTCGATTTTGATGAAATTCGGCATGTAGGTTCACAAAAATCATACCTCGGGATCATTTTATTTTTATTTTGGGATAACTCAATTTGGGCGGTTTTTATTTTCAAAAAACTTCAAAAAAAGTCTAAAAAAATTATTTCCCAAAAACGGCTCCAACGATTTCTTTTAAATTCACATATATTGTGTTTGTTGTTAATGTTGATAAAATGCGGGAGGTCGCTTGCCTCTTGATAGTTTGCTTCTGGGGGTAAAAAAATAAAAATGACTAAATTTTAATGAAAAATGACTAGAAAATAATTTTTCTGCGACACCTTTCTATTGATGGTTTCTACCTTCAGGTATGTTTAATGTGTTAAATTGAGTAACGAAACCGGACAGGTTGCTTTCCCAAAAAAGTATTTGGTTTTGTACAAAAAAATGCTTTTTGAAAAAATGATAGAAAATTCACGCTCAAATGCATTGCGTGCCCTGCCAGTATTGCTGTGTGGTAATGTGTTGGTCTGACCTATCTAGAATTTACCTCACCACCAGTGACGAGTGACATCAGGTGTACGACCCCCCCCCCCCCCCCCCCCGCCGCCGAGATATCGGAAATTTAACCATAGGAAAATTATTTACCATGAAATTACTCATTTTCTCTATCTACTAATTCTGATAAATTGGGAAGCATGTTCGAGTAAACTCGGACCAGTTCTTTAATATTATGATGCCAATGACGGTGACACATATAACCGGCATATGTAAACTCTCCACTCTAAAACACAATGAAACGGTAATTTCATGTGAAACGTCACTGCCAAGTGCAGCTGTACGCATGGAAATTCTTTTCCTCCCCTATGGGATACACGAAAAATATCTATCCCACGGCAACCTTAATATTTTTTGTGAGGCTACCATACATAAAAGCGATGATTCTACCATAGTATACAGCCCTGCACAATTTAAAGTGCCGACGAGTCAGCATGCCAATGATTGCCTAGCGCTTTTCGATAATAAACTTTTTTCGGATGTGCTGTTGACACAAACAACGGTGATATCGAAGCTCACAAAAATATCCTCTCAGCAAAGAGCCCCGTGTTTGCGGCGATGTTCCGCAACAATATGCAGGAGAAAAATAATGGCAAAGTTATTGTTAAAGATATTGAGCACAACGTTGTAGAAGAAATGTTGAGATACATCTACAGTGGTAAAAGTGAAAAAATTGAAGAATTTCCAGATGAACTTTTCGCTGCAGCTGACAAATACGACTTGAAAGAGTTAAAGCTTTTGTGCGAAGAGATGCTTTATAAGCGGCTCACTGTGGGGAACGCAGTTGAAACACTGATTTTAGCCGACCTTCATTCTGCCAGCCACCTTAAGGAGCATGTAGTTCATTTTTTGGCTGCTCACTTTTCAGCAATTGCTGGTACTGATGGTTATTGCAATTTACGTCGATCTCGACCATGCAGAGTTGGATGAATTTATTTTTGAGTATAAGGAGAAAGAATAATGAATGATTTCGTTCTGGGTAGGGTACTGTGAAATTTGAATTTTTGTTTTTCATGTGTTTATGTATTCTTCTAGCTTTAATTTTAATTTAATAAATATAATTATCTGGCTCTTTCTTTTGGTAATTGAAATCGGTTTTTTATAGGTTTAAACAGGCTAATTTTCTTCTGCTGGCTCTACAGCCCTTCACCTGTTATCTCGGTTTTGTCTAAAGCTCCACCATCTACGGGCTCCCAACTCATCCTTCCAGGGGGTTCCGAGGATTAAACATGCTAATAGTCAATGAAATAATAATTGGGTCATTATGCATACAAACACGACTTCTATTTTTAAAAAAAATGAGTGTGTCAGCTCCGACGCACGACTGGAGTTTACTCCTCAAGTACGATTGTCTAAACAGGCACAAAAAAAGCTTACTAGACTATGAAAAAGATCAATATACTACTAGTATATCAAAGCGTAAATAAACAAATCGATGGAAAAACATAAATGATTATTATATATTTTTATTTTATGCAGGCCTTAATTTATTATGACTCTTCGGTAAAGTATTATACCTCAAACATTTTACAAAAGTAGATTTTACACACAAGTAAATATATCTTAGGAAGGTTGATAAATTATACGATTATTATTATTTAACTATACTATTATTATTTTGAATATTAATTAGTCTGTAGTCTTTTGGACTCGGTTTCATATTTCGGTTAAGATGACTACACTACTCTACTTACAGCAAGGAATGCCCCTTAGTCCAAGAAATCCACCAACTACTGAATATCATGGCCCCCTACCAAAGAACCGGTCCGAGTTCACTCGAACATGCTTTCCAATTTATCAAAATTATTAGATAGAGAAAATTAGTAATTTTATGGCAAATATTTTTCCTATGGTTAAATTTCCGATATCTGGGGGGGGGGGGGCGGTTGTCCACCTGACGTCACTGGAAGTGAGGTAAATTCTCGGTAGGTCAAACAAACACATTAATTACCACACAGCAATAATGGCAGGGCATGCAATGCATTTGAGCGCGAATTTTCTATCATTATTTTCAAAAAATAATTTTTTGGGCAAAACCAAATATTTTTTTGGGAAAGCAACCTATCCGGTTTCGTTACTCAATTTAACACCTAAAACATGCTTGAAGGTAGAAATCATCGATAGAAAGGTTTCGCATTTTTTAGTCATTTTTTCATTAAAATTTAGTTATTTTTATTTTTTTACCCCCAGAAGCAAACTATCAAGGGGCAAGCGACCCCTCGCATTTTGTCAACATTAATAACGACTACAATCTACGAGAATTTAAAAGGAATCGTTGCAGCCGTTTTTGAGAAATAATTTTTTTAGACGTTTTTTTGGAGTTTTTTGAAAATAAAACCCCCCCAAATTGAGTTAGCCCAAAAAAAAAAAAAATGGTCCCGAGGTATGATTTTTGTGAACCTACACGCCAAATTTCACTCAAATCCACTGAGTAGTTTGCCCGGAAATCGACGAACAGACAGACCGACCGACAGACCGACCGACAGACAGACATTTTGTAAAAACCACTTTTTTGGGTTCCTGGGACCTCAAAACGTGTAAATCCGTTGAAATCTCAGAATCGAAAATTTCGACCATCACAAAGCTTTCCTTATACTAGGCCTACGTATAAATTGGAAAGCAAAAATCCATTTCCATTGGGTCCCGTCTCAGGCTGGTATACCAGGAAATGAGGAAGCCGACAAAGCGGCAAAGACAGCTGCCACACTAGTGTCTGCCCCATGGCCCACCCTGGTACCAAGTGACGTAAACAATTACCTACGCAAATCTATCTTGAAAAAATGGCAACAGAAAATCTGGAATGGGTCAGCCTACGTGCAAAACAAATTGCGAGCAGTTCAGCCCATCATGACAGAATGGGACACGTCCTATCGAACCAGCCGCAAGGAGGAAATTGTATTGGCCCGAATTAGAATAGGGTGTGGTATAGTATGGTATAGCATTGAGTATTGTTGTGTAAGCGTTACTGTATTTACCGTTAAGAGTGTGTATGAACTGAAAGTAGGAGAGAGGAGGTGATATGTAGAGGTACCTTGCATGGTACGGAGGATTAGAGAGAGAACCTTCAAAGAGTTAACAATACAGTACAATAATCGAAGTTACGTGATTTATTATTACGGACCTTACTTCAATTACTTTAATTATGTTACTTCATGGCGACCGTGACATCTCGGGTCTGTAAATAATTATAACAATCAATTACCAATCATTTACAAAATGGGCACCACCAACAACAAACAAGAAGAAGTGATCCTGGCCCAAAACGGACAAAATACGGCGACTGTACCCATTACGCAATTTGAACATTTTGGGCTCTCCATGGCGGGTGGGGTCATAATAGCGGCACTCCTCATCTGTTGTTGTACGTGCGTTCATTTGACGAAAAAGCAGGCGAAGAGATTCATCGAGAAGCAAGTAGCGGTATCCACTCGTCCCAACCGTATCATCTCTAACATCGTCTATGATAAGATAAGTTTTTTTTAATGATTGTATAATTTATGTTTCAAAAGGGTTTTATGTTGTTTAATTATGTTACTTCATGCACCATGTTACTGTATGCACCATACACTACTATATAGTAGGTTAATTAATTGGGTTCTATGGGTTGTGTGGAGACTGCTCAACAGTGCGTAGAAGAATTGAAAAAACTCTTGAGCAATGCTAAAAAGTGTGTCAACCGACCCAAATACACAAAACCCTCCTGTGACCACAGCCACCAGTTCAGCGTCGACCATGGCAACTTTCAAATTCGAGACGGCACTCAAATTGCCATGCCTCACAGCGGACGGGGACTCTACTGCTCTCAGGGATTTCCTGGACATTGCTGAATCTTATCATGACTGTTTGGACGCTGCGGGCAAGACTGCTTTGGTTCGTTTTTTAGCCCTTAATAAGGTTCAAGGCAAAGTAAAAACTCGATTAGGAGAAATTTCCTCTATCAGCACTTTTGACGATTTAAGAACGGCATTAACTGCGCGGTGCGGGCTAACCGAAACCTTTGAGAGTCTGACGGGAAGATTGGCTACCCTTACGCAAGGGAAACGTACTCTCAGTTGCTTTTGTGAGGAACTTGATCTAATGGCCTCAAAATTAGCGACAATTGCCATAAAAAACCGTAATATTACGGAGGCTGGAGCGAAAGCAGCTATTTTACAAAATTACAAGGACCAGGCATTAGTCTCTTTTCGCAGGGGTGTCCACTCAGAATTAAGATTAGTGGTTGAGGCTGCTAGGCCTACAACGTTGGAAGATGCATTGGCGATTTCCACATCTGCCATCGCTAGTGGTGCACCTAGTGCCCAAGTCTTTTCGTACCACCCCCGTGGTAAATTCAGGGGTCGTGGTAATTCTAATTTTGGCGCATTTTCTCCCCGAGATTATTTCGGCCAGAATAACCATCGCGGGAATAGGTCTGGATATACAGATCAAGTTGAATATCGTGGTGAGAGGAAAAGTTATAAGGGTAATGACCACGGCTATTCCGACAAAGTGTCACAACAGCCACGAGCCCACCAATCTCGAGGTCGAGGCGGTTACCGTGGAAATGGCTCTTATCCCCCGAGGGGAAATCTCGGCCATCAGTATGTTGTACAGCCAGACGCTGTTTCTAAGCAACAGACAAAGTTTCGAGACTCTTCTTTGGAAGAAGACACAGAAACTCCCAAAAACTATTAGATCGGGTAAAACACATATATTTATCGGACGCAGATGCCTTAACATCTCCTGTCTTTATAAATGTATGGGATGAACAGTATACTAATTACCTCCCCATGATAGATACTGGAGCAAGCATTTCGACTTGGTCAGAAGATAGGCTACCACAGTCATATCGAATTAATACTGAAGAGACGTTTATAATAAAAGGTATTGGAGGTGTTATTAAGGTTCTAGGCTCTGTCGTTTTTTCCCTGTATATAAATAAGTATTGCCCCCCAATTTTGCATAAATTTTATGTTTTACCCTCCCATTGTAAAATAGGTGTTGATGGTATAGTAGGTACTAATTTTTTAAGAAAATATCGTACTAGCATTTCATTTTGTGATAACAGGCTAACGCTGAAATTGCGAAACCGTGAGGTTTGGGTACCGTTAGTGAACGATGTTATTGCCGAAACACACACGGTAGAGCCGAATTGTGCTAAGCTCTGCAAAGTGCGTTATCCTCTACCTTGTAAAGATTGCATTTACGTGCCTACTGGGGAAGTGAAACCTGGAGTTCTCACGTTTGGTTGTATAACAAAGCCCAAAAATGGTTTCATGTACTGTTATGTGGCAAATACAACAAATGCCAAACAAACGTTTCGTGCCTCGCAGTTAGAAGTTCAATCAATCAACTCGACGTTGACAAAATCAGGTCACATGAGGGCACAAACAGCACGGCAGCTGACTCATACAAGTCGCATAAACAGGCTTCATTCAGAACTACAATTAGGCCACTTATCAGGCGATTCTAGGAAAAGAATAACACAGTTGTGTCATAAATACGCCGATATATTCCATTTAGAGGGAGACATATTGACCACCACTAATCTTTGTAAACCTAAGCTGTACATAAAAGAAGGAGCTGCGCCTATTTTCTGTAGGCCATACCGCACTCCACACTGTCAAAAAAGTGAAGTGAAAAGACAGATTCAAGAGATGGTTGACCAAAATATTGCTCAACCAAGCATAAGCCCTTATAATTCACCATTTTTGTTACTTAAGAAGAAGGATGGCTCTTTTCGAAATATTATTGATTTCCGTAAAGTAAATGAGTCCTTAGCGGACGATAGGTTTCCCCTCCCCAACATTGTTGATATTTTGGATAGGCTAGGGAAAGCCCGAATCTTCTCTTGCCTAGATTTAAAAAATGGCTACTCTCAATGTGAGTTACGTGAGGAAAGCTGGCATATTACTGCTTTTAGTACTGATGAAGGCCACTGGGAGTTGACTCGCCTTCCTCAGGGGTTGAAAACCTCACCCTCCATCTTTTCTCGACTTATGTCACTAGCAATAGCAGGGATGGAAGGGGTGTATTATTATCTAGATGATATAATATGTTTTGGGGAGGATGAAGAGGCTCATAATGCTGTTTTGGAAAAACTATTTGAGCGATTACGTAAGGTACGATTGTCCCTTAATCCTAAGAAATGCACATTTCAAAAGGATAAACTTGAGTTTTTGGGCCATGAGATAAGTAAAGTTGGACTCAGACCATCTTTGGCCAAAATACAAGTGGTTTTGAACTACCCTAAACCGAAAAATGCTGATGAAGTATTACGCTTTGTGTCGTTTTGTAATTATTACAGACGGTTTGTACATAAATTGCGAAAATTGTTAAACCCTTAAATGACTTATTAAAGAAGAATGTGGCGTTTGTATGGAATGCACAGTGTCAGGGTTCATATGAACAACTAAAACTCGCTCTTACCTCTGAGCCAGTTTTGGAGTTTCCAGATTTTACAAAGCCATTTATTTTACAGACTGATTTTAGTGGCGTTTCGTTAGGCGCCATTTTAATGAATAATAATGGTCACCCAGTTGCTTATGCTAGCAGAGGGTTGAAACCTGCGGAGTCTCGGTACCCCGCCATACATGGAGAATTGTTATGTATAGTATGGGCCACAAAATTTTTCCGACCATACCTGGCTGGAAATCGTTTTATAGTTAGATGTGATCATCAGCCCTTGAAATATTTATTTTCGTTTCCTACGGATTCTAGTCGATTGACTAAATACCGTCTTGCGTTACAAGAATACGATTTTACTGTTGAATATGTTAAAGGTTCAAAAAATGCAGCGGCAGATGCACTTAGCCGTATTAAGCATGATACTATGGGGTCAATTTCCTCTGAGAGCTTAAAAAATTCGTGGGTTGGTGCTATTACGCGCCAACAGTCCAAGTTAGCTACAGATGGCCATGCCACCACTGTGGGTAAGCCTGACGTTTCAGAACTTTTGCGTAAACCTGCAGATTTACCTGAGCTTCGCTTTTTCACCGGTGAGAAAACGTTGCCATGTAGGTGTCAAACTGCACATACTGAGCTACAAGGTCCACGTTCAAATGACTATTGTGTCTATTTTTGCCCTAAGGATAAGGTAATAGGAATAAGATTACCGAAAGAGAAAAATTCTAAGCTATGTAATGATGACATTGAGCACGTTAGCATAGGCTTACGAAATGTTTGTGTTAAACATGATATAAATTGTGCAGTTATACTAAAAAATGAATTACGATTGATAAATGGAAAAATAACCCTGGCCAAGGAGATAATAGGAAAAATCGTAACTGCAGTGAATTCACAAGTATTGAAAAAGGGAAGAAATAAGGCAATTAAACTGAGGATTAATATTATTGCCAATGGAGTAAAACGAATAGAGAGCGCGGAGCATCAAAAAATTTTGTTATGGGAAGCTCATTGCCTACCTACGGGAGGTCATATCGGAATAAGTCGAATGTATAATACAATGAAGTTAAAGTATAGTTGGCCAACTTTATACAAGGATATTAAGGCCTTTGTTACGGCCTGTGACATTTGCAAAAAATGTAAATACTCCCCTTTCCCTAAATCCCCTCTAGTAGTTACTACTACTGCTTCGAAGAGTTTTGAAAAAATATTTCTGGACCTATACGGCCCAATGCAGGAGACGTCCCTCGGCAACCGTTATTTATTTACTGTACAATGTGAACTTTCAAAATACTCCGAAGCTTTTCCCATCCCCGATAAAAAGGCAGACACAATCGCAAAGGTGTTGGTTGAGGAAATTTTTCTACGTTACGGCATTTGTAGGACATTAGCCTCAGATATGGGCACAGAATTTTGTAATAGCGTTTTGTCAGCAGTGTGCAAACTGTTACAAATAGATAAACTAAATAGTACAGCGTATCACCATGAAAGCCTTGGAGCATTAGAAAACTCCCACAAGCCGTTGGGTGCCTTCTTGAGAAGTTACTTGCCATGTTCGGGGTATGAATGGGATGTGTTAGCTAGATTTTTTACTTTTTCTTATAATAGTACTGTACATAGTAGTTTGGGGTACAGTCCCTATGAGTTAGTCTTTGGGCATTTACCTACAACACCTTCTGTGTTACAATACGAAGGAGAGATCGATCCGGTATACAATATAGACTCTTACGTCCAAAACCTTAGATACAAGTTGCAAATTGCACAAGAGCATGCTCGAAAAACTTTGTTAGGCACGAAAATCACTCGTTGCGCAAAAGTAAATTCCACTCGAGAGTTTCGGAAATTTTTTCCGGGTGATTTAGTGTTTTTGAAAAAAGAAGGAGGAAGTAAATTAGACAATATTTTTGATGGTCCTTATTTAGTGTTGGAAGTTGATAATTTAAAAAATAATGTAACATTAGAAATAAACAAGAAAAATATTGTAGTACATAAGAATAGAATTAAAATTTAACATTATCGTATTGTTACATATACTATTTGATATTTACAATTCTTATTAACATGATTGTAATTTGGGGTTTAACGTTTTATTGGGATTTAGCTGTTTATAGTTAACTTTACTATGAATTTTTGGGTTTTATTGTATGAAAAAAAAAAAAAAAAAAAAAAAAAAAAGGGAGATGTGGTATAGTATGGTATAGCATTGAGTATTGTTGTGTAAGCGTTACTGTATTTACCGTTAAGAGTGTGTATGAACTGAAAGTAGGAGAGAGGAGGTGATATGTAGAGGTACCTTGCATGGTACGGAGGATTAGAGAGAGAACCTTCAAAGAGTTAACAATACAGTACAATAATCGAAGTTACGTGATTTATTATTACGGACCTTACTTCAATTACTTTAATTATGTTACTTCAAGGGCATACAAACCTCACTCACAAACATCTAATGAGGAATGAGGCGCCCCCCCCCCCTATGCACAAGGTGCGGAGTGGCCCTCACAATAGCTCACCTTCTTCTCGATTGCCCAACCTACTCGGTCCAACGAGCCTCCATCCTACGGGCACCCTCCTCCCTCTCCGATGCTTTAGGAAACACAATAACAGCCACAAATAATATCATTCAATTCCTAAGAGCCACCGGTCTCTTCTTCAACATTTAACCCCCCCCCCCCTCCCCACTACTTACACAACAGAACGGATAACTCTCTACCACTAAAACCTTAAAAAAAAAAAAAAAAAAAAAAAAAAAAAAACTACACCAGCCTACTTCTCTATTTGAAACACCTTTTTCGACAAGAGAGAACAGTCGAACATTGGTCACCGCCTCAATAGGTAGATGAATCTCCCTAAAACCTAAGTCCTACACCACATTTTCACACATTACCACACAGCAATACTGGCAGGGCACGCAACGCATTAGAGCGTGAATTTTCTATCATTTTTTCAAAAAAACATTTTTTTTTACAAAACCAAATACTTTTCTGGGAAAGCAACCTGTCCGGTTTCGTTACTCAATTTAACACCTAAAACATGCCTGAAGGTAGAAATCATCGATAGAAAGGTTTCGCAGAAAAATTATTTTTTAGTCATTTTTCATTAAAATTTAGTTATTTTTATTTTTTTACCCCCAGAAGCAACCTATCAAGGGGCAAGCGACCCAACGCATTTCGTTAATATTAATAACGACTACAATATATGTGAATTTAAAAGAAATCATTGGAGCCGTTGTTGGGAAATAATTTTTTTAGACTTTTTTGTTTTTTTTTAGAATAAAACCCCCCCAAATTAAGATAGCCCCAAATAAAAATTTTTTTTTCCGAGGTATGATTTTTGAGAACCTACACGCTGAATTTCATCAAGATCGACCGAGTAGTTTGCCCGGAAATCAACGCACAGACAGACAGACAGACAGAACGACAGACAGACAGACATTTCGTAAAAACCACTTTTTTGGGTTCCTGGGAACTCAAAACGTGTAAATCCGTTGAAATCTCGGAATCGAAAATTTCGACCGTCACAAAGCTTTCCTTATACTACGTATAAATTGGAAAGCAAAAAGTCTCAGGTCTGACCTACTAGCCCGGTAAAGGTCGGATTAGGCCTTGACACAGTCCATGCTGTGTTGAGTTCTTCTTATTCTTATTGTTGTTTTTCTCGTTTTTGTTTTGTTTTGTTTGTGTTTTTATTGAATTAGGGAAACTTTAGGGCAATACTAACAACACTAGTCTTAAGAATCTTGATTATTGTAATACTAATCATTCCTTGACTTGCCTGGGTTAGCCCATAGAAGACTTTCTAGTCTTATGGTTCGCCCAGGTAAAAATAAAGTCGTTAAAAAAATGAGTGGAGAAGGAGATGTAAACATTCGCTGCAAACCAATCGATAGATTGAAACTCCAGAAGAAAAACCCAGGCCGGGCGGAAATGTTTTACTTTTCTGTCGTGTTTCGAACCTCCACCATCTGGACTTCTTTTTATTGGTAGCCACTGGAGTGATTAAGACAGGTCAGAGACATGCTATCATCAAATCCTGTCATTAAAGGCAGCTGATAGATCAATCCATGAGAAGAAAGTGGATATGTGGGCAAGTTGGCCAACTCAAGGCTTCGTCAAAAACCTTCGGCGAAATCCTTTAGCTGGCCATTCACGAGGGCTCCAAACGGACTCGCGCCAAGCCAAATGGCGCGTCCTGTTCCATTTGGCGCTAGCGCCATTTAGAGGGGTCATCACGACTACGGTGAACCAGTCGCTCCAAATCTATCAAATTGTAGTGTAAAAGTACTTCTTCCATATCGTCACACTGTACAATGTGAAAGACTTGGAGCGACTGGTTCACCGTAGTCGTGAAGACCCCTCTAAATGGCGCTAGCGCCAAATGGAACAGGACGCGCCATTTGGCTTGGCGCGAGTCCGTTTGGAGCCCTCGTGAATGACCAGCTTTAGAATCGGTCCCATTAGCAGTTGTCCCTCGATAATCCGACACTTAGAAATCCGACGTACTATAGGTAGTCCGACGAGCCACCGGCTGGCTTGTCACAGGAAACAAACCAAGACTGCAGCGATATCCCAAACTTTATCAACATTTAATGAGTGTACACTGGACATTAGCATACTGTATGTATTCAGTTTACATATTTTAGGGAGATTCATCTATCTATTGAGATGGCAACCAATGTTCGACTTTCGGAAAATATTTTCAAAAATTTTCATTTCATGACCCCCTGAGCCTAAAACCACCCTCCGTTCAAAATGTTATAGGCCTATATACAGTATGTATGTATATCGATTTTAGGAAACACTGTATGATGCCGGCCAATTGAAACCTTATTTAATTCATATCTCGGTTAATATTAGTCGCAGAGGAATGAATTAAAATTTGACTAAAAGCCCGTATTATTGTCTACGATAATGATTATGATAACTTTTTACGAAAAATCAACGATATAGGGTACATACCATTATACCTAGTTTAATCAGTATTAAATTTATATCATGATTTGCTATCTTAAAAACTTCTTCCCATGTCTGACCCTCAAAGTAAACCGCAGTGTCATTAGCATAGCAGAACAACCTACCCCTAAGGCGGGGTTTCCACCGACCGGCTAGGGCTAAATACAAATAAGGTGACGGGGTAACAGACATTCAAGACTTAGGCGGGGATTCCACCGACCTCGCATTGCAGAATGCAAATGACATTGACGGAAATGTTTGTTTTACTCTATGCCATAGTTAAAATTGATCAATGATCATAGAGTAAAATCACAAACAAACAAACTAAAATTAAAAAATTGCGTCATGGGATATGTTAAGTACAAACATTTTAATAGATTTCTATAAAAAGAAAAACAAACATTTCCGTCAATGTCATTTGCATTCTGCAATGCGAGGTCGGTGGAAACCCCGCCTAAGTCTTGAATGTCTGTTACCACGTCACCGTATTTGTATTTAGCCCTAGCCGGTCGGTGGAAACCGCGCCTTAGATCCAGCGCTTTGTTATCATTTAAGTTGATAATAAACAAAACAAACGAACACGGCTCGGGAAATTAACGAAAGTGTACGTAGTGAGGAAAATTCGGGAGTGTCCCCCGAACACCCTGTATAAGTTTCAGAAACTGATGAATGGTTTCGGAATTCATTGATAACAAATATTCGTAAACTTGGGTTGATTTACAGTATATATAAAAATTAAATTATGGCAAATGAGTGCCTCAATCACTGAAACCTCTGCAGAATCTAGTTAAGGCGAATTCAGTGCATTTTTAATAAAGTTCACTTAGAACATGAAAAAGTGCAGTCAATTTCAGGGCTGGCAAATGCCAACGTATCAGACTCTACTAATTATATAGTAAAGCAGAAAAATGGTAAGAAATTATGGAACACCCCGGAATCCTGAATACTATCATACTATGTTAACAAGAGGATTATAAAATAACTTCCCGTTCAAAATAATAATCAGACAAAATGCAGCTAGTGTTGGCAGTGCTGGTGTTTAGTATGGTGAACGTGCATGCAAAACGAGGAACGTTCCGTAAGTGCCTTCCAAAACTCCCCCTTGCAAGCTGAAAGGGTTGCTTAAAGCAGAAATGCTGAAAGCAGGCGTTGGAAACAAACATTCACTCCCGCCAAAAATGTTTTTATTTTTCAATTTCTAGTGCCACGTTCCAGGTCGTCTTTGAGTCTTTGACCAGTCAGTGAAAAAGACAAGGCAGGCAGGTTCCCCCTAAACTCGAACTTAATACTAATTTAACTTGAACATGCTTTCCAATTTATCAATAAGTAGATAGAGAAAATGAGCAATTTCATGGTAAATAATTTTGCTATGGCTAAATTTCGGATACCTAGGGGGGGGGGGGGTTGTCCACCTGACGTCACTGGAGGTGAGGTAAATTCTAGATATGCCTCAGACCAACACATTACCACACAGTAATAATGGCAGGGCACGCAATGCATTTGAGCATGAATTTTCTATCATTAAAAAAAAGAAAACCTACATGCTAAATTGAATCAAAATCGACCGAGCAGTTTGCCAGGAAATCAATGAACAGACAGACAGACAGACAGACAGACAGACAGCCAGACAGAGCGACAGACAGACAGGGCGACAGACAGACAGAGCGACACACAGACAGAGCGACACACAGACAGGGCGACACACAGACAGAGCGACACACAGAGAGAGCGACAGACAGACTTTTCGTAAAAAACCACTTTTTTGGGTTCCTGGGACCTCAAAACGTGTTGAAATCTCGGAATCGAAAATTTCGACCATTTAAAAATTTTCCTTATAAATTGGAAAGCAAAAATAGTTCTTGCGCGAACCAATGCCTCATCTCTCTCATATAGAATTGCAGCCCTACCTTCAAATGGATTGATATGCCACAACATTTTTTTATGGCTGGTTATGTACAACTACTATATATTACAAAATGTCGCTGTCTGCTTGCAAGAGGGAAGAATTGAAGTTCATTTATTTTAAAATGTTTTAATTTCTATTTTCAGCTAAGGAACTACAGAGGTGTCATAAAAATGATCCAAAATTGAATGACTGCCTCAAGAATGCTATACAAAAAGCTCTGCCCTTCTTAGCCAAAGGTAATATTGCCATTGTATCGTAACTTTGTACACCTGTGTGTATCCATCCATTATTGTCAAATTTAGTTTATTATTTATAGCAGCAATATTGAAGGGCTCGGTGGTAAAATGCTGCGCTAAGGCCCGTATTACACTGTAAAACAGTTTATAAAAGTTATTTGACAAAGATCTTTGATAGTGTAAAATTTATAAAACATTTCTTTTAAAACATTTCTTTTATAAAATGTTGGCATTAAATTTTATAAAAGAATTTGAAGAAGGTTCCAAAATGGCGAAGTTTAGTTGGACTGTTGAAACTTTCTTTTATAAAAGACCCATTTTCAAATATTTTATAACATATGTTATAAAATATGTTTTATAAAATGTTTGACAGTGTAATACGGGCCTAACTCACATAAAAAGTAGACTTTTCATGAAACCCACGTTTTCATATACCGTATATTAGACTTAGATGTATTATACGAGTATATATTGTAGAGGAGACGGCAGGTAATAAGGATAAAGAATAAAAACATAACGACGTGAAAAAGTAGAGTACGAGGGCCGGTACAGACGTTTGTAGCCAAACATAGGAGAATTAAACCAGACAAATTGTGTTTATTGTGTAGGTACATCCTCAACCAAAGCCAATGCAAGCCAATTATAGCACATCTTCTTCCATGCTGAATTTTTTTTTTTTTTTTTTTTTTTTTTTTTAATCATAACGCAACGCAAAATGTAGTTTAACATAGAAGGAGAATTAAATCGGACAAATTGAGTTTATTGTATAGGTACATCCTCAATCAAAGCCAATGCAAGCCAATTATAGCACATCTTCTTCCATGCTGAAATGTAGCCTAACATAGAAGGAGAATTAAATCAGGCAAATTGAGGTTATTGTATAGGTATACATCCTCAATCAAAGCCAATGCAAACCAATTATAGCACATCTTCTTCCATGCTGAAATGTAGCCTAACATAGAAGGAGAATTAAATCAGGCAAATTGAGGTTATTGTATAGGTATACATCCTCAATCAAAGCCAATGCAAACCAATTATAGCACATCTTCTTCCATGCTGAAATGTAGCCTAACATAGAAGGAGAATTAAATCAGGCAAATTGAGGTTATTGTATAGGTATACATCCTCAATCAAAGCCAATGCAAACCAATTATAGCACATCTTCTTCCATGCTGAAATGTAGCCTAACATAGAAGGAGAATTAAATCAGGCAAATTGAGGTTATTGTATAGGTATACATCCTCAATCAAAGCCAATGCAAACCAATTATAGCACATCTTCTTCCATGCTGAAATGTAGCCTAACATAGAAGGAGAATTAAATCAGGCAAATTGAGGTTATTGTATAGGTATACATCCTCAATCAAAGCCAATGCAAACCAATTATAGCACATCTTCTTCCATGCTGAAATGTAGCCTAACATAGAAGGAGAATTAAATCAGGCAAATTGAGGTTATTGTATAGGTATACATCCTCAATCAAAGCCAATGCAAACCAATTATAGCACATCTTCTTCCATGCTGAAATGTAGCCTAACATAGAAGGAGAATTAAATCGGACAAATTGAGTTTATTGTATAAGTACATCTTCAATCAAAGCCAATGCAAGCCAATTATAGCAAATCTTCTTCCATGCTGAAATGTAGCCTAACATAGAAGGAGAATTAAATCAGGCAAATTGAGGTTATTGTAAAGGTATACATCCTCAATCAAAGGCAATGCAAGCCAATTATTGCAAAACTGGGGTGGGGCTCATCCTTGCCATATATGCCCCCTAGAAACTGCTGTAAGAATAACCATCAGGGTAGCTTTAGGGAAGCCTCACCGCTACCCTTCAAATCTTCTTTTTAAGGAATTCAATGTCCTCCCATTGCCCTTGCTATATGCAAAACAACTTCTACTTTTCCGATTTAAAAGGGCAAAAACCATTCTTGGGCAAGGCGATTTCGTCCATCATAACATTAATACCAGACTTGGTACTGGACGCAACCTAAAAACTTTGAAACCGAATACGGAACACTTTATGCACTCGCATATGTATAAGTCTATTCCATTGTACAATTCCCTACCGGACAACATAAAAGACACCGTCAGCATAACAAGTTTCAGGACTCTTATTAACTACCTAATTTCTTCCAACCCTAATAACATCACGTCCTTACTTGGCAACTAGAGTTAAAGAAAATTGGGATATATACTGTAACGTGCGGATGTTCTCTTAGTGTCGATTGTGAACCAATATTTTCATTTTTAATCTTTTAGCCTACATTAATTCAGTTATTGCACAATTATTCTCTATTAACGTTTAAATTTTTTTTATATATTTATTTATTTATTACTTGTACTAATTTTTCACTTGTACTTTTAAAGGGGGGCCCAGCACGGGACTTTTCCTTTGGGCCCCTCCTCCATTTCTTTTTTAATATTGTAAATGTTGTTTTGATTTGATTTAATAAATTTGATTTGAATTTGATTTGATTTGATTTGAACATCTTCTTCCATGCCGAAATTTCCGTTTTGAAGATGTGATTTAGCGCCTTACTCCACCGGCCTATTGAATTTATTGTTCATCAAGGCCAAAGTATTTACGAGAAGGTGCACTTTAAAAAAGCCCAAATATTTCTTACTATTCCAATGAATAAATTAATGATACATTCGCTTATTTATTATTATTGCAGGCCTTCCAAAGGCAGGTCTGCTGCCCCTAGATCCGTTGTACACCTCTAAAATAAATATGGAGCAAGACTACGGGGCAGTGACACTAAACGTGTCATTTTCCGATCTGTACACCCGGGGCTATGCAAATCAGACAGTTATACGTAAAGTACGGTATGTACCAAACTAAGATAGTTAAAAGAACTCGAACATGCTTTCCTATTTACCAATTAGTATATGGATAATGAGTAATTTCATATTAAAGATCCCTAGATATCCCGGGTTCGCCCCCCCCCCCAAGTGGTTCGGAATCCACTATTATCAGGAGGTCCACACTGTTGGTCAACTCCCATTCTCCCTGAGGTGAAAGAGTTTGCCCTTAGGGTGCCTCAGCCCTCAAGTTAAAAAACAGACTCACTCCCCACGCCAGACCGATAGGATTGCTTACAAAGCAGAAATGCTGAATCCTTGTGAGAGTTTCCTTGGTGACTTCGTGGAACTTGGAGAACATCATGAGTAGAGGAAGAAGAACGCAATGATCCACAGTAAAATACTACTACTTAGGTAGACTATTAGACAGGTTAGAAAGCTTAGAGATTAGAAAGGCTATTAGGAATAACGAGGTTCTCACGAATGATATAATGTTTCAAACTGTATCCCCACTACTCGATTTATGTACTCAACCCCCGCCTCCTCCTCCCACTCCCTTCCCGTAGTATATAAGCTGGCGTTTTTTTTTCATGTGTCGTTAGTCTGATGATGGATTTTATCCGAAACCGGTCACTATTAAAGTATTTTACTGTGGATCATTGCGTTCTTCTTCCTCTACTCATGAAGAAATGCTGAAAGCAGGCGCAGTACGAGCTTATTATATTATTATTTAAATATAATATATTTACTCCAATTTTTCAATTTAAATATATTGTTACTGATTTTTTTTCAGAGCCAAAGTTGCGGAACACAATATCCGGATCTTCGCGTTCTTCCCACAAGTGGAACTATCTGGAAATTACGATATAAAAGCCAATATTTTCGTTCTCCCTATTGAAGGCAAGGGGAAATTCTCAATAACCATGGGTGAGTGTAATTGATGACAGACAATTGGGCACCCCCACCAATACAGGGCCGTGTCCAGAATTTTCGGGAGACCATCTCAATATATTTAAAACTTCATTCTAGTTAGTGTATGCTGTAAATATTTCGGGGAGGGGGGGGGGACCAGGACCCTCTGGTTTTTTTATTAGATACCAATTTCATAGGAGATATCTTTCGTAGAACCATTAAATTCTTCTTTATCTGCCTTGTTAGTACCCCTTTATGCTTGTATATTGGCCTTAACCGCTCCCACTGTTTGTCTTGCAGAAAACGTTGAAGCTGATTTGGAAATTAGAGGAGAAAGTCAACTTCGGGGTGGAGATGAGTACATGAAACTCAAAAAACTTCCCCTCGACTTTCAGCCCAGTAAAATAATATTCAATCTGCAAAACTTATTTAATGGTGATGAGAGACTGGGTAAGTATGCGAATTAGAAAACTAGAAAAACTCATTGGGGATTTTTTTCACGGGTCTTCTTCTTTCTTTCCTTTTTCTCCCCAGTATTCTTTTGCTGACAAGGAGCATATATGAGTTGCCTATTAGCAAAAACAATCCTGTCTACCCAGGTCGATTTTTCAGAAACCGCAAAAATCTGCTGTGCCGCAACGCCATGAGGTATAACATTACAGTTTTTAAAGCTAATTTTAACAGTATTAGAATTGCTTTTTCGTCTCAATATCTGATTCATCGGATAGAGTATTGAAATATAAAAAAAATGGCGCGAATATCTCAAAACTGAAAAAAATGGAGAGGATTGCTTTTGCTAATAAGCAACTCATTTATATTCATAAAATACAATAAATAATAATAAATTTACCAATTTTTACCATTTTTTTAATTTTTTATACTATACGTAATGTACAATAATATAGTAGAAAGAAATTAATATTGCCTGCATCCCCAAGCTAGCGCTTGATTGGGACCAGGGACGGATTTGGCTTTTGCGCGGATATAGGCACTGCCCTTGTCGCGGACATGAATAATTATTGTATTTAGGTTCACTAATAAAACCACTATTTCTTTTTTAATGTTTATAATCAAAATAACCTACTTTCTTATCCTTAACTAAAATGTTATACATATATTATTTTTTTTTACCCCAAGAATCAAACTATCAAGGGGCAAGCGACCCCCTGCATTTTATTAACATTAATAATGACTACACTATATGTGAATTTGAAAGAAATCGTTGGAGCCGTTTTTTAAAAATAATTATTTTAAAAGTTTTTATATTATTATTATTATTATTATTATTATTATTTATTATATACAATAGTATGCACACAAAAAAATTTAAAGTACGCACGCGGATATAGGCATTTGCCTCAGTTGCCTACTGGTAAATCCGCCACTGATTGGGACAAAGAACTTATAAATAGTGCCGCTAAAACAAGGCAAATCGTGTAATTTTTAATTATTTTTTATAAAATTCATAAGTTTATAAGTTAATAATAATAATAAACTTTTTGTTGAAAAAAAATGTATGAACAGGTAGATACAGCGAGATTAGGGTCTATGGTCTTCTTGTACACCTAATATTACTGTACATATCTGTATATATGTATGTACGTATGCATGTATGTATTGTATATACATATGTATATTCAACTCGTATGTTACAGGAAAGCAAGCCAATAGTTTCTTAACGCGCTATTCTCTACAGTTACTTGACGCATCGAGACCGTTAGCTCAAGAAACCTTGCGTCAAGTGATTCGGGCAGTGGCCGAATCTTTTTATAGCAGAGTTCCCTATGAAGAAATTTATTTATAATTTCATAATTATTTTATTTATGTACATTATTGCATGATGCGTTGTATATTTGTAAACATTGCATGCTATTTGTGAGTTGTTATTGATGTTTTTATGTTTTATTGAGTATTACGGCAGCGGCGGAACCTTTTTATAGCAGAAATCATTATGAAGAAATTTATTAATAATGTCACATTATTTTATGTACATTATTGCGTGATACGTTGTATATTTGTAAACATTGCATGCTATTTGTGAGTTGTTATTGATGTTTTTATGTTTTATTGAGTATTACGGCAGCGGCGGAACCTTTTTATAGCAGAAATCATTATGAAGAAATTTATTAATAATGTCACAATTATTTTATGTACATTATTGCATGATACGTTGTATATTTGTAAACATTGCATGCTATTTGTGAGTTGTTATTGATGTTTTTATGTTTTATTGAGTATTACGGCAGCGGCGGAACCTTTTTATAGCAGAAATCATTATGAAGAAATTTATTAATAATGTCACATTATTTTATGTACATTATTGCGTGATACGTTGTATATTTGTAAACATTGCATGCTATTTGTGAGTTGTTATTGATGTTTTTATGTTTTATTGAGTATTACGGCAGCGGCGGAACCTTTTTATAGCAGAAATCATTATGAAGAAATTTATTAATAATGTCACAATTATTTTATGTACATTATTGCATGATACGTTGTATATTTGTAAACATTGCATGCTATTTGTGAGTTGTTATTGATGTTTTTATGTTTTATTGAGTATTACGGCAGCGGCGGAACCTTTTTATAGCAGAAATCATTATGAAGAAATTTATTAATAATGTCACAATTATTTTATGTACATTATTGCATGATACGTTGTATATTTGTAAACATTGCATGCTATTTGTGAGTTGTTATTGATGTTTTTATGTTTTATTGAGTATTACGGCAGCGGCGGAACCTTTTTATAGCAGAGATCATTATGAAGAAATTTATTAATAATGTCACAATTATTTTATGTACATTATTGCATGATACGTTGTATATTTGTAAACATTGCATGCTATTTGTGAGTTGTTATTGATGTTTTTATGTTTTATTGAGTATTACGGCAGCGGCGGAACCTTTTTATAGCAGAGATCATTATGAAGAAATTTATTAATAATGTCACAATTATTTTATGTACATTATTGCATGATACGTTGTATATTTATAAACATTGCATGCTATTTGTCAGTTGTTATTGATGTTTTTATGTTTTATTGAGTATTAGGGCAGCGGCGGAACCTTTTTATAGCAGAGATCATTATGAAGAAATTTATTAATAATGTCACATTATTTTATGTACATTATTGCGTGATACATTGTATATTTATAAACATTGCATGTTATTTGTGAGTTGTTATGCTTTTTATATTTTATTGTGTAATTAGGGCAGCGGCGGAACCTTTTAATAGCAGAGTTCCGGCGGATATTCCACTTGTCAATAATTCGTCATTTATTTTGTGCTTCAATAATGGGTGAGACTTTTTTACTCTGAAAAAAACAAACGCTTTATGATGAAATTTATTTCTAATGTCATTATTAATTATTTTATTTATTTAAATTATTGCATCATACGTTGTATATCTGTAAAAATTGCATGTATTTATCAGTTGTTATTTTTTTATTTCATTGTGTACACATCATTTTATAATAAACGTTATTTATTTATATTTTTACATTGTAAATAGTGCTTACATCAATGACCTTGTCGGCAAGCAGGCGTGGGGGGGGGGGGGCTAAGATAAAATTTCGATTTTTTTTAAGAATAGGGCTGAAATATTGGGGCTTTCCGAGCAATAAGGGTTCTAAATTATAGGTAATTAATACAATCGGGTACAAGGGGGACCCGGGGGTCTGCCCCGGGAGAAAATGTGTGAAAAATAGGACTGAAATAGTGGGGTTTTACGCATTTTGAGGACCCTTATGGGGGGGCTATAGCCCCCATAGCCCCCATAGCCCCCCCCCCCCCCGTAGGTCCGCGCCTGCCAGCAGGTCACTGTGCCGCTATATAATAACTTATTTTGGGATTGAAAATGTAAACAAACCAATTATAGAATAGCAATTTTCATTCTAAAAATTTTTTTTTCTATTTCAATAACAGAATACGTAATTGTTTAAACGGCATGGTAGGCCCACAATCCACATATAATGACTACTAATGTGGTAAGTTAATGTTATATTTTTTCTATGCATGAATATACTCAGTATGACATCTAATAAGGGTAGTAATATATTTTCCAAATAAATAAATAATAAATCATGAAAGAAGTTAAGTAGCATCAATGAAAACTTAAGTCTTTTTTTGCCCCCAGTAGATTGTACCATGGCGTTTACATGATAGCTCACCAGCCGGGAATAAAATTAAATAATTTTGAATAAACCCCAACATGACACATGACAAAAAATAAAAAGCTTTCAATATTAAGGAAATTTGGCGCGAAAACATCCTATAAGTTAAAGCATAGGGCGTCACAAAAAATCCACCAGGAGAAAATTATTGTCTTGGCTGACAAAAACAGGATTAATGCATAATAAGGATCAGAAAGATCAAATAAATTTCTAAAACCAGCCCAAATGCTTTCCTCTTGCATAAATTTAAATAAATCATGCCTACTGCCAAAGACCACTTTTTATAACAGCCGAACACTTATGGTAATAGTTTTTTTTTCAATGCCTGCTTTCAGCATTCCTGCTTTAAGCAACCCTGCCAGCCCTGCGGGGGGAGTGAGTCAGTTTATTAACTTGAGGCACCCTAAGGGCAGACTTCTTCACCTCGGGGAGAAGGGAAGTTGACTGACAGGGTGGACCTCCCTCCTATAGTGGATTCCGAACCACTTGGGGAACATAGCAAAGTCACATGATTAATTCGGAGGTGACCAGGACTTGATACGCACTCAGACTAGCTAGTACAGTCTAAGCACGTTATCATGTCCCATCATGTTCCCCTGGCAACGCTGTGCACACTACCAAGTTTGCCGCAGTTTCGAACAGGGCCTGTTCTGGTTGATTCAACATGGTATGGCTGTTGGCAATGGTACCTTAATAGTAGGGGAGCCCACCAGCAGCTTGATCGACGCAATTATAATACCGGTATTTATTTAATCCCCTGGTAGTAAAAATGTAAACAAGATAATTTTGTAATGGAAAGTGCTATTCAAAGTTTGTTTGTTTACAGTTACAATCCTAGGGTATTTAATTAACCCCGGTATTATAATCGCCTCGATCACGCTGCTGGGGCGTAAAATGGGGGGGGGGGGGGACGGTCCAACTTGCCCCCCCCCCTCCCAGCCTTGAGCATTGTAAGACGTGGTTCATACTATACGTAAAACAATTAAGCAATTTCTGCATAGTAATCCACAGTTTATAAACATAATATATCCGGGAGAATAGCTTAACGAAGAGAATGCCAATTTGCCAAATAATGTACCGCATACCTAGTTTTATTATTTAATTATTATTCTATAATTAATATTAACATCTTATAATACTAACCTAGCAACTAAGACAGAACCCATCACGGGCCACATGGCCTATAGGGTTCATTTTCTAATATGTATATTTTGAATTGTATTCTTAATTTTGAATATATTGATTGATTGATTGACTTCATGGTCCCCTTTGCAGCAATATGAATATAAGCATTCATTTTTTAGCTTTATAAAATCTACAGCTACACTTTACAACTATTAAAATGCGTAAAATCCTACTATTTTGCTCTTATATTTTCAATTTTTCCTTAAATCCTGCCTGATGACGTCACAAGGTCTACTTAGGTTTGCCCCCGCCATCATTCTAAAACTTGACGCCTCTGGAGCCCACGATGCTAAATGGGGATTTACTCGAGCGTCATAGAGACCTAATACGTTGCAAAGCTTAGATATTAAAAATAACCAAATTAAATAACAAAATAAATACTCAAAACCTTTAAATGTCGTCACTAATGCGTTTGTGTTGATTTCAGGTAGCGCGGCCAACGTATTTATGAATCTACACGCAATGGCAACATTTCGAGCAACAAAAAGTTTACTTACGGATACTACATCCAGTTTCATAAAACGCTTCGCACAGCCATTCTTTGACCAAGTCCCATACACTGAAATATACCTCTAGAAAGAAAGAAAGAAGGAAAATTGTCTTTATTTTCTAAGTGGGCGAATTTTGAATTTCTAGAGTCTAGAGTTTAGATTACAGTGGTTCCCAAACTTTTCTGGAGACGGTGCCCTTTTTTACGTAGGTTCAATAGGCGGTGCCCGAATTTATACATATTCAGTATTGTCCATGTAGGGCTACAAAAGAACATATCATGGGTACCTACCTTAACAAAATTCAACTACCCAAATGTACATAAAATAAATAATCCTTGCCTGGAAAATAAAATTGTTGCAATTATAAGAAAAAAATTCTTTTATATTTTTAAATTTTTAATTTGCATATTATTGGACTTTGTCTGTTTGCAAATAAACGTTTATTTATTTATTTATTTAAATTGTAGTTTCTTTATATTTTACCTAGTCTAAATTCCTATGGCAGCGCGGTGCCCCAAGCGAGTTGTCGCGGAGCCTTTAGGGCACTGCGGTGCACAGTTTGGGAATCACTGGTCTAGAACAGTGGTTCTCAAACTGTGGGCCATGGGTCATGGCCCACCAGTGGGCCACAGTGGCCTGTCAGGGGGGCCATGGGACTTCGAGAGGAAAAATATATGAATTTCAGGAAAGATGACATTCCAACATTGGTAGCTAAGGCTCTGAAAATATTGATTTCTGACATCATACCTATGAGAACGGTCCTTCTCAACGTTTCTTAGGTTAATGTTGAAGGCTGAAACAAACTAAAAGACCTCGACAAGGAGCTGAGAGTGGCTCGTTCGCAAAATACCAACATAAAAAAAATTGCAGCCACATTTGTCGCATTAAAAAAGGAGCAATGTATTTTGACATTGATACCTTTTTCCTTGTAAATTGGGTAGGGGGCCACGGACAATTGTCTTCCTTATATGTGGGCCACGGCCGTAAAAGTTTGAGAACCACTGGTCTTGAACATACACACAACAGCCGTGGCACCTATATAAAATAATAACTTATCCAGGTCAAAAATATCCCCATTCCAAATGCTCCAATTCTGTTCTCCATAGCTTGTGTTAATTTAATATCTGTCCCTCCATACCTACCACATATTTTTATTTATTTATTTTATTATTATTAGGATAATTTGGAACACCTAACATTCCCCCATTCTCAATCGATGGTCAAACCACTAAGCCATAGGGTAACAAATCGTCGTTGTTATTGCAAAATGTCGTATGTCCAAAAATGCGAGTTGTCAGGTTAACACACTTAACACACCATGGCGACCAAAATAAATGAATACGAATTGCAGCAAACGGTCGCTTGTCAACAGCCTATAGGAAGGAAGCAATAAATAAATAGAAATTATAAATAAATAAGACAAAAGTTAGACTTTTTTTTCTCCTGAAAAGTAAGGTTTTTTCACGTGCGACATTTTGCAGTATCAGCGACAAAATTGCAATGAATACTGAATAATAAGAGATTAGCCGTTTTTGTTGGTTGAAAAATGTCTACAGCCAGAATACTTTTATTAATTTTGGATAAAATATAAGATGTACCGCAACGTGTTGATTGGCCTTTCCCATAGACCTGTTGTAGCCTACATGTGATGGTTGGATTTACCGAGGAAGAAAGTTAAGGCTTACGACATTGCGACAATCACAGTATGGAAATCAACAAGGCTCGTTCAAAAATTACCGATACAATTGTTTACGATCCCAAAATAGGTACCAGTCATTGTAGTCAGTCGCGGATTTACCAGTAGGCAACTGAGGCAAATGCCTATATCCGCGTGTGCGACCTTAAATTTTTTTTTGTGTGCATATTATGTAAAAGAAATTAAAATAATTATGTTTATCATTTTAGTTAAGGATAAGGAAGTAGGTTATTTTGATTATAAGCAAAAATATAAAAAAGAGTGTAACACCTCCCCCCCCCCCCCACTATACATACAATAATTATTAATGTCCGCGACAAGGGCAGTGCCTATATATCCACACAAAAGCAAAATCCACCCCTGATTGTACGTAGATCGCCTTGAGCTTGAAAAACCGGCGAATGATTTTTTTTCTGGCTCCGTCGTGTAGCCTTTAATTGAAATTAGAGGATGTAGAAAAACTAGACTTGACGGGATTTGAACCCACGATTTACGACTAACCAAGGCGTCGCGTCGTCTTAACCGCTCGACCACAACCCCGCACAAGAAGACTTGATGTATTGTATGCCCTCTACTTAGGCGGGGTTTCCACATACGTCATCGTCAATGAGAAATATGAAATTGAAGGTTTAGCAGACATTAAAGACATACTAAAAATTCTGTTACCACGTCAAAACCATATTTCTCATTGACGATTGACGTATGTGGAAACACCGCCTTATGTATATGCTCGTATTGACATGATTCGTAATGTTAGACAGGTTAGCACAGCTACACAACTATACAGCTAAACGAATCAGTCTGTGAGCTTGCTTAGGCGCCCATTCCACATACGTACAACGTCAATGAAAATTATGAAATTGAAGGTGGTAGCAGAATTTTTAGTATGTCTTTAATGTCTGCTACCACCTTCAATTTCATAATTTTCATTGACGTTGTACGTATGTGGAATGGGCACCTTTCTTAATGCCTTAAAGGATGTGCTTTACACATTATACAAGTATTGCAGTATTACTAATATAATATAATGTACTGACTTTAAATTAACTTTGGTTAACAAGTTAACCTCCGCGTTATAACTAAAATTAGAGGATACAGAAAAACTAGACTTGGCGGGATTCAAACCCACGATCTACGCCTAACCGGGGCGTCTTCTTAACCGCTCGATCACAAGCCCGCACAAGAACAGTTGATGTATACAGGTATCCTCTACTTATATGCTTGTATTGACTTCTTCTTCTTCTTCCCCCTTAGTGCCGCGTGCGCAGCGTGGGGGGAGGGGGGGGGGGTCGCCTCCAACCCATTTTCTGAACTCGCCCCGGTCGGACGTTAACAACTTGAGCTCGGCCATTGTTTTCCCTCTTGCTCCGGCGAGTTGTTCAATCCTTTCCTCAAGAGTTGTCCTCGGTCTTCCTTGTGGCCTTGCTTCCGCCAACCTGCGGGTGGTCCTCTTCTTGTCCATCCTTTGGACGTGGCCGAACCATTGTAACTGCTTGTTCTGCTCGTATTGGCATGATTCGTAATGCTCGTCGTGCATTAAAGCTAAACTTCAGAGTAACGTCTTATGGTCACAGAGGCGAAGACGCGAAAATCCCTAATCTGTCCCTCCGCGTGGTGAAGATAATGGCGCTTAGTGACGACTGAACAGATCGGGGACCGTGTTTGAGCCGGGATAAGCGAAAAACACAGCTTTAATTTTGCAGGCCCCTCTTTAGTCCTGGGGTTGGGAAACTGGCCAAATGGCAGAGGAACTTCAATGAAGAGTCAGCGGCATAAGGATGCGGAAGGCAATGGGAAACCACTGTATTACCATCCCTAGTATAGTCATCATGACACTAGATCGTCAATTTTCAATATAAGAGGCAATTAAAGAAGAAGAAGCATTGAAAAATATTTTTTTTCTTATGTAAATGTAGGGGCACGTTTTTCTGTATCCCTACAGTGGTCTCGGCAACCTTACCACAGTGCACAGTTAACATCAACCTTTTTTTAGTATTTTGGGGGACGTTTATGCACGTAGGTCTTAGCCTTGTAGCCTTTGCCTATTGGAATATAATTATTGACTTTTTATTACATTAGCGAAGTTAAGCCTATTAGTCCAGGGTAAATAATTTTTCAAACAACAACAACAAATTTATTATAGTAGAATGAAACCCATTGGAAATGGAAGATAATATGACTGAAGTACAACATACAACACGTAAGCCCCAAAGGGCGTTGCGTAAAAAAAAAAAACAGAAATTAAAGGAAAAATAAATTGCGGGCGATCTGAGTTCGGTAGTAGGTGGGGATGAAAGGGTGAAATACGGTACATCTTCATTTCCGGCAAAACTACAAGTCCTATGGAAAAACGTCAAATAGCAAATATGTAGGTAATTAGAAGATCTACAACTTCAGTTATTACACTTTTTTCACATAATCTCAAAATTTAAATGGAAAATGCCAAAAACCAAGATTTTGGATTCATTCTGCAATAATTTGATATCCCATTTCACCATTTTGCAAGGGGTCTACCCTGGACTATATAAAGCCCTTTCTTACACTCAACTACGATAGCCCGGGACCGCCTGATTTACATGCCCAGTAAATGTAGAAAGTATGGAACTCGAACCAACGACCTTTCAGGTGAAAGTCAGAGTCGGTACCACTACTCTACATGTCCTGACACTACTCATCAATCTACATACACCAGTAGAGGATCCTCCCCCTTGAACACTCTATTTGTTAAGTTGTGGTAAAACACATGTCCAGCAGCCGCGTTTTACACTACCAATAAATGTAAGGTATCAATTAGGCGGGTATTCCACATACGTACATCGTCATTGAAAATTATGAAATTGAAGGACATTTCAATTTTACTCTATACCATTGTTAAAATTGATCAATGATCAATTGATCATAGAGTAAAAGCACAAACAAACAAGTTAACAAACTAAAATTAAAAAATGGCGTCATGACATGGGATATTTCAAGTGTGTCAAGTATAATTATTTTAATTGATTTTTTTTAAAAAACAGTTTTCATCCATTAAACAGATCGGTGAAGGTCGATCTTACTTCGGATCTCCTACTATTATTAGGTTTTATTAAAAATAATAAGTGTACGAAGAAAACAAGTACAAACAAAATTTCAAAAAATAAATGCAAATAAATTTCAAAAATTTGGCGCATACGTTTCAATAGAAAATTGTCGATTTTTGAAAAAAACATGTGGAATGGCCGCCATCAATGAAAAATTGAAATGTCCTTCAATTTCATAATTTTCATTGACGATGTACGTATGTGTAATACCCGCCTAAGGAAGATAAATAAATAAATATACAGTAGAAGTCCATTAGTCCGGCATCCAACAGTTTGGAATGCCCGATAGACTGGCATCGCTCCGGAAAGCTAAAGTGCTTCAGAAATGATTGATTTCCATGTCGACATCGATGGCCAGGTGGTAACGTGCTTCCACTTGTGCGAGTCTTTACACGCCATGCGATTGGAGACGTGTCGTAACTCAACACGGGTACTAACCTAGAGAGGCGACTGAAGAGGTCAATCGGATACATTCAATAAATTGTCTGTATGCGATTAATCTTTTAAAAAAAATCATTAGAAATAAATCTAAACGCCAAAAATCAAGAAAACAAAAAGACATTCGTGACTGTTTTAAATCTAAGTGAAATTTATGTTTTACAGTACGTGTACATACATTATATGAAATGTAAAATAAGCTTTGTTGTATGTATTTGCATACTGTATTAACTTTGTAGTTTAATTATTAACCTAATTGTTCTTATAGTTACCACCCGATAGACCAGAATTTTCGGTAGTCCGGCACCAGGCCGGTCCTGAACGTGCCGGATTATCGGCCTTATACTATATAAAGGTATATATATTATTGCGATTATTAGAAAGAAATCGTACAGCCAAGGGCGGATTTTGCCTCCAATTTAATTCCCACTGTAAACCCATACTATCTAGTGTAAGTTCATTTAATTTGGGGGGGGGGGTCCAGACCCGCTGACGCTGACCCCCCCCCCCCCTTAAATCCGCCCTTGCGTACAGCGTTCGAATATTTCGGAATGAAAGTTGCTGCAGGTCAAGATTCCCAAAAAGAAGCTTAAAGCCTGGCAATTAGAAGTCATTTAGGCAGGATATATACTGTATATACAGTGTATACATTATAGATAGAAGATAGATCGATAGAAAATCTGTGTATTTATCAAAAAGTAGGCACAACATAAATTTACAAAGCTATGCCCCCTCAAGCCGATGCACACCAACCTAACTCCTTCTTCTTCGAATGCCATTTCTATCGAAGATTGGCGATCATCATGACAATCGTAGACACGTAGACACCGTACTTCAGACTCCCCAAAAGAAAGTAATGTATATAAAGTATCGAATGTACTTAGTGATGATGACTGTGCTGGGGAATTGCAATGCATTGGTTTCCCTTTGCCTTTTGCATCATTATGCCGTTGACTCTTCATTGAGTTCTTCCGCCTTTGTCAGGACATGTAGACTAGTGGTACAGACTCTGACTTTCACCCGAATGGTTGTTGGTTCGAGTCCCACACTTGCTACATTTTTTGGCAATGCTTCGGAGGGCATGTAAAGCAGGCAGTCCCGGGCTTTCCTAGTTGAGTGTAAGAGAGGGCTTATAGCCGGTTGGTTGGCTTAGTAATATAATAAAAAAAATCAATATTTATTAATTTTTTTTTTTTTGGGGGGGGGGGGGGCAAACTCAGAGTAAATGAGTACCCTAGTAGTGGCTGGTTATTTAGTGGCGGCAACTATTCGCCCCGTCACATAGTCATCCTTGGGCTACTGTGGCTTTCTATGGACAAGACGGAAGAATAGAAAGAAGTTATGGAACACCCCATAGCCAGTACTGAGATTATAGACACGTTTCATATTCCGTTTAGATCACTGAGATAACTGATCAAGATCACACGAAATGAGGTGGTTTGAGTCGATAGTCATATTGCTCATAGTTGGTGTCAGTGCAAAAGGGGAACATTTCCGTAAGTACCAACCATCACTGGATATTTAGAGGATAAGTAAATAAATAATGACATTTTGTTCTATTACTAAGCCAACCTTCTTACGCTCAACGCATCAACTAGAAACACTCAACTAGAAGACCCGAGAAAGGCCGCTTGCTTATGAATATTGTATTGAACGTAGAAAATTGGCACTCTTAAATCTAATACTACATATTTTTATTTAAATTACCAAGCTAGTTTGGTCTGTTACCGGTACCGTTCAAAAATCATGTAGTGTATTTTTAACTTTTGGTAATTAAGGTAGTTTTACAATGAAATTTACTCTGGGTTACTATTTCGTAACTAGTAGCCCAATTTTCTTGGAGGAACTGCTCTCCATAAATTTGGAAATACATTAAAATATATGATGTACGAAACGTTTATATAGGAACCATTTATTCATAATAAGTTTAATTAAGTTTTATTCCTGGTGGTAAGTTATTCTACAAACAGCATGGTACTACTGCAATATTATTTTACTTATGTTGGGTTAGAAACTACTATATAAAGACAAGTTTACACAATATTTGACAACCAAAATTATGGATAAATATCATATAAAAATCATTCAAAACATAAAAAGTGGGAACCCTTGTCTATCTGTCTCCTTGACTGGCTGTCATATAAGTTATACAAAATTTTTCTCTAAGATAACCAGTGATAATTAACCGCTTGCTTAACCTATCGGTACCACTATAACTTCCTTTAGGATAAGGAAAGTCGAGGCAAACAAACTTTAACCCCAGGACAATTTTATTACCATGGAACTACTCATATTATCTGTCTCGGTACCTATACTAATTGATAAATAAATAAATTAGGACTTTTTATGGTTTCTATTACTAAGTCAACCTAGCGGAGTTAGGGCTACAAAGCCCTCTCTTACACTCAACTAGGAAGGCCTGGGACCGCCTGCTTTACAAGCCCTCCGAAGCATGGCCAGAAAATGTACCCAGTTTGGGACTCGAACCAGCAACCTTTCGGGTGAAAGTCGGAGTCCGTACCACTACGCTACATGTCCCTACATACAGCATATATATTTTAATTTTTTTAAATAAATAGACAAATAAAAAGATACATACGGGTTCACTCATGCCAGTTCTTTGCGTTGTTATAGTCAGTAACATACCCAGTCGCGTTTTCCATCCTAATGCGAAACTATTTGTTATTGTTGGCAAGGGCGGATTATAGGGTAGAGGGTCAGAGGGTCCGGACCCCCCCCCAAAAAAAAAAAATTAACTTACACTAGATAACATATGGCTTACAGTGGGAATTAAAAATAATAATGTTTTTTAATGTTATAATCCACTGAACCCGCCCACTGACCCCCCCCCCCTGAATTCGAGGCAAAATCCGCCCTTGAGGGTTGGATGAACCCGGCGAAAGTTCTTATTTTTTTAACGAGTTTCGAACCCCTACCTTTCGATTCATACTCTACCAACTGGACTAGCCTATTCCGAAAAAAATGATGAATGAAGAATGAAGAATGAAGAATGGACGAAGACCACCTGAGGGACTGCACGGCTCTCACCTACCCGAACGATGACTTGGTGAACCGCTATTGGGAAGCTCGGCGACGAATGGTTGAACTACCACGTTCGGGCGTTGGATAGAGTAAAGTAAGTAAGTATTCCGAAAAAAATTGTTGACAGCAATTTACGAAAACAGTAAGCATGTACTAGCCTCTGTTAACATATGGTACCCAACACCCCCCACCCCTTTCCCCATTCTTTTTGTACTTTAACAAATAAACAATCGTATATTTCTGCTTTCAGCGAAAGAACTTGAGAGATGCCACAAAAAAGATCCAAAATTAAATGACTGCCTCAAAATTGCTATACAAAAAGCAATGCCTTACATAGCAAAAGGTACGTAGCCTAGGTCTATACATACAAATACTAATATAAACACAAAAACTCCGGAAGGAGTTAGAAGGTTCATTCAGATTCATCAGAAGACAGGAATAAATGAATAAGAAATTTTTATTGTTTCTATTACTATATTATAAATATAAATATATATAGGCCCTATATATATATATATATAAATATAAATTATACATAAAAAGGGGACATTATATCCAACAAAAGACCTATACATTTTAGCGGATGTCCTAGACATTAAACAATTATATATAAAAAACTCAATAATATTAGTACGCAATCAAAAACAAAACTTAAAATCTGTACAACACTCACACAACACAAGATGGCTCCACACACATCCTTTCACACAACAAACTGTTCGAACCACAAGATCTCAACACCAATCTGAATATATAGGCATATCCTATTACAATAAACTACCAATCCAAATAAAGTCATTAAAAAACTTCAATTGTTTCAAAAGAGCAGTTACACAGTGGATAAAGACCGAACTACCATCAATATAAAAGTATACCACCCCGTAAACACTCCACCCCCCCCCCCTCCATAGCCAGATAGTATAAGTCGCACACGGGCCCTTGCCTTGCGATAAAACGCTGTAACATGGCATTATTGTATTGAATTATTTTGAATTATTATAATTATTATTATATTATTATACTAAGCCAACCTAGCGGAGTTAGGGCTATAAAGCCCTCTCTTACACTCAACTAGGAAGGTTGAACATGCCCACCGAAGCATAGCCAGATTCATCAGAAGACAGGAAGGGGGTAGGATTATAAATGAAGGTGGGGAGAAGGAAGTTCGGGGAGATGGGGGGGGGGGGGGTAGTTGAAGGGTCAAAATAGAGTCAACCAATATATGTAGTATTGAAGAAGATTGATGGCTCATTTCATTCAGTGCAACTTAAACGGCTTAGCAAATGAAGAGGAACTAAAGATCTTACAAGGACAGTGTAACCCATTAATATATTTAATCGAAACACCAATTGGCTCGGTGGGCGTATAAGCAAGCCCTAACTTGCAGTTGCCCTAAAACCAATTTAAAAAAGAAGAAGATGTTAGAGTAGCCCTCCGGGGCTAAAGCTCACCTAATATAAAGCCGTTTTTCATTTCATATCGATTAAATTAGAGCGTTATAAATTATCTAACAACATATTTACTACATTTGTGGGCAGCAACGCCCCCTGCCCCCCTGTATTCGCCTATGGGGTAGTTAACCACTTCTAAATCCCCTCAAGATCCTGGTTCTCCTGAGGGAGATAGTTCTTGAGGAAGAGATGTAGAAGTGATGTAGATACTTTGTTGTAGGGGCACAATGGGCCAAATAGGCTTAAGTGCACACAGGTAACACCTGTACACCAATTAAAAAAAAAAAAAGGGGTAGTTATGAATTATTTCTTGTTTTAGGCATTCCCAAAGCCCAACTTATACCAGCAGATCCGTTATTCACCCCTTTTGCAACTATGGAGCAATATTTTGGACCAGTGAAGCTCAATATGACTTATAACAATTCAACCACAGTTGGATATGGTAATATGACGATTCTAACGGTAAGGTAAGTATGGGAAATCAGAGAAAGGCAGTTCGGAAAGGAGCAGGTTTCGAATTCGAGTATCCCACCTGGGACGGATCCTTGGGGGAGGGCCCCCCCCCCCCCCCCCCCAAGAGAAATAGCTTTATACTAGATAGGATGGACTTTTGAAGGAAACTAAAAAAAATTATTACTCAAGTAAAAGAATCGCGATATTTTGCAGGCCACCGACCCCCCCCCCCCCCCCGAAAACTTTTTCTGAAACCGTCCCTGTATCCCACAGCAATGAAGATGTACCCAAACCAAAACAAGACCTTCGTTTGGCTGGGAAAACAACCATACTCCATGCCAAGCTTTTTCCAAATTCCAAAACAAAACTCAACAAAAAGATTTGACAATCTCCCCCCCCCCCCCCCCCCCCGCACAAAAAACTTGAAGAAGCTTTTTTTAAAGCCATCTCGTATATCTCGGAGAAAAACTGAATATAGGCTAGCATACATTTCAATATTACTAATGGTATGTCTACCACTGACAATAAATTAACTTTATTGGTTGATAACCGACCGAAATTTGAGGACACAGAAACTAAAAGGGAAGAGGAAGAAGAAAAAGAAGGGTACTTAAAATAAACAACAAAGTTACCTACAGAGCTTATTACACTCCCCCATTAGCCCAAGAAATATAGGAATATAACAGAACTTTGAAAGCATCGATAAAAATGTATTTCAAAAAATTTGAATTTTTAGCAATTTTTCATGAAAATTGCTGTTATTGTATTATTACTTATATTTTAGAGCCAAGGTCGAGGAGCACGCAATTAAAATATCAGCTCACGTCCCAAGACTGATATTAAAGGGATTGTATGGCCTGAATGCCGACATTTTAGGTGTACCAGTCATAGGCAGCGGAAAGTATCTGATTGAAATGAGTAAGTAATTAAATAACGGCTAATACAATAAGGCGGCTGTCAATTTTTCTTCAATTTTGATTTTGTCATTGACGGAAAATCATCAATGTTGCATTATTTATTTTTACACCCCATTCTACTTGTATTCAATAATTGCCCATTTTGTTTTAAATTTTTTCCAATTATCTAAGTTTGCCCGCCGTCTTTCTTTTAGTTTTATGATCTACAAGAAATTTTATGATTTAAATCTCGAAATAATTCGTTCGCTCTCAAGACATTAATTATTTAAATTATTTATCATCTCCAGACGACGCCATTGTTTAATTTTAGTTTGTTATTATTTGCAAAGCGTGATTTTACTCTATGATTATTGATCAATTTTAACATGAGGAAGTTAAAATGGACAATGTCATAGAGTAATAAAAATTTCTCATCAATTATTGACGCACAAATGACGGATTATTGACAGATGAAATATCCGCCTAAAGGCTAGATTTGTTTAGGATTAAAAAAAAACATATGTACTACCCGCGACCACGATAGGATGGCACTTGGAACACTTTTTGAGGAATTAATAATAATAAGACTCTACTTTACTTTAACGGCGCCTTACCCCTCCGACGGGGTCGGCAACACGGATCTTCAACTTCCAGTTGTTCCTGTCTTGAGTATTATCCGGTGAGAGACCGAGGGTTCTGAGGTCTTCCCTTACTTTTGTTTCATGGGACATCCTCGGTTGACCTATAGGTCTTGTGCCCTCAACCGTATGGTCCCTCACACGTTGTAGCAGTTGTCCATCTTCTCTTCTTTTCGTGTGGCCCCACCACGCCAGTCTTCGTTCCCTGACTTTGTCAGTGATATTTTATTTAATTCTTTAAAAGAATTGCAGAACCATTTGATGGAAAAAGTCAGAGAACGAAGACTGGCGTGGTGGGGCCACACGAGATGAAGAGAAGATGGACACCTGCTACAACGTGTGAGGGACTATGCGGTGGAGGGCACAAGACCTATAGGACGACCGAGGATGTCCCTTGAAAGAAAAGTGAGGACTCAGGACCTTCGATCTCTCATCGGATGACACTCAAGACCGGATCAACTGGAAGTTGAAGATCCGTGCTGCCTAGGGATAAGGCGCCGTTCTTCTTCCCGAACTGCAATCTATGGATTAGCCTGCGGCGAATGTTGAATTCTCCTCCTCCACTCTTGTCTGTTTTGTGCGGTCCTCTTCAGTGTCGCAACCTAGGTCCTTCATGACATCCTCTAGCTACTCCTTCCTCTGTCGTCCTCTTGAGCTGGTGCCTTCAACCATACCCTCAATGGTGTCCTTGAAGAGCCCTTCGTGTCTCAGAAAGGCGCCGTTAAAGTAAAATAATTGAAGAACCATTTGGAAACACCTGCTTCAGGTCATTTCCATAGCTTGTAATGTCCCCAGAATAAGTAAACCGACTATATACTGTTTTATTTTTGTCTCAGAGAACGTTACAGCTCAAGTAGAACTTAAAGGAGAGCAACAACTTCGAGACGGAGACGAGTACATGAAACTCAAAAAATTTTCCCTCAACTTTCGACCAAAAACATTATCCTTCGACATGGGAAACTTATTTAATGGCAACGAACGATTAGGTAAGTGACCACCCACAGAGCTATGGGGGTTGATTATGGATCAATCAAGGTTCGTCAAGGGGAAGGAAAGAATCTATTCAGCTACATTGGCGTAAAGGTAGAAAACTGAACAACGACACAGGAGGGATTGGCCCAGCTCTACTAAGGCGCCCATTCCATTGACCGGCTAGGGCTATTTCCAACAACGGTGACGTGGTAGCAGACATTCAAGACTTAGGTAACGTTTCCACCAACCTCGCATTGCAGATTGCAAATGACATTGACGGAAATGTTTGTTTTTCTTTTTATAGAAACCTATTAAAATGTTTGTAATTAACATATCCCATGAAGCCATTTTTTAATTTTAGTTTGTTTGTTTGTGATTTTACTGTATGATCATTGATCAATTTTAACCATGGCATAGAGGAAAATAAACATTTCCGTCAATTCTGCAATGCGAGGTCGGTGGAAACGCCACCTAAGTCTTGAATGTCTGCTGCCACGTCACCGTTGTTGGAAATAGCCCTAGCCGGTCAATGGAATGGGCACCTATGCGGCATGGCGTCAAATACCCTACCAGCCAAGGCCGTTAGCTGAAGCTGAAGGAAAGAAGTTTCGTAATTCCGATTCCACTGTCAGATGACTTTATTTATTTCTTATCTTATTTAGGCGAAACCTAGCGGAGTTACACTCATATCTTAAATACAGGAGAACGGCCCCCGATAGCAAAAGCTAATAACGGGGGCATATCGGCAACCGCTTCCTGTACTCATATGACATTTATTTGAAAAGAAAAGTTGCCGCTGCAGTTGCAAATGCGCTACTACTGTTTGCAGTAGACAGTTAAGTAAATACAGTGAACAGTTAATTAAAATGACAGTAATGAACAGTGAAATTATGATATTAAAAGACAGTGATAGTGCAGTGCTATAAAATACAGAGAACGGTTACACTCAGCTTGGAAAGCCCACCTGCTTTACACGCCCGCCCTTCGAAACAACCTTTCCCTATATGCTACATATTATATAGTGCCAAGCCTGGCCTTCGTCTTCTTCTTCTTTAAATGCCTCTTCTATCTAAGATTGGTGATCATCATGGCAATTTGGACCTCTGCGACTGCTGACTCGTGACTACTTAAGCCTTAGCTTGCAACCAAATGAGACACCTCAGGTTATCAAAGCAGGAAAACTGGGTTAAAATAAGCCAAAGGTATACCTAAACTACCAAAATCCCGATCTGTTTCTTCTCCCTCCTCAAATACCTGGCGATCATCATGGCAATTTGGACCCTGGGGACTGCTTGATGAATAAGTAGAATCTGGGATGACAGACCGTGGTCGTTCTGAAAGTGCACTTCCAAACGTTTCGTCTACATCTTCAGTGGAACTGCGTAAACTTCTAAGATTGTATCTCGGAGGCTCAGCATCCCGGATTCTACTGATTCATCACGTAACTCCGGCCGTGAAAGCCTTGGTAATTGTATTGCCTGGGGACTGCTGCTCTGAAAAGGCGCCCATTCCATTGACCGGCTAGGGCTATTTCCAAAAACAGTGACGTGGTAGCAGACATTCAAGACTTAGGTTGCGTTTCCACCGATCTCGCATTGCTGGATGCAAATGACATTGACGGAAATTAGAATTTTTCTTTTTATAGAAATCTATTAAAATGTTTGTAATTAACATATCCCATGAAGCCATTTTTTAATTTTAGTTTGTTTGTTTGTGATTTTACTGTATGATCATTGATCAATTTTAACTATGGCATAGAGGAAAATAAACATTTCCGTCAATTCTGCAATGCGAGGTCAGTGGAAACACCACCTAAGTCTTGAATGTCTGCTACCACGTCACCGTTGTTGGAAATAGCCCTAGCCGGTCAATGGAATGGGCACCAAAGGGAAGTCGCGCTCTTGCCAAACCACTGCCTCAGGTTTGTCAACCGCGATGTTCTTCTTCTGCCGGGAGCCTTCAGCCCTTCTATTTCTATTCAATTGCCCCGTGAAAAGAGTCGCATTTTCAAAACTCCCAGATGTAATCATGGAAGAACCTGTTATACGAGTGAATCCCACCCTTTTCACATCGTACATGTGAAGTGACTCACTACACGATAGCTACCGGTCACCGGATCAGAATTTGAAGACCACCCCATAAAATATGTTTTGCAAAATGTTTTTTTTTTTTTACCTGCCAGTAACATTCACGTTACAATACAATTTATTTAGTGTTCTCGCAATTTTTTTATGTTACAGGGAAGTAAATACGCCAACTGGTTCGTAAATCGGTACTCTATGGAGATATTCGATGCAGTGAAGCCCCTGGCGGAAGATGTCGTAGGCCAAATATTGTTCGGGCTGGCAGATCAATTTTACAGAAAAATCCCATACTCTGAAATTTATCTGTAACCTATAACCTACCACTATATAATTTAATTTGTATTTTAAGTGTGTTATTTATATTATTTATCAATTAATAAACGTTAACGATATTTATTATGTAAAATGATCCAATTGAACATTAAAGAGCTCAATTCTACAATACATTCTACATACGATGGCCTCAATAACCGTACGTGATAGAGACTGTCAGAAAATACCTGTCCGAATATGCAAAACCCTTTCAGCAGCCTGATCATGGCGATATTAATACCGGGGTTAATATAATATCATGTCACGTGAACAGAAAATTTCAGCATTTTTTAAATTGTGATGTTGGCAATACTGAAGAACGCGACGCTGCCGTAGCAAATGTAAACACTTATCGCCGTAGAAATAAACATGCTTTAATTTTGAATTAATATATTAAGAATTATAAATAATTTGTCCAAATCTAACGCTGAAAAAATTAATAAACTCAACAAAAATATAGCCGAAGATCATTCAATTGTTTAAATAGACACAATTTGAATTTTCCGCACCTAGCACTCGTGCGACGATTACCAGCATCAAAAATTAAAAAAATCTGAAATTTAATGTTAATTTATTTTAAACAATTGATTTAATTGAAATAATACCATCATGTGAATGGTATTATATTATTGGTATTAAAAGCGTCATGATCAGGCTGCAGGTCTGCTAGTAGTCTGAAACTCTATGAGACAGTTACAGAGTAGTTAGCGAAGCTAAAAAAAGAACTTAGTCTATGGACTCACACAGCCACCTAAGCTAAGGAAAAGTGTAACCTCGAGTAACAAATAAGAAGCCAATCGGTTTACAATACAAAGGCTGCAGTCTTCTTCACCTTTTAATGCCTCTTCCATCGAAGATTGCCTTCCATCATGGTAATTTGTACTTTGGAGACTGCTCCCATGAAAAGGAAGCTTTGCATACCAGGTCCTGGAATTCTAGGAATATAAGAGTCTCTTTTCCTGGTTCTTCGGAGACAGACCTCTGGCATGACTCGAGTTAGTCGGGCTTATTGTTACCATGCGTCACAGATCTATCTCTCCGAGAATAAGCGCCGGGTACACTAGCTTAGGAAATACCAAAAAGAGCCGTTTACAGCGGCCCTACCTCAGGTTTTTCTACCAAGATATTCTTCTTCTGCCGGAAGCTCTCAGTCTTTCCCTTGGATTGTTATATGGGGAAGGCGATACTTTTTATTCCTCATCACAAGGCTGCAGTAAAAGCTACCAAACGGTCCAGACCCTAATGGTTTCGAAATAGAGAAAAACATTGCGCCTTCCTCCGAATTTTATTTCACAGTTCCCGTAGAATTAGGAGCAAGCCCGAAAAAGTTACAGGATAAGTCAACTGCTTTTAGTCATGCTAGGAGTGGGTTCAAGGGAAAATCCTAGAAAATACTCTTCTTCTTCTTCTTCCCCCTTAATGCCGCGTGCGCAGCGTGGGGGGTCGCCCCCAACCCATTTCCTGAACTTGCCCCGGTCGGACGCTAACGCCTTGAGCTCGGCCATTGTTTTCCCTCTTGCTCCGGCGAGTTGTTCAATCCTTTCCTCATCACAAGTAAAAACTCAAGAAAGATGGCTGAAACTTTTAACCAATACTTTGTGAAAATCGGTGAGGTTTTGGCTTCCAATTTGGTATATAAAGGTAGGGAACTTGATCATTTACATTCGAACCATAACCCACATTCCATGTTCTTAGCTCCTGTCAGTCTATACGAAACTGAAAAATATATAGCACAACTTAAGAACAAAGCGTCACCGGGGCCGGACGGGCTATCATCGCGTATTTTAAGACAATTTCGGCATTATTTATCAACACCAATCCAACACATCATTAACGTATGTTTCACCACAGCAACCTTTCCTGATTGCTGTAAGGTAGCAACTGTAATTCCACTTTTCAAAAAGGGTGATAAAACTAACATGGAAAATTATCGGCCAATATCATTAACACCTATTGTAGGTAAAATTATTGAAAAAGCTATCAAGGCAAGAATGATTGAGTTTCTTGAGCAAAGCAACTTTTTTGCGGATAACCAATATGGATTTCGATCAAGTAGAAGCACTCAAGATGCTATTACTAAACTAACTTCTCTTCTTTATAGTGATATGGACAACGATCTTCATCCTTTATGTATTTTTTTGGACCTGCAGAAAGCCTTTGATACGGTCCCTCATGACATCCTTCTTAAGAAATTAGGCCTTAGGACTTAGAGGCCATATATTAACACTTTTGAAATCCTTTTTAGCAGACAGACAGCAAAAAGTCCGACTTATAAGTGAATGTCATGAAGTAATGAGCTCATGTAAGAAAGTAACTATTGGAATCCCACAGGGTACTGTAACTGGGCCATTACTATTCCTCATATTTATTAATGATTTGCTTCAAATAGATAACAATTCCACAATTTTAGGGTTTGCCGATGATACTGTTCTATACTGTAATGGAAGATCATGGGAAGAAACGTATCGCAAAGCTGAAAAACTATTGTCCTCAGTTCAGACGTGGCTTGGAGTGAACCGATTAACCCTGAATGTTGCAAAGACCAAGTACATGTCCTTCTCACCAACAGTTACTGGTCAGCCGCCGGATTACCTATCACTGAAATTACACTCCAACGATAATTGTATTAGGGATACTTGCACTTGTCACGTAATATCGAAAACAAATACCTATTGTTATCTAGGAGTGATTATTGACAATCATCTGAGATGGCATGAACACATAGTTGTTGCATCTAAGCGCGTTAGAAAAACTCTTTATAAATTCCGTAGCCTTCGACACGTTCTAGATGTATCAACACTAAGACAAGTGTATTATGCCATTGTTCAATCAGTAGCTCAATACAGTATTCTGGCATGGGGCGGTACATATGAGATCCACTTGTACCCGTTAGAAATAGCAATGAGAACAGCCATTCGGGTTGCTCTTCGCAAACCCTACCGTTACCATGCTGCGTCACTTTACAGAGAGTTCAATGTTTACCCCTTAACGCTTCTCTACGCTCAACAACTCCTTCTGTATAGATTAAAACGCCTTGGAACTATAGATGGGCGTTTAGAATTGGTACAACATGGTGTTAATACCAGACTTGGTGCCGGTTGCAACCTCAAAGCCATTAAACCCAACTTAGAACATTATAAGCATTCCCATATCTATATTTCTATTGCCCTTTACAACTTTCTTCCTGAACATATAAAATCAATAACCGTACTCAACCAATTCAAGTCAGCCATTACTAAATTTCTGAAGGAAAATTATAGCACAATATTAACAATAATAAAAACCTAATAATATACCTACCGTAAAACTTTCTTTTAAAGTTAAACATATTCCCTTAAATTCATAAAATACTTTCCTAATTATTACATTGCCATCAATCATCGTTTATAATAAATTAGTTTAACATAAGCATACTTAGTTAATTATATTTAATTTTACTATAAGGTCAGTTTAGTTTAGTTTAGTTAGAAGTAGTTAGTAGATCACGTAGTGTTAGTTTTTATTCTTAATTCAATAATTTCTATTTTAAATTTCAATAAATTAAGGGTTCAGCGCGGGTTTATCCCTTAGAGCCCTTACCATGAAAAAATGTAATAATTGTAAAAATGTATTGTATTGAAGGAAATAAATAACTATTGTATTGTATTGTATTGTATTGTCCTCGGTCTGCCGATGGGTCTTCTTCCTTGTGGCCTTGCTTCCGCCAACCTCCGGGTGGTCCTGTTCTCGTCCATCCTTTGGACGTGGCCGAACCATTGCAGCTGTTTGTCCTCCATTCTTCTCTCTATGGAATCCACTTGCATGTCTTGTCTGATGCGGTCTAGAAAATACTCAATAGTCCAAAATTGTCGGCTTTCAAGCATGTAACATGTATTTTGTTGCCTCCTTGGGACCCGCCATGCTAATTAATAATTTAATAATACCTGATCTCTTCCAAATACTGCAACAATTTAGAAATAAAATAGTTATAGACCCATTGAGGCTCAATCGGACACCCCTCCCCAGCCCAGAACACCAACGCTACTCGTTTTTTGAAGAAAAAAGTCGAATTTCACAGTAAATGATGACATATCTGCTACCGTCTTAGCCTTATCGGCGTCATTATATTCAGCAAAGGCTGAATTCATACTTTTAGAGGTACAGTGCAGATCCCAAAAAATTTTAGCATGCGGTATTTATAAACCACCCCTTGTAGATCAGAATTTCTGTGAATTTAGGGGATACTGTCGGAATGGGTGCCTCAATATCAGCACGTAATTATTGCGGGAGATCATAATGCTGATCTATTAGTAGTCAAACCAGAATCGAGCCACATTAAACAACTCTATATGGCATTAGGACTAAAGTTATTACCTCTAAAGGTTACTCATAATAAAGCTTTACTTGACTTATTAGTGGTGAGAGAAGTAAACAAGGTGCTCAAACATGGCCAGCTCCCTGCCCCAGGTTTTTCACATCACGATTTGCTTTTCTTGTCCTATGAGATAAAAGTACCCAAAATTAAACCTAAATTCATCTCTTTCCGTAGTATGAAAAATATTAACGAGCAAAAATTTTTACATGATGCCGAATCAATTCTATGGCTTTCTGAAATTGAAAGTCGAAATACTTTAGATGAAAAAGTTGACAAATTTAAAAATTTAATTACAGAGTTCTACGACCGTCACGCCCCACTCGTTACTCGCAGGGTGAAACGTCCAGCGACACCCTGTATGACGGTGTCGGTTAAGGAAAAAATCAATAATCGTGACCAGGCGTACCTTAAATACAAAAAAGGCAACCTAACGGTACAAAATTATAAAAGAATTCGCAACCAAACAACGTAAGCTATTCGTAATGCAAAGCTACAGTACGCTCATTCCATCTCACAATTACCAAGAAACAAGTTGTGGAGTAGTTTAAATAATTTAGGTATCAGTTCCAAAAAGTCCCGTACGCCATTACCCAAGGTCGATGTTAATACCCTCAATACTACCTTCGCAAAACCACATCAATGTAAGGACCCAACGCCTCATGAGACATTAAAAGAAAGACCAGCCTGGCCTGAATTTTCCTTCAAGCAAATCACGGAACAAGAAATCATCGCTGCTGTCAAAAAAGTGAAATCCAACGCCAGTGGCTACGACCTACTTAATAGAAAACTTCTACTTAAAATACTACCATTTGTTTCTGAAACGATCACTCATATTTATAACTATTCACTTACTACTTCCAGTTTTCCATCAGCGTGGAAGAAGGCTCTCATCCAACCTAATAGCTAAAAACCAAAACCCTGCCACCGAAAATGACCTAGGCCCTATTAGCATATTGCCGTTTCTGTCCAAGCCACTAGAAAAAATTGTTTTGGAACAGGTTTCGAGCTATATGAGTAGCTATAAGTTAGTTAACCCCCTACAATCAGGTTTCAAGAAAAACCACAGTACTACTTCAGCATTAATTCAAGTGGTTGACAATTTAAGTTGTGCCTATAACAGAGGTGACGTATCCTGCATTATTCGTTTAGATTACTCCAGCGCGTCCTCATGTGTAAAACATGAAATCTTCCTTGCCACATTAAAATCTTTAAACTTCACTGATAAGTCAATTTCTTGGTTTCGCTATTACTTGGAAAGTAGAGAACAAGCAACGAGAATAGGCGACCAAACGTCACAGTTCTGTAACCTCCCTAACGGATTAATGCAGGGTACGATTTTGAGCCCCTGGTGTTTCTCCACTTATACAGACTTATTATCTCAGTCATTGAACAAATGTTCTTATCACGTATATGCAGACGACTTTCAAATATATTCCAGTTTCAAGCCTTGTAATTGTGAACAGGCCATAGCTGATATTAATGCCGATTTAGAGAACGTCTTGAAATGGTCAATAAAACACGGTCTCATGTTGAACCCGACTAAGAGTCAGGCAATGCTGATAGGCAGCCACAATACTGTAGTAAAATTACAAAATACTATAAGGTCAACCATTATTATCAACGGTGAAGTAATACCCTATAAACAAGATGGTGTGAAAAATCTAGGAGTGTATTTAGACCCACACCTTAACTGGTCACTTCATGTAAATAAAACCTGTAGCAAAATTTATAAATGTTTATATCCCTTGAACAGAATTAGAAACTTTTTACCAATTAATATAAAGAAAAATATTGTTTCTTCGCTTATTACCCCACTATTTGATTATTGTATTGTACTGCCATCCAGTCGCACGGATCATCTGTCTCGTCGTTTGCACCGGGCAATAAACTGTTGCATACGATTTATTTCTAATACAAAGCGCAGCGACCATATCAGCCCACAGTACAAAGTACTAAATTTCCTAACCACCGACCAAAAAACATGATACCACGCACTGATGCTAATGTATAAAGTAACCCACTCAAGCGCACCTTCCTACATCATACAAAAATATACAAAATTACAGTCACAACGCAATGGCACAACATACGAAATACCACTGCATAAGACCACAAGACACGGGCAATCTACAGTAATATACGCTATTCGCCACTGGAACCGCCTACCATTGGAGAGCTAGTTCACTCAGTAGCTTTAAGAAAATTATTAAACAATATATCTTAGATAACGCTTGAGACTCTCTCCGGTCTTATAATGGTGACGACAATGGATCCCCCTCCCCCCCTTCTTCTCTTGTTTCTTCTCTATTTAATTTTAAGCATCTATACATTAATACAATATGTTTGTTTTTAAGGTTAGCATGAAAAGAAGAATTTATAGTGTTATTGTCCGCCTTTTGTTTTTTTTTTATTCAATAAAGTCGTTTTCAATTCAATTCAATTAAATATTAAATTAAATAAATAAATATTGACTTTTTTTCGTTCGACGCAATAGAGGATGATGAGGACGACTTCGCGGGGATAGCTCGTCTATACTGGTCAGCGCGTCACCAAATGGCTCAGATGCCAAGGGTGGGCGTTGGCTAGTAAGTAAGTAAGTACTTTTTTTCGTTCTATTCATCCTAAGGCACTATATACCCGGGTATTGTCATCCGTCAAGTTGTATCCCATATTTCCTATATGGTAAGTATTGTAAGAAAAGTAAAAGATTGAAAAATATTGAGAGAAAAAAACGAATACACGTTTTAGTAATTTTTTATTAAACACTTTCCTATTTTATTTTTATTTATTTTTTATTTTTTAAAGATTAATCGCATGCAAACAATTTAATGAATGTATCCGACCTCTTCAGTCACCTCGGTAGGTTAGTACCCGTGTTGAGTTACGACACGTCTCCGATCGCAAGGCGTGTAAAGACTCGCACAAGTGCAAGCACGTTACCACCTGTCCATCGAAGTCGATATCGAATTGGTAGCACGTTTTTTAAATAATAATAAATAAACAACGATAAATTTCTAAAAATAAATAGGCTAACACCCAATGCTTGGCTTATACAACAGACTTATAATGGATACAATATGGCGGATGACAATAACTGTCTAATATAGAGCCCTAATTGTTCATCCCGTGACTGTAGACCGTAATCAATATGTAGCCTGCACAAGATAAGTACGGTATGCAATTTCGTTGGGAAAATAGCCTGCACAAGCCAAGTACAGAGTTTTGACCGGGTCCACGTATCCGTTTTGTTACGCTGCAATGTGTAAGAATTCGATATTTTTTACGTTGGCACTTATCTCTGATAGTTGGCTTATGGTTAGCGGGTGCCCAGTAAGGGACATTACGACTGTATAAAACCACTGAAATCTCAGAATCGAAAATTTTGACCATCACAAAGCTTTCCCTATACTACGTATAAATTGGAAAGCATTAAATCAAGCTACATCTTAACAAAATCATAAAGTCCTAGTGAGTTAGTGAGTGTCGTGAAGCCCCTAAGCGTGAGTGTGAGTGGGTGATTGAGTGGAGTGAATGAGTTGGAATGGCTGTGTGAATGAGAATATTACTCATTATTACCACACTACTCCTCTTTTAAGCAGTTACATGACTGTCCGAGGTGGCGTGGTGTAGGGGCAGCGGCCAAAAGTACCCCCGGGCTGGACGCGCCAACCTAAGTCAAGTTACATGATTGTAAGACACGACCGCATCTGCTCATGAAACGTTTGAAAGTTCACTTTCATATCGACCACGGCCCATCCGCCCGGATTCTACTGGCTCTTCGGAAGATAGAAGGACTGAGGGCCATCCCGGCAGAACTTCCAGGTTGAAAAACCTGAGGCGGTGGTTATTATAATTATAATTTTTGCTTTCCAATTTATACGTAGTATAAGTAAAGCTTTGTGATGGTCGAAATTTTCGATTCCGAGATTTCAACGGATTTACACGTTTTGAGGTCCCAGGAACCCAAAAAAGTGGTTTTTACGAAATGTCTGTCTGTTGCTCTGTCTGTGCGTCGATTTCCGGGCAAACTACTCGGTCGATTTTGATGAAATTCGGCATGTTGGTTCATAAAAATCATACCTCGGGACAATTTTATTTTTATTTTGGGCTAACTCAATTGGGGGGGTTTTCTTTTCAAAATACTCCAAAAAACGTCTAAAAAAATTATTTCTCGAAAACGGGTCGAACGATTTCTTTTAAATTCACATGTATTGTAGTCGTTATTAATGTTGACAAAATGCGGGGGGTCGCTTGCGCCTTGATAGTTTGCTTCTGGGGGTAACAAAAAAATAACTAAATTTTAATGAAAAATGACTAAAAAATAATTTTTCTTCGAAACCTTTCTATCGATGATTTCTACCTTCAGGCATGTTTTAGATGTTAAATTGAGTAACGAAACTGGACATGTTGCTTTCCCAATAGACTATTTGGTTTTGCACAAAAAATTATTTTTTGAAAAAATGATCAGCTGGACAACGGCCCCCCCCCCCCCCCCCGCGAGATGGCCGAAATTTAACTATAGGAAAATTATTTACCATGAAATTACTCATTTTCTCTAGCTACTACTTGATAAATTGGAGAGATTGTTCGAGTACTAGGACCGGTTCTTTTTGTTTGTTTGAAAACAGATTAAACGCAAACAAACAATTTAATGAATGTATCCGATTGACCTCTTCAGTCGCCTCCAGTAAATATTTATTCTATGGTCGCCTCTGTAGGTTAGTACCCGTGTTGAGTTACGACACGTCTCCGATCGCATGGCGTGTAAAGACTCGTACAAGTGCAAGCACGTTACCACCTGGCCATCGAAGTCGGTTTGGGAAGAACGCGACTTCATAGTAGCAGTCTCCAAGGTCCAAATTGCCATGATTCCTCAGGCCAAAAAGGAGGACGAGCGCTTACATTTGAAATTCAAAATGTTGTTGTAGATTGTAATGCTTGTTATTAGCACAAATTTCATTTTATTTTAATTTGAAATTTGTTAATTATATTTATTTTTTTGGACCTCCAGTCCCAAACAACTATTTTTGGTCCGGCCCACCGGGCAAATGCCCGTCTGCCGGCCGTCCCAGTCCGCCACTGGCCATGATGATCGTCAATCTTCGATAGAAGAGACATTTAAAGAAGAGGAAGAAGTAGAAGCTGTGAGTACACACATTGAGAAATTCTAAAACCCTAACCTTGCCCAGGCATTATAATGATAGCCTATACCTGGGTATTTATCGACTGAGAAGAAAGTAAAAGGCAGGAAGAATCTACTTGTGGTAATAAGCAAGGGGCCGTCAAAAATTACCGACTCTTACAAGTTTTTTACATACTGGACTGGAGCACGTGGTCAACACTCAACTAACTGCTAGCCAAGCTAGATAGGACCAACCGACCAACTGGCCTCGCACGACACCAAGTATGAATTATTTATTATATTATATTACAAATAATTATTTTAATATAATTATAATAATAATATAATAATAATTATATTATATAATTTATACGTAGTATAAGGAAAGCTTTGTGACGGTCGAAATTTTCGATTCCGAGATTTCAATGGATTTACACGTTTTAAGGTCCCAGGAACCCAAAAAAGTTGTTTTTACGAAATGTCTGTCTGTCTGTCTGTTCGTTGATTTCCGGGCAAACTACTCGGTCGATTTTGATGAAATTCTCCCAAAAACTCCAAAAAAACGTCTAAAAAAATTATTTCCCGAAAACGGCTCCAACGATTTCTTTTAAATTCGCATATATTGTAGTTGTTATTAATGCTGATAAAATGCGGGGGGTCGCTTGCCCCTTGCTTCGGGGGGTAAAAAATAAAAATATGTAAATTTTAATGAAAAATGACTAAAAAATAATTTTTCTGCGAAACCTTTCTATCAATGATTTCTACCTTCAGGCATGTTTTAGGTGTTAAATTGAGTAACGAAACCCGATAGGTTGCTTTCCCAAAAAATATTTGGCTCTGCACAAAAAATTATTTTTTGGAAAAATTTAAGGAAATTCGCGCTCAAATGCATTGTGTGCCCTGCAATTATTGCTGTGTGGTAATTAATGTGTTGGTCTGACCTTTCTAGAATTTATCTCACTTCCAGTGACGTCAGGTGGACAACCCCCCCCCCTCCCCCCGAAATAACGGAAATATAACCACTGGAAAATTATTTACCATGAAATTACTCATATTCTCTATCTACTAATGTGCGTCAAATGGCCTACCAGCCAAGGACGGGCGTTGGCTGAAGAAGAAAAAGAAGATCTACTAATGTTGATAAATTGGAAAGCATGTTCGAGTAAACTCGGACCGGTTCTTTAATAAATGTGGTGCGACCCAAGATACAATCATTTTCTTCCATGTACCGTCTGTCCCACTACCTGCACTTTAGACGTTCTTTGGGAGTGCACCGACAATGGCGTCAAAGTGGCAAATCAGTGGGCCCAAAAACTTAAATGAGTTTCAACCTCGGACACGAAAAGGTAAGATTTTTTTTATATATTAAGGCGCAGGACTTTTTAGAGTTTTGCACCGGTCTTCCTGTATTCAATGTGTTTATTAGATTGTATGAGACGGATTAAAATATAACTTCAAATAATGGTTTGATTGGTGAAATTTTGAAATAGCTTATGGAAGACCCTTCGATACAGAGAGATTATAAAGTGACATCCAGTTTTAAAATGTTGATCAAACATAATGAGGGTAGTGTTAGGATTGGTAGTGGTATTGTGCGCGCATTTTGCGTGTGCAAAACGAGGATCATTCCGTAAGTACCAAAATCTTTTATTTTATTAAGCCTAATTGTATTTATGATAAGACCAGACGTGGGCCCAACACCTCGCGTCGAAGGGGACTCGGCACTTTCCACCCAAACGCCAACGGCCTTACCATGTTGATTCCATAAGAGCAGAGCATGTTTCAAACTGCGGCAACTTGGTACTGAGCAACACTCGGATAGTATGCGAGCATTCTACCACTGGACTGGAAGGTTTTGCTTCCCCCCAACGCGTTTCTAGGGAACTTGGTTTTGTCGTATGATGCCAAAGACTCAGAGGTCAGGGCGCGTCTGAGGTACCATAAAACACCTAAACACGCTACAAAAAAGTGAATATGAGACCTACCCTAAGGAATAAGACGAGGTTGATGTGTACTATATAGATATATTCGAAACGTCAGGCACCATACCTGAATTTAGGCAGCATCTATAGGAAGATTCCACTGAAAAAATATTTTCCATTGGGGAGGGGGGGGGGGGGAAGCGACCTATTGCAATTTGTTTACTTCAATAACGACTACAAGAAATGTGAATTTAAACACTGGAGCCGTTTTTTAGCAGTTTTTGGCGGTAAAACCAGGCCTTACTTGAGACAAGAGACAAAAGACAAAAAATACTGTGGACCCGGCAGGCCGTGGCCCGTGATGATAAATATGCATGAGAATGTTGAAAATTGGATGCTTGATACTTGGGTATTTGTAGATTGATATGCACATCTAAACTTATTCATTACTTTCTTCTCTTTCAGCAATGCAACTTGAGAGATGCTATAAAACTGACCCGAAACTGAATGACTGCCTGCTGAGTGCTATGAAAAATGCAATGCCTCATCTAGCAAAAGGTAAGTACGGAAAACTACCTTAATTATGTAATATTTCAGAAATTAAGAAAGAAGAAAGAAAATTGTCTTTATTTTCTATGTGTGTTGTGGTCTCAACTCTCAGCTACAAAGAAAGTTATTATTTATTTATATAAATAAATAAATAAGGACTTTTATTGTTTCTATTACTAAGCCAACCTAGCGGAGTTAGGGCTCTCTTACACTCAACTAGGAAGGCCCCGGACCACCTACTTTACATGCCCTCCAATGCATGGCCAGAAAATGTAGCCAGGGTGGGACTCGAACCAACAACCTTTCGGGTGAAAGTCAGAGTCCGTACCACTACGCTACATGTCCCTATATACAGTATATATATTTTTTTTGCACGTTTACAGGGATTCCAAGCGCAGGGATTATGCCAACAGATCCATTATTTATCAATGAACTATATTTGGAACAAGATTACGGACCCGTCACGTACAAGGTCAAATATACCAATTTTTCTTCTCGCGGTTACAGTACCATGAAGCTCTACAAGGTAAGGTAAGCATAAGGCGGTTCTTCAATTGAAAAGTACATCCAATAAAGCAAATGGATCCCCACATTAAGTCAGGACATGCAGAGTAGTGGTATGGACTCTGACTTTCACCCGAAAGGTTGTTGGTTCGAGTCCCACTCTGGTTGCATCTCTGTAATATAAAAATGAATCGCAAAATGTATTGGTAAGCGCATAACTCAACAACGCCTGGACCAATTTGGACAATTCTTTTTTTTTAATGTTCATTGAAGTTCAACGATGGTTTTTACGGCGAAAAAAAATTCGAACAATTGCCGGAAAAACTATAAAAACAGCCCTTTTCTTTTTCCCATACAAACGTTTTATAACTAAAACGTTGAGTCAATTTGAGCTTTATGTTTCGCTTATAAGCGAAATTCTCTTCTTTGCCTATGTCTCGAACCCAAAAAAGGGACATCACAAAAGAATGGTGAGCCTTCCTTGTCCATAAGCTAAGTGCAGGGGACTGTTCTAGAGGGGTCACGAGTTGTGGAGTGCCGCTGTGCCGGTACCTGAGTTGCCTCTTATGAATGGGGGTTGTGTGCAACGCCAGATTTTCATACTATTTTGTTAGGTAACTGCATGTATAAGCTAAGTGCAGGGGACTGTTGTGGAGTGCCGCTGTGCCGGTACCTGCTTGGTTTGGATTCAACAACTAAATAGGGCCACTTCGACTATTCTCAGGTGTCATGCGAGCCCCGAAGGGGCCAGCTGCGTAATGCCCAATGCGAGGCCCCGAAGGGGCGAGCTGCCGCCCGCCGCAGGCTTGTTTTAAATAAATAAAAAAGAAATAATGACTATTTTTGTTTTATTACTAAGCCAACCTAGCGGAGTTAGGCCTAAAAAGCCCTCTCTTACACTCAACCAGGAAGGCCCGGGACCGCCAGCTTTACATGCCCTCCGAAGCATGGCCAGAAAATGTAGCATCTGTGGGACTCGAATATTTTCTGGCCATGCTTCGGATGGCATGTAAAGCAGGCTGTCCCGGGCCTTCCTTGTTGTGTGTAATAGTTGTGTTTATATTTATAGTTGTGTGTTATAGCCCTAACACCGCTAGGTTGACCTAATAGAACAAAACGTCAATATTTATATTTATTTATTTATCTACCTTTTTTTTGCACAAAGCCAAATTTCTCATGGCCCTTCAATCGTAGCGTCATAAATGAGATGTTAAAGTAAAAGAAATGTCAGTCTTCATTTTCATAAAGGTATTATATGTGTATATTACTTTGAATTAATATTTATTGTTTATTTTTTTAGAGCTAACTTAGCGGAATATTCCCTTAAAATATCAGGTATCACTCCAAGACTCACCACAGAAGGAACTTATGATACCGAAGCCAGCGTTTTCTTTCTACCTCTTGAAGGCAAGGGGAATTACGTCGTAACCATGGGTAAGTTGTAAATTTGTAATTTGCCTCCTGAAATACTACTAGGCCTACCATAGAAAAACCACGATAAAGTGTATTAAGGCGGCTATTCCGCTTGTCAGTTTCTTGCTTTCCAATTTATACGTAGTATAAGGAAAGCTTTGTGACAGTCGAAATTTTCGATTCCGAGATTTCAACGGATTTACACGTTTTGGGGTCCCAGGAACCCAAAAAAGTGTTTTTACGAAATGTCTGTCTGTCGGTCTGTCTGTTCGTCGATTTCCGGGCAAACTACTCGGTGGATTTGAGTGAAATTTGCCATGTAGGTTCACAAAAATCATACCTCGGGACCATTTTTTTTTATTTTGGGTTAACTCAATTTGGGGGGGTTTTATTTTCAAAAAACTCCAAAAAAACGTCTAAAAAAATTATTTCTCAAAAACGGCTCCAACGATTTCTTTTAAATTCACATATATTCTAGTCGTTCTTAATGTTGATAAAATGCGGGGGTCGCTTACCCTTTGATAGTTTGCTTCTGGGGGTAAAAAAATAAAAATAACTTAATTTTAATGAAAAATGACTAAAAAATAATATTTCTGCGAAACTTTTCTATCGATGATTTCTACCTTCAGGCATGTTTTAGGTGTTAAGTTGAGTAACGAAACCGGACAGTTTGCTTTCCCAAAAACCTATTTGCTTTCGCGCAAAATTTTTTTTTTGAAAAAATGATAGAAACTTCACGCTGAAATGCATTGTCTGCCCTGCCATTATTACTGTGTTGTAATGTGTTTTAAATATATTGAGAGGCTACCTCACCTCCAGTGACGTCAGGTGGACCCCCCCCCCCCCCGAGATATCCGAAATTTAACCATAGGATAATTATTTACCATAAAATTATTCATTTTCTCTCCCTACTAATTGATAAATTGGAAAGCATGTTCGAGTAAACTCGGACCGGTTCTCTTCATTTGTGCATTGAAAATTGTCAAGAATTTTAAACCAGGAATTCATTACACAAGCATACGAAGTTCAAAAGCATAGTTTTCAATATTTAATTAATGATTAAGGTGCTAACTTATTTAATATAAATATCATGTGGATAGATATAAAAATTACCAATTTTGTCTACAATTTACTAACCACAATAGTTAGGACATTATATGTGTAAGGACGGTTAACGACTAAGATGTCAGTATGATTTCTTAGCGAAAGTTTAAATTTGGAGACCAAATATGGCGGCTCGTTTTCCTGTATTTTTCATCATGTGAACGCCATTTTTTGCAGATGAAATTGACGCCACCTTGCACTTTAAAGGAGAAAAGCAAATGCGTGGTGGCGATGAGTACATGAAACTCAAAAAGGTTTCTCTAACCTTTGACGCGAAAAAAGTCCATATCTACCTAGGAAACTTATTTAACGGAGACGAAAGATTAGGTAAGTTGACATAATCATGAAGACATCTATGGCATAAGTCCATGCCTAATTACTTGACGAAATGAATACTGCAGCTGCAAACTAGAGTTCTATATAGGTGAGAGAGATCTTTAGGTCTGCAGAAGTATCAGATTTATTTATTTCGTTCTTTAAGGCTGGGATGGCCGAAGTGACCTTAGGCCAGGTACACACGGATGATTCCCCCAGGCATGATTTGCTGACGGGCAATGGTTCGGCCACGTTCAAAGGATGGACGAGAACAGGACCACCCGGAGGTTGGCGGAAGCAAGGCCGCATAGAAGAAGGCCCACCAGCAGACCGAGGACAACCCTTGGGGAAAGGATTGAACAACTCGCCGGAGCAAGAGGGAAAGCAATGGCCGAGCTCAAGGCGTTAACGTCCGACCGGGGCGAGTTCAGGAAATGGGCTCGGGGCGACCCCTCCACGCGGCGCACACGGCACTAAGGGGGAAGAAGAAGAAGAAACGATTTGCCGACGTCCTTTCCATTGTAGGGATAAGGCTGGGTGAATGGTCAGTGCTGCTAAACCTCAGAGCAGGCTCGGATCCAGCCCATTTTTGGGGGGAGGGTAGTTGTGGGTCAAAATAGGAAAAACACAATCATGTAGTATCGATTAAATCAGAGCGTGATAAATTAACTTACAATTGACTTACTAAATTTGCAAGGGGCAGCTACACCCCCCCTCCTGTATCCGTCCATGCCACAGAGTCTAATTCAGAAAATTTATATGATCTCAAGTGTCTAGTGGAAACCCGTGCACTTTTGTGCGGTCGGCTTCACGCCAGAAATCGTCAAGAAATCTTCTGCTAGACCAATGGCTACAATGGAAAAGACGTCGACAAATCGCGACTGTGAGAATCTTCGGTAGGAACCTTACCTTTTAAATGGCCACATTAGTTTCACCCTAGGGAAAATCAAACCTTTTGTGGCCTGCAAAGGCTTTCACGGCCGGAGTCGAATGAGGAACCAGTAGAATCCGGGCTGATGGGCCGTGGTCGAAGTGAAAGTGAACTTCCAAACGTTTCGTCAACATCTGCGGTCGACATCTTCAGTGGAACTGCGTAGACTTCTAAGATTGTATCTCGGAGGCTCAGCAGCGACTGTGAGGGCAGGAGGTTGTGCTCTGAAATTTATACTAAGATGCGGGGTGGTGGGGGGTGGAGGCGGAGTCATCCTCGCTCCTGATTGGCTCCCTACAACCTCAACCTGATTTCAGGATGATGACACCAGTTTCTTTGCTGTAGTCTTCTTTAAGGCTGGATACCAAATTCTATTGACCTTTAATCCTTCTTCTTTCCTATTGAAGTTATGCGGGTGCTTGTGGATCTCTATAGCCTCTCTGTGTAACCGAGGGTGGTATGAAGAAGTTGTAGAAAGTACTGTAGCATCTTGAAATTGTATTATGTGACCGGTTTGTGTTAGAACATGCTCAGCGATTGCAGACTTCTCCGACTGTAGAAGACGGCAGTTTCGTTTATGTTCATCAATCCTGGTTTTTAAGCTTCGTTTCGTAGTACCTATATAGACTTCTCCACACGAACACGGAATTCTGTAAACACCTGCTGACGTCATCGGGTCCCGGCTATCTTTGGCTGATCTGTACAAACTAATTAATTTTCTCGTAGGCTTGTAAATAGTCTTCACATTGTGCCGTAAGAAGAGTTTACCTATACGGTCTGAGACTCCCTTGATGAATGGAAGGCAGAGTAGGCCAGTAGTACTTGGGGGTGCGTCTTGCCGAGCGGATCTATCAGCCCGGATTCTACTGGTTCCTCACTTTTGTTTTGCTAAAAATGCATTCAATCCCTCCTATATCATAACACTGAGGCCACTGGGCGGTATTATTTAACAGCAAACCGCACATGGCAACTTCGGAAGAAAAAAGACACAACTCAAACATTCGACTTAATAACGCTAAAATATTATTTAAAAAAAAAATCTATTTTGCGTTAATGTAGTGTGTATATTTTTCAAGCGAGGGCAGTTTTGTCGTTTTCTAATTGGCGGGAATCGTCAGGTAGCCTAATTCATTATTTTTGAAAAAACGGTAACTTCAATTTCTGTAAATTGATAAATTTAGAGTTGTGCCGTTTTTCTCCCGAAGTAGCGACACATACAGTATATTCACATTTTTTTCAGAACCCCCAGGAACGCTCCAAATATACAAAAGTCCTATTTAAATGCTTTAGAGTTTATTTATTTATTTATCACATTCCAAACAAAAAAACAAACAGAAGCCTCTCTGAATGTTCGCTTGGTACCGACTAGTATAGTATACATCAGGTAAACTGAACTTACCTTACTCCATAGTGGTGCAGCTTATTTGGCCTTCACCACAACGACGCGTGCGTCAATAACATCATTCACTCAGTCCCTCTCAATCTCGATTCGCCCCGCCGTCGTGCCCTCGGTCTGTTCACCCTTTTTCTGCTCTTGGGAACCGTGTACAGGCATGCTTTGCACGTGTCACAGCCGCTAAAATACGATATAAACAAATAAATCACAACTTTTCCATGAGGGGATCAAGAACGATACAATATGGCGGTGCTAGTGAGCCTACATAAGCTATGTACGCAATCCCGCTGGGTGACTCGTATCTGTACTGGCTAAGCCATGCCTACACCTGTTTCATTGCGGCAATAGCAAGCTTGTCCATTATCGCTTGTAGCCAGTGTAGGTTGACATCGAGAACATATACGAGTTTGTTAATGGCCAAAAATTCATATGGAAACTATACAAATAATGTCCGAAATCCATGGGGTCGTTTGCATTGGACAAGGGACCTATGGGCCACTATAAATAGGCCCGGGGTCCATAAAAAGTCCTTCAAAACTTACGATCCCGCTGGGTGAATGAGCCTACACAACCCCCTAACGCAGTTAGAGATCTATCGGCCCACTATACATGGACAATTCCGCAGGCGCCAGTCACGGGATGACGTTTTGCAATTGTAGCAAATGGGCAGTTGGAAAACCACAGACTCACAGAGTCAACTTCAGAAGACTTCTGACTGACTGGGGACTGTGTGACCTTGCTTGACCTGTGTATTGTATGAAGACGGCACAGGCTTATTCTCTATCAACTGGATTGCTCCCAACTATCAATAACTTTATCACTGTTTTTGTTTCAGGCAAGTATGCAAACAAATTCATAAACCGGTACGCATTAGAAATAGTAGAAGCAACCAAACCTTTGGTTCAAGAAGGCTTGGCCGAAATGGTTAAGCGAGTTGCTGAACCTTTTTTCAAAACAGTTCCATTCCACGAAATATTTCTCTAAAGCCACACTATGGCTTAAATAATTGCTGACTGTGAAAATTAGTTTTAATTGTCTGTTGCAACTGTGTATTTATTATAAATTATTATTAATTTATTAAACAACGATATTTTACTGCCTTGGAATGTTGTATATGTATTATAATAGTAAGGCTGCCGTTGATAACGATTGGACAAATAAGCTACATTGTTTACTTGTTGCATAAAAAAACCCACACATAAAAATCTCACAGAAGGGAAGCAAATCTATTTCTATGGCGCATATTACACCGACGTCAACAGTTCACTATTGACGAGTTTGACGTGTTCGCAGACATTAAAGATAGTGTAAAAATTATCTGCTACCACGTCAAATACGTCAATAGTTAACTATTGACGTTGGTGGAATATGCGCCACGTTTCTATCAATAGTTTGGGGTCACTCAAGACGCTCACACACGGTCATCTTATGGCAAATAACCTGTCATCAAGTTGCCATACCTGTCATGTCCCAGTGGCAAAATGTCATTATGACCTGGCCTCGGAGCCCTTCTGCCTCTTCTGTACACGCTGCGACACCTCGGCAATCTAGGGTCATACCACTTGTCATTGTGTACCTTAGTCAACCTCCTTCTTCAGAACACTCTGAGGAAGGTCTGGAGCTGGTAACAGTATGATAACTGAGCGATTATAAGGTTCCACTGATAATGGCGCGGGTCCTACTTACCTGGCCTGCCAACACTGACCCTAGAGCCTTCTGCCGCTTCCATACCCACTGCGACACCTACTCAACAATGACGAATGACCTTTCGTCATTGTGTACCTCAAGCTTACACCCTCCTCAGATCCCTCTGAGGAGAGCTTGGGGTTGAACAACATGAGTGCGGAACGCAAATTTTAAATACAAAACCACATTATCCCAAGCTTTTGATACATCATTGTTCATTTTCGGGCCTTCTCTCGGCTCGCTTGGGACCTCTTCCCGACCAATAAACAGGTTGTTACCACAAGAAAAAAAATATATCACCTTACCTTTACTGCATATTGGACGACCACCACGACTCCAGCACGCCACCCTAAACTCCTTTGCCGTCCTTCATTTCCTTCATCAGTGGCTACACCTCGGTATGAGCTTAGGCCCCTTCCGTCAATTATTATCCCCTGCCCAGCCACCTTCCCCCTTCGTCTTCAGTCACACCAATCGTCCGGCAGCTGAGCAACAGGCATCGCTACCTGTTGCTCCAACCACCCTGCCACTCTGTCAGTTCTATCCATTTCTTCCTCCTCGGAGTCATCCATGTAAATCTCTTTCCGGCGTCCTCCCACTCCCTTTCTCAGCGTCTCCCTTACTTCCCAAACGTCTACGACCCGCTGCGCCATGACATCCCTAAACGTAGGCAGAAACTTTGGCTTTAGTTGATTCATGTATCGCCATTTGACGTCGCCTCGTCGTCGTTTTATGATTGGAGGTGAACACGGTCGTTTTAGCACTGCAAAAAATATATGCAATACAATAGTTAAAGCGTATGTATAAACACTGAGGTGGCTATTCCACCGGCGATTTTACTTCGAATTTGATTTTGTCATTGATGTTTGTTTGGTTTTAAGGAGACTATTATGTAGATACGTAACTTGTCTATTATAAATTAACTTATAATATGGTAGCAGACATCATTAATAAATCTCTACCATATTATAACTTAATTTATAATAGGTAAGTTAAGTATCTACATAATAGTCTCCTTAAAACATAACAAACGTCAATGACAAAATCAAATATGAAGTAAAATCGCCGGTGGAATAGCCACGTGAAAGGAAAACAGGCATGAAAAATATTGTTACATAAACGGTACACACATGTATCCCTGCAGTGGTCTCAGCAACATTTCCACAGTGCAGTGTAGCCACTCAAAAACAAGTTTTTTTCATATTTTGGGGTGCCATTGCCCTTCCTGCTAAGTATTTTACTAGCACTTTGATATTCAATACTTTTTCTGAATTAAGGGCTCAGATATTACGGGAAGTCTACCGTTTCCAGGATTTTTACTTTTCTAAGCTCAGATGGCTGAACTAAGTTCTATTTTGTACTTTGTATGCTCTAACATAGGGAAGCCAATCAACAATTGTCACAAAGAATTACTAAATCTCAATCAGACCAGCAGGAGTTTGCATACTGAGAGGTTTAAGCAACCTTTGACATGAACACGATCATTGAGACCGCTGGACATTACAGAAATAATGCGCCTATCGTTCAAATTGCTAGGACTGCAGACTGCTCTGCAAGCCAATACTTCCAACAAAAAATTCTGCGTTTCCACAAGCCAGCTCAGGACCGTTAGAGTAGTGGTACAGACTCCGACTTTCACCGGAAAAGTTGTTGGTTCGAGTCCCACACTGGCTACATTTCCTGGCCATGCTTCGGAGGGCATGTACAGCAGGCGGTCCCGGGTCATCCTAGTTGAGTGTAAGAGAGGGCTTTATAGCCCTAACTCCGCTAGGTTGGCTTAGTAATAGAACAGCAAAAAGTTAAAAAGAAAGTCAAGCCACGCCAATTAATTGCTACATCCATCGCATACAGATGCCAACTTTCATCCGACCCGCAAATATTTGGTTAAATTGAGCTAACACGTGTTTCATGGCCAGAAAATGTAGCAAGTGTGGAACTTGAACCAACAACCTTTCGGGTGGAAGTCGGAGTCTGTACCACTACTCTGCATGTCCTGACTCTACGCCCATTCATAGCAGTGGTTGCGTATGCAAAACAGTGCAAGTCAAGTTCCAGCAAGAAGCGCCTAGTTTCCCTCTATAGCCTCTTCTTCGTCAAGTTACAGCCAGCAGGCTGGTTCCTGGCACGCTCTCTTCAGCTCCGTATTCGCCCCTACTTACTTACTTAACGCGTCAAGGCGGAGCACGTTTAGGCGGCCATTCCACCGACGTGCATTTTGAATTCATTCATCCAAAATCCACATCGGTGGAATAGCCGCCTTAACGGGTTGTCCAGTAGGTAGCGGCCTGAATGGCCTTGTCGTTAGCTTCTGCTAGGTCAGCAGCTGTGCAAGGTGAAGGCAGCAGCCGGCACACCAGCATGTGTGCCGCGTCTTGGGTCTCTCCGCATTCGCATGCCGTGTCGTTTTCAGCGATGAAGCCCCATTTGGCAGCGGTGGTTTTGCAGAGAGGGGCACCAGTTCTTAGTCGGTTGAGGGTGCGCCAGATTGGGTATGGAAAATTGTGGCCCGCCATCAGTTCTTCTTTTGGCTCAATCACTTGGGGGGGGGGGGGGGGTGGAACCGCTTCCATGCATTAATTCTAGACGCTTGGCCCCTACATCTTCCATCACTTGCTGCAGATATTCTATGCCCCTATTAGTCTTGACAAGCAACAAAACCCACCTTTCATAACTGGAGCGGAAGCAACAACATCCGTGTAGGCAGGAGCAGTGTGCAGCGGCAGTTGCTGACACTTTTCCTCATACTCCTGCCACGATTGCCAAACTCTCTCCTCTTCTTCCTCCGGTTTGTCGACGCCTAGCGTCTTTTTCCAGATTTTCCGGGTAAATATATCCCCACCAGCGTTTTGAGATAGTAAATGGCAACCACCGTCAAACTAAAAAAAGGCACACAGTAGTAAACAATAGTAAAGGAAAGTTTTACAGGCAGCCCGTTAGCGAAAAAAGGGAATAAGCCTAGGAATATAGAACAGCGGTCATAGGATTTTATATAAATAGGAGATATTGGACATCCGCTTTCGGACGAAAATATGTTTTTAATAAATAAATAATGACGTTTTGTTCTATTACTAAGCCAACCCAACAGAGTTAGGGCAATAAAGCCCTCTCTTACACTCAACTAGGAAGGCCCGGGACCGCCTGGTTTACATGCCCTCAGAAGCATGGCCAGAAAATGTAGCAAGTGTAGGTCTCGAACCAACAACCTCTCGGGTGAAAGACAGAGTCCGTACCACTACTCTACATGTCCTGACATTCTAACTTCTGCCTTTTGAACTTAGGTGCCACCTGCCTCGTCACCTGTGAATTTTCATATACTGTATATCAGTTCTACTATTCTGGATATACTTTGTAATGTTTTTTTGGTAAATACACGCATTATTATTATTATTATTATTACTTCTTCTTCTTCTTCCCCTTTAGTGCCGCGTGCGCAGCGTGGGGGGGGTCACCCCGAACCCATTTCCTGAACTCGCCCCGGTCGCGCGCTTACGTCTTGAACTCGGCAATTGTTTTCCAGCTTGCTCCGGCGAGTTGTTCAATCCTTTCTTCGAGGGTTGTCCTCGGTCTGCCAATGGGCCTTCTTCCTTGTGGCCTTGCTTCCGCCAACCTGTCCTGGTCCTGTTTCCATTCATCCTTTGGATGTGGCCGAACCATTGCAGCTGCTTGTTCTTCATTCTTCTCTCTATGGAAGCCACTTACTGGTCTTGTCTAATACGGTCATTTCGAATTCGGTCCCACCTAGTTCGACCAGCAATCCGTCTTAGGCACTTCATCTGAGTCGCTTTTATTCGAGGGAAGGTAAATACATACCGGCAAAACAAGACAGCCAATAACTGAAAACATTGGCCGTTGGCCGACTGCCGGATCTAGGCAGGTCAGGCCCAGTTTAACTTGACGGAACGTGTCAGCAGGTGATGGAACCAGTCGTGGAGGAAGAAGGGCCGCCTCAGGACCGTTCACTACTGCCACGACCTCTTCGGCGTCGCATGACTGGAGGATTATCAATTCCTCGGCCTCACTAAAAAACAAAACAATAAAGTTATAAGACAATTGGAGAGGAAAAATATTACGGGTGTTTAAACAAATTTCACAGTGAATAACGATCATAGAACTGTAATAAGATGTGATAAAGAAAAGGAAATGTTCCTTTTCATTTTGGTGTACGTTATGTGGCCTTCACTTAGGTACTTATACAATACAGTACATTTATATACATTATGACAGCCAGATGCTGGAAGTCTTTGAAAGGAGGATCCTCAGACGAGTTTTCGGAGGGATTATATAGAGAACGGGCAATGGCGAATAAGAACAAACGAAGAGCTCCGAACTCTCTTTAACTCGCTGAGCGTCACCGAGGAACTAGGAGCACGGAGACTCCAATGGACCGGTCACCTTTCAAGGATGCCCTCGACCAGGGCCGCGGCTAGGGTGTGGCAAGCCCAACCAGCAGGCAACCGACCACAGGGGCGACCTAGGAAGATATGGTCGGACCAGCCCTCCGAGGATTTGAGAGCCTGCAGCATCCATTTCGACACATGGAGGGGGTTAGCGGAGAATCGCGCGCTTTGGAGGGGCTTAGTGCGACAGGCGAGAGGTCCTCACGGGCCGATGGAGCCACCACAAGTCAAGTACATTTATATTTCCATAAAAATTAAGGGCTAAGGGCTCTAGGATAAATATTTCGGGCGAAATTTCACTTCAATTTAAAAAAAAAAAAAAAAAAACGGACTGTCGGGGCATCCAATTGCCTCTCCATTAATTTCGCCAAGAAGCCTTCAAGACTTGGAATCATTCATCAACTCGTCACTTGGATTTTTTTTATTAACACAGATATTACCAATATTCTATATAGTAGTATATGGTATGGAGCTGTGGAAAAGAGAATCAGACCATTTGCAATGCAGATATAGAGACGAATGCTGCCCCTATCTTGGACGACTCGCGTCTCTAATACCGATGTCCTGAGGCTAATGAATGCAGAAGCCGAGTTACTGCTGGCAGTTAAGAAACGAAAACTAACATACTTCGACCATGTGACGAGGACCGAAAAGTATCTCCTTCTGCATGTTATATTCCAAGGGAAGATATAAGGAGTGAGAGCTTTCGGCACAGGAAGAACAACCTGGCTGATATACCTGTGGCAGTGATTTGGCAACAGCATGACTTCCATTTTCAGCGTAGTAGTCTCCAAGGTCCAATTTGCCATAATGATCGCCAATAATCACTGGAAGAGGCATTAGAGAAGTAGAATTAGCAAATAACTTACCCAAAACGCGCAACACCACCAAAATCTGGTGGTCGGCTGAGCATGTGACTCCATTTTCGGAGAATCGTCTCGCTAGATGCATCAACATGTAGAAGATAATGATTGGTAAACACGTACAAGGTATTTGGCGAGCAAGGGGACTCGAACAAGTTGCGGATATCGTCACAAAGTTCCAGAGCAGAAGACAGGTCCCAATTATTAACAATTCCCTGATAAAAAAAACAATGACAATAATTTATACAATTATAGTAATTGGGCTGGATGCCAGCGGCCTTGCCACGTTGATTCTATGAGAGCAGAACATGTTTCAAGCTGCAGCAAACTTGGTAGTGTGCACAGAGTTAGCAGGGGAACATGGTGGGACATGATAATGCGCTTAGGCAGTAGAAGTAAGTATCGAGTCCTGGTCACCTCCGATTTAATCGTGTGACTTTACCATGTTCCCCAAGTGGTTCGGAATCCACTATAATTAGGAGGTGCACCCTGTCAGTCAACTCCCCTTCCCCTGAGGTGAAGGAGTCTGCCCCTAGGGTGCCTCAAGTTAACAAACAGACTCACTCCCCCCGCCAGGCTGACAGGGTTCGAAAAGCAGAAATGCTGAAAGCAGACATTGGAAACAACAACAATATTGGGCTGGATGAGACAAGCTCACCATTCCATTGACACAATGTTACAGGCGTCAGAGTTACGTTATCATGTTCGGGTACGAGTCGAGATATTACTTTACAAGTCTCAGAGTACTACTCAGTGCGGGGTTGACATTTTTAATGTAAAATGTGTAATATTTTATTTACTTACTTACTTACTTTTAAGAGTGTAAATTTAATACTTTTTATTTTTTATTTAATTAACTAAGCATGTTATTTAAGATTTGGCTCATGTAACATGCAGAAGACTGCTTCATGCATCACATTATAAGATATTTTTAATTTTCGAAATTGTAGTTTTTTTCATAAGCATGCAAATATTTTATAAACAATAACTTTTCACGTATAAATAATTAGATTACTCGTGACTTCGTGGTATTTCATTTTAATAAACAAAAAATAACAAAAACTTAAGAGTTTTAGAAAAACTTGTTATAACAACCCGAATTAGTAAAACCCAAATAATCGTTAAGAAATTAACATTGTCTATGAAACCCACTTGTGTTATTATAAAACCCTGAGCGCTCTCGGCAAAGAATTGCCATCTACATTTGCATCTTCTCCTCGAGTTGAGCAAGTCTCAAATCGCAGATAAGGTGTAACTGTGCTAGTGGGTTTCCCTCTGTAGATGGCAGTTCTTGCCGAAAGCGCTCAGGGTTTTATACTAACACAAGTGGGTTTCTTAGACAAAGTTAATTTCTTAACTATTATTTGGGTTTTAGTAATTCGTGTTGTTATAACAAGTTTTTCTAAAACTCGTTTTTGTTATTTTTTGTTTATTTTCACGTATAATCGATTTTACAGAAAAGCTACAATTTCGAAAACTAAAGCACCTTATTAAATGATGCATGAAGTAGTCTTCTACAACTTTGATAAGCCAAATCTTTAATAACATGCTTAGTTAATTAAATAAAAAATAAATAGTATTAAATTACGGACTGCCACTTTCCTACGGGCTGTACACTCTTAAAATCCACACTCCCTTTAGTCTGGGAGACGATACTGACTGACAATGTTTTGTTGTCTCTAACGCCTGCTTTAAACAACCCTGTCAGCCTGGCGGGGGGAGTGAGTCTGTTTATTAACTTGAGGCACCCTAAGGGCAGACTCTTTCACCTCGGGGAAAGGGGAGTTGACTGACAGGGTGGACCTCTTGATGAGAGTGGATTTCGAACCACTTGTGGAACATAGTAGTCACACGGTTAAATCGGAGGTGACCAGGACTCGACACGCACTGACTGGTATCTTCTCAGCGCGTTATCATGTCCCACCATGTTCCCCTGCCAACGCTATGCACACCACCATGTTTGCCGCAGTTTGGAACATACTCTGCTCTCATGGATTCAACATGGTAAGGCCGTTGGCGCACTGACGATGTCATCACACTTCCAGCCTTTTTTTCAGCACACTCCTAACACTTGCATGAAACCACCTTACTTTACAGTCATCCTATTACCTTAATTTGTCCTGCCTCATACACCACTATATAAGTCTTTAAAAAATCGTATTCAGTTCTTGCGAAAGCCTGGCCAGTCCATTTGTTATAATTGATCCTGATTTTTTTTTTCTAACGCCTGCTTTCAGCATTTCTGATTTAAGCAAGCCAGTCAGTCTGGCGGGGGGAGAGAGTCTGTCTATTAACTTGAGGCACCCCAAGGGCGGACTCCTTCACCTCAGGGAGAAGGGGAGTTAACTGACAGGATGGACCTCCTGATTATAGTGGATTTCGTTGGCTAAAATCTTAACTCACTTACACCATTTTCGTTAAGCTGAAAAATACTGTTCCTATTGGTAAGCCACATTCCGTCGCTAAGCCAATATACACGTTGCCAGATATTTTCAACAGTGCATTCAACACTTCTCAAAACGGTACTCTGTTCTTCCCACACTTTCTTCTCTTCTATATCGTACACAGCAATGGTTCCATTGTTCCTAGCATAAACCAGAATCATACCTTTAATACCTGAAAATAAGCCATAATTTACAGATTAGAAAGGCGGAGGAACATAATGAAGAATCAACGGCACAAGGATGCAGATGGCAAAGGTAAACCACTCCATTACAATCGTCTAGTATAGTCATTATGACTACAATTGCCATGATGATCGCCAATCTTCTATAGAAGAGGCATTTGCAGGAGAAGAAGTATAGTAGGCATTCTTGCCGTCGACGAGAAGGACCGTGTCCAGTAAGAAGAGCAGTCACTGTTCTGATGGTTCTCCTACGATCAGGCGCCCATTCCACCGACCGCCTAGGGCTATTTACAAAAACGTTGACGTGGTAGCAGACATTCAAGACTTAGACGGGGTTTCCACCGACCTCGCATTGCAGAATTGACGGAAATGTTTATGCTCCTCTGTGCCATAGTGAAAATTGGTCAATGATCATACAGTAAAATCACAAACAAACAAACTAAAATTAAAAAATGGCTTCATGGGATATGTTAATTACAAACATTTTAATAGATTTCTATAAAAAGAAAAACAAACATTTCCGTCTATGTCATTTGCATTCTGCAATGCGAGGTCGGTGGAAACGTCACCTAAGTCTTGAATGTCTGCTACCACGTAACCGTTTTTGTAAATAGCCCTAGCCGGTCGGTGGAATGGGCGCCTCACGTACAGGTACAAGTCCTGGCATACATGAATAAACTACAGCTAGCAGTAATGATATAATCATGTATAGGTATATTAGATTATATATATAATCATTACAAACTTTGTAAAACTTACTGTCACTCACGGAATGGTCCGAAACTTTAACATAGAGGGGTATCGGCTTAATAGAGAATTAGCTAGGACTTCGATGACCAAGTGGTAGCAAGCTTGTACTTGTGCGAGTCTCTACACGCCATGCGATCGGAGACGTAACTCAACACGGGTACTAACCTACAGGGGTCAACCGGATCATTAAATTGTTTGTAGGCGATAAACCTTTTTTTTAAAAAGGAAAAAAGCTTACTAGCGCATGTGAAGAAGCAATTTCTAGTAGCTGAAATCTTGCGGTACACCGTAGTATAGACAGTTCCATTGGGTTTCAAAATATGAATACAGTTTTGCTGTCTTGTACAAACCAGCGGATTCTCCAAGTCCTTATTTGATGATACTTCCAGTATAGGCGAATCGTATTTAAGTTCAAACTCGCTTGAATCGATAATGACGCAGTCTTTATTTAATTTGAAGGTATCTGAAACGAATAAGTCATAATAATGTCATAGGACCGCATGCCGAACAAAATGTACAAGCAAGCATGACAGGAAGAAAACTGCAGGGATGTCCACGAAACTAGTCCGCAAATGGGGAGTCCGTAAATGGAGGACAAAACAGAGATGATTGGAGGAGTATTGTTCAACAGACGAAAGCCCATCGAGGGCTGTAGAGCCAGAATAAGAAAAATATCAGAAACGAAACCACCCTATGCGGACCGGTAGGCCAAGGCTCAGATGGAGAGACCAAGTACTCGAAGATGTGCACGCCACCATCACCCGAGACTGGAAGCTAACGGCGGAAGATCGTCCGAGATGGCGTGGTGTAGCGGCAGCGGCCAAAAGTCTCCCCGGGCAGGATGCGCTTGCCTAAGTCAGTAAGACAAGTCTGAAACGAATGGAGTAATAAGTAAATAAATCCAGAAGATTGTACAATACTACTGCTCAAGATTGTTCCGATTATGAACAACGGTTCATGCCAGGAGAAAATAATTTATGTTTCTTGTTTAGCCTAAGAGCAAAGCGGAGTACCCCTACTAAGCGTTTGCAGAAAAAAAAATCGATTTTCACAGGAATTATAGATCGTAGAGCCGCCAAAAAAGACAATAAATGAGCAGAAATTGTTATAAAAAGATATAATAAACATTATTAGCCTACATGTTTAATTTCTTTTTATTTATAATTAGTAAAAATAGGCGCGCAGATTTACAGACGTATCTTCGCGCGCCAATTTAAAAGAGCAAAGTACTTGGATTATAGCCTTATAATTTTTATGTACTTTCCACAGAAATGCTCATCTACATTTTATATATGACATGTGAAGCTATTTTATGTATGACATGTGAGGCCAATGCGTGCAAGTGATAAAAATAAACATTCGAGGTAATTGAGGTTAAGGCGCTTATTCCACCAACGTCAATAGTGATATTAAATGTAGTTTTGACGTGGTAGCAGACATTTTTAGTATGTCTTTAATGTCTGCTACCAATTCAAAACTACATTTAATATCACTATTGACGTTGGTAGAATAAGTGCCTTAAGTTTCTAACTCAAATGAAAATGTATAGGTAGCCTATAACCTTTTTTTCATGAATTCTAGCATTGCAATCAGAAGAGGAAAGACAGAATTGTAGGAGCGACTGCAGTCGCAAGCACAGAACCGCAAGGGATGGAAGAGAACCTACCGTATCGCTGACCCTACTTAGGGATAAAAGCGAGGAAAAAGTAAAGTAGGAGGGAATCGAGGAGGCTCTCATATCACACCCAGGCAACTGGAGCTGATTATTGATGATCATAATGACGGAAGTTACAATAAAATCGATATAATAATACGCCTAAGTTGTACAAAACTTTTGTTTTTAACATTGATTAAAAATTCTTTAACAAATAATTATCAACAATTCAATAAACATAGGCGCAGGATATTTTATCTTTTTGTAGTAAATTAATAAACAATTAAAAAAATGTAACCGATTTTGGAGGGGCCTGCAACAAATTGAAATTTTCTCTTAATTGTACATTTTTTTATTGGACCGAAAACAAGAGTCTATCAATTCAGTTAAATAAGAAGACAGTGCAGGAAAGCCCTGGTCTAAGCTAATTAAAAATCCAATTCCACGCAGTCTACCCAGGGCCATCAGTGTTGCAGCGTTCAGGACCACGACGGGCCACGACTACCTCGCTGCACACCTCAACCGCATTGGAGTCCGCGATTCCTGCGCTTGCGACCTATGTGGACACCTCCGGATGGACGCTGAACACCTCGCGTTATGCCCGGCGATCGACCACACGCCGACAAATGAAGACGAGTTTGAAAAGATCGCATGTCGCTACTGGTCAGCGCGTCACCAAATGGCCGACATGCCAAGGGTGGGCGTTGGATAGTAAGTAAGGTAAATAAGAAAATTTCAAATTTAATACTATTGCGGTTGATTTAGATTATTTAGCTCAAATGCAAATTATGCTTCAACTGAAAACTCACATAAAGAAGAAAGATGGTGGGCGCCACTGGCAGTAATTGTATAAAATTCACTGTCAGCTCTAAGTAGAGCTATTGTTCCTCCAGCAAAAATCCAATTTCTGTGGCCCACTAAGCCAGGCAATGGGTCTGTCTTCATGTGCTCAACGTATTTAAACAAATTCTGAGACATTGTGGTTGAAAGCCCTTTTGAAATTCTTGAAAGCTCTCCCACTGAAATAGATTAATAATTATTAATCACTTACATTTACTTAATTATTTTTACCGCGCCTTATCCTCATGGAGGGTCGGCGGCACGACAGCAGCGTTTGCACACAGTCCTATTCCGTGCGTCCTCGGTGGAGAGCCCCAAACTTCTCATATCTCCGGCGATCTTTCTTCTCAGTGTAACTTTCAGCCTCCCTGGTGGTCTTCTTCCTTGTATCTCCCAGTTCAGTACTCTTTTGACTAGGTGGTTTTCGTCTCTTCGTAGTACGTGTCCCTACCAGTTCAGCCTATTTTCTCTAAGTTTCTCTTGTACGTCACGGGTCAACAGGAAGACTCAGCTGGTGAGGGCTTGTGGGGACTATGAATGTGAATGTAGTGTGTAAGAGTCTTCAATGGACCCAAAGTAGTTTAGACTAGCACTGGCACAAGAATTTAAGGAGGAAAGAATACAGCACCAAAGGCTATAGACATAGCGCGCGGCGCTTCTAAGCAACAACAGCAGCAAAACATAGCCAGAGGATGAATGACGATTGGAAGAACAAATGAATTGACAGATGGTCAAAGTCTCTGGCGCAGCTCATAACGTGCAGCTGAAGCTGGACGTTGTTAGATTCTTAAAAGACTGTATTGCAGTAACGATGAAGCACTAAACTGTTCATGACCTAAAGTGCTACATAGGGTAGTCCTTACAGTTTTTAAAACTTTTTTCAGATTTCAATCGGCCAGGACAGGGAGACAATTACCGTCAGATCTATTGTATAATTATTAAAGAAACTGTTATACATAGGCTTGCAAGATTTTCATTTCGTCAAATCGGGACGGAGAGCAAATGTCCATTCTCTCCAGTATAAATTAGAATTTCATATAGTGTAGGCTACTAGTGAACAATATATATAATATATAATATATATATTGTGGCTCTTATTATATATGTATGTAATATGTCTAAAATTTTTGCTTGTGTATTAATTTAGTCTCAATAAATCACTGCTTGAAAGCCTGGGAAGATGTCAATGTTCAAACTTTTTTGTTTTGAATATCGGGACATCGGGCTCTCTTTTTGGGACGTCCGGACATTACATCCAAAATCGGGACTGTCCCGGTTAAATCGGTACGTATGGCAAGCCTTGTTATACATATAGTCTGGGGGTCCACGCAAAAATTCCCTGTGGATAGTGTAGCTTACTAATATTTGAAAAAACTTATAGTAAAATGCAAACATGTCTTACCGGCAAGCTTTTTATTCTTCTTAGGCTCCAGTTTCTTTAACTGTTTTAGCCAAATCTTTTTCTTCTTTGTCAAATACTGAGCATAGTCCAAAGCCTCATCACCTCCCCATAAAACATTACACAACCCAAAGGAATAATTAAATTTCTTTTTGCAGAAATCATCAACATCAGCCGAGTTGATATGTTTGTGGTGTAAGTTTAGCAGGGGATGGACGCAGTGATCCACCTCATATCTAAGTTTAAATGACTCGTAATAATCGAGGTAAAATTCGTAATCCATTGAAGTACAACTTTACTACTTTAAAATTGAATAATTAAGCGTTAGTTATCTCCAGACCACGACATTGCACATTGCATGTATTCAAGCAGCGCAGCCATAACTTTTGTTTGTAAGCTAATTTGTTTATTATTTCATTCTCTGTTGTCTGTTCCATAATTTTTCAGGGCCCTTTCAGTTTCAAGGATTCTTCTTGCCTTCTTGGCCTTCTGGATTCATGCTTTTCTTGCTTACACGTGTAACGTATAACGTGTTTTGAATGTTTTGATGGTTTCGCTTTTTAGCGAGGGAGGAATTCTTTTGTGAGAAACTAAAAAGGTAGTGTAGCAATATGTATCAAGAAATGCCAGATGAATTTTCTGAGGTGAGGTGGAAAACAGTTGATTTTAGTTATATGTGGACAATTGGAGAACTAAAAGCAGTTCTAGACACCGAAAATTACCGGGCATCGCCAGTGTTTTTGGTACCAACTAGTCCGAAAACAACATGGGAAATTATTATTGATGCAATGTGCCTAAGTATGAAACCCGATAAACCAAACGAGTGTTATTTAAGGTTAAAATTGCATCGTCTCCCTCATTCAAATGAGGATATTGAACATAAACGGAAAGTTAGTAATACTAAAGTAAAATTATCCTTCTCAATCCTAGATACGAATTTAAAGAAACTTTACTCCAGAACCACACCATGGAGTGCTTTGAACAAGATATCGAGTGGGTTAGAACTGAATAGTAACCTGACGGAGTATAAAATCGACAAAGTATTAAGCAAAATGTGGGGAGTTGAAAATTATATTGAAGTTGATGCTTTATTCAAGAAAGATTTTCATTCCTACATTGGATTATCCAATGGGAAATTAATTATTTTGTGTGAGATTAATGTGTTGGAGGACATGCCTGATTTGTCGTGTTTCAAACCTGCCCCTTTCAAAGTCTTGAACGCGCCCCCATGTTCTGAACTGAACATCTCAACCGCATCTGATTCTGATACGCTAGCAGGGCGTATTGTTCTAAACACCGTAAACGGTTCTGTTTCCTTCAATAAAGGAATTCTTGCACAAAAAAGCCCAGTCTTTTCGGCTATGTTTATGCATAACATGAATGAGAAGATCAGTAACAGTGTTCAGATTGACGATATTCCTCTGGATGTGCTAAGAGAAATGCTGTCATATCTACGCAACGGAACCAGCAGTAAACTACAGGAAATGACACAGGAACTACTAGCCGCTGCAGACAAGTACGCGATAGAAGATTTAAAAGTGACGTGTGAGGAGATTATTTACAAGAGAATCACTATAGAAAACGCAGCAGAAACCCTAATTCTCGCAGACCTTTATTCCGCACACCACCTTAAAAAGCACACTCTATACTTTATATTATTTCATTTATCTTCTGTAACTAACACGGCAGGTTACAAGAAATTGAAGGAATCGGACCCGAAATTGTCGGACTTAATTGAATGTCATGTTTAAAATGTATGTTCATTTAAGTTCGAAATATGGAGTCAATTCAATATCTTTTGAAGTATCATATAGAAATGTAGCCTAATTAGAAATGATGCGTCATGGAGTAGAAGAAATGATCCTTTACATTTTACATTATATAATTTGTCTGTGTAGTATATCTTAATCCCCTTTACAGTTTATAACTCTACAATCACTAAAAGGCTACTTGACAGTAAAAATAAAATATGAAATATGCTAGATAAGGTAGCTTATAGGTTAACAATAATAATATGTTTCTGAATGAAAAAATGTGTAAATATTAAAAAAAAAAAAACTATTGTTGGTGTTTTAACTGTGGATTACGAAAACTAAAGTAGTAGCCAAAGACAATGACCCCCCCCCCCCCCCCCCCCCCGGCATCACAAATCACAACACATTCAGCAGCCACGTGCCCCCCCCCCTTTTAAAGTTTTAAAGCATCAGTACAGACTCCAACTTTTACCCGAAAGGTTGTTGGTTCGAGTCCCACACTGCATTTTCTGGCCATTCTTCTGAGGGCATGTAAAACAGGCGGTCCTTTATAGCCCTAACTCCGCTAGGTTGGCTTAGTAATAGAACAAAAAGTCAATTTTTATTTATTTAAATAACGTATTTAAGGGAAAAAATGGTTTAAAAGAAAATAAATCTAATACTGCAGTAAAATAGGGTTTAAAAAATTGTCAAGTAGCTTGTTTAAGAAAAATTCTGTAAAAAGGAATAATAAATTAATTAGAAAATAATATTTTGTTTCTTAACATTGCCATTGTATTCCTTTCTTTTAAGTTGGTTTTCTTAATCTGATGTAGTTTAGGCTATACTTTCTTCGTTTCTATAAGTTATGTTTCATCCCCAGCTGTTTTTAATAATTTATTATTAGTACTTTTAATGAAAGCGATGCGCCAATAGCCTTCTGTACGGATTAGCCTTCGCATCATGCCCGTAACCAGAGGGCCCAGAAATTTTGAATTGTGCACTAAATAGAATTGAACGTTCCAGACTTGTGATATTTCACTACATACTGTAGGTTCGCAGCCCTCCCCGAAATAAAATCCTGGTTACGGGCATGCTTTGCAATATACTGTCATTCGGCTAATCGGGTAAAAATGTGTCTGAGTGGAATATGTGGAAATGGATTTGTAAATGTGTGATGTTTGAAACAGGGGTGTTATCTTGTACCCATTTTTGTTCTTTTTTCAGTGCTAGTTTTGTCTTATTTTGTACATCATTCCATGCCTCTCCATTAATATGAAGGGCGGTGTTGCCAGCAAAGCCAATCAAACTACCGTCAACATCTCGTTTCAGAAGTTCATTAATGTAGATTAGGAACAAAAGTGGCCCGAGCACAGTTCCTTGAGGCACTCCAATGGTAGCGGGTATGTGACTGGGAAGGAAGAATTGGAGTCGGTATTTGGCCTTCTAAGACGTACCTGTTCGTAAGATCGGAGTAATATAAGGTGTATGTCTTTCCTTTAAGTCCAGCTTGCTTACATTTTAGTAGGAGTAGGCTGTGGTCAACAGTCAAACGCTTTTTGTAAGTCTAAAAAAAACACAAATTGGTCGTCCTCCATTATCCATGTCTTCATACAATTGTGATGTCAGTTTCGTAATAGCTTCTTGAGTGTTTCGTCCATTTTGAAAGCCATACTGTTTGAGTGCAAGATGATCATTAATAGACATACAATTTATTACACGCGCCTTATTGCTTTTTCTATTATTTTGCTGATGTTGCAGGTGAGGGAGATGAGTCTGTAGTTTGCTATATCCACCTTGTCGCCTTTTTTATGGAGAGGTATATTAATAATAATAATTCTTTATTACCGGGGAAAATTTGCACGACTCAGGAAAAGTAGCTCTAGTGAAACAGATGCTAACAATGTGAGTCAGTGGTTTGCGCAGCACGAGCTTGTGAGTTTTGAGCATGCTTGCAGTTATTCCGTCTGGTCCAGGTGCCGAGTCTATCTTGAGTTCATTTATACATTTCTCTATTTCATGCTCATCAGTGGGTGCAAAAGCATATATACGGAAAATTGGTTTTTGGCTGATGTTCTGATTTGTTTGCAATTTTCTTTTTTCATGTTGGAACCCAGCAGATTCAGTCACATCTCCTTTTACCACCTTTGCAATACCCCTATACATTTCACCGTTATCAGCATTACTTAGCTTGTTTTGGCGCCATCTATTCTATTTTCTTATCTTTGGTTCCAACATGTATTTATATGGTTGTGAGTGCTTTTAATACAAAATTGCACGGCTTTATATGTACTAAGTTATTGTATTTGTTATTCACTATGAATAACTTTATATGTTTAAAAAAATATTGCATTATTAGATTAAATTCATTATGATACATTTTAGATAATACTGTGATGAAAGAAAATTAGATTTGTACGTAAAGTCTTTATATAGCCTACGATTAATTTATTAGCCCTTAAAATTAATGTTAACTTATTTGTTGTTCGTCTTGTAAAAGAGCACAAATGCAGGCTGTGTGTAAAAAATACCAGACTAAAATATTAATATTCTTTCATTTAATTTTATTGTATATGGACCTATTTTTTTAAAAATTTTAAAAATGTTGAATAATATAATATATTTATATTCGATTCTAAAATATCTTGTATATATTCCTCTAATTCCTTATAGAAGTATAACATTAAGACACAAATTATAGTATAATTATGGATCTTGCAATTTCGTTATAAATACATTATTCATAAGTAAATGCTAGATTCAGATGCACATGCCGCCCAATAATACAAAATTAAAAAATAACATATGACTAATTAGCAATTATTGACAATGTTTACTGTAAACTATTTGAGATACAAAAAGCGGTACCTAATTACCTATATCTAAGGTACTATGTGATATAAAACACGTTATTAATATTCTACTTGAAAACAAGTACAACACTGGGACGGAATAGATTACTACGGCGAATAATACTAGGCCTATTAACGATTGCAAATAGCACATTACGGTATTGAGTAATAGAAGTCTTTCGTAAAGAAATCGAAAATGCCGGCTATATATGAAGAGCGAGTGCAAAAGGAGATTTCGCAAAAAATGTTTTAGTTATAATAAATAAATATTTATGTTAAATTATACAAGTAAGTATTACGTAAAATCGTAATCATCGTATCACTGGAATTGTCGATTGCTACAAAAATGTAATAAAAAGTTGTGATGAAAAATGCGATTCCTGTATTATAAAATATTACATCCCATAATGTAGCGCTTTTATATTTTAATTTTTTTTGCATTTACAGTTTCAAGTGACAAATCGCCTTTTGCATACATGTTCCTTATATGTAGCCCAATGTTTTTATGACCTGATTGGTTGGTGTAAGCATTTTCCAACACGAAGGAGGTTCATTAGCATCAACACAAAGTCCTGCTGGAGAAAGTAAGAGCAATGACGGGCGACGAGAGACTTACGCAAGTGATAAAATCTTTGCTCCAGAATCGGAGGTTCTACGTCTCCTTTGAGGGCAAAAAGAGCAGATGGCGAAATCAGAAAAACAGTTTGGCACAGGGTGGAGTCCTCTCGCCTATGCTGTTCAACATCTATACAAATGACCAACCAATATCGCTCACATCCAACCACTTCCTATACGCGGATGACCTCGCCCTTGCGGCCCAAGACGAAAGTTTTGAAGGCGTAGAAGTCAAGTTAGAAGGTGTCCTCAATGAGCTCACCAGCTATTACGAGACGAACTCCCTGAAACCTAACCCGTCAAAGACCCAAGTCTGCGCTTTCCACCTACGTTCAAGGGAAGCAAGACGAAAGCTGATAGTCAAGTGGAACAACCACCAATTAGAGCACGCCGAGAACCCGACATATCTCGGTGTTAAGCTGGACCGGTCCCTAACCTACAAGGAACACTGTCAGAAGACCGCCTTGAAAGTGACAACGAGGAACAACCTCCTCAGAAAACTACGTTGTTCAAAATGGGGCGCCCAGCCACAAGTCCTGCTCACCACTGCGAAGGCTTTGTGCTTTTCGACTGGAGAATTTGCGTGCCCTGTTTGGAGTCGATCAGTCCATGCCAAAAAAGTAGACGTAGCACTCAACGAGACCTGCCGCATCGCAACGGGTTGTGTTAAAGCAACCCCCCTGGACAATTTATACCGGGGAATCGACAGACCAAATCTCCGCAGAAAATCAGTCGAGTGCGATGAAAAATTCAAACAATCGTTTGACGAGAGGCACGTGATGTTTGAACAGGAGGCCGTGCCTCAGGAAGAGCTTCGTCTCCAGTCCAGGAGAGGTTTCCTTAGCAATGTCCCTCTGGAGCCTCCAGCCTGGTACCCTCTACGGCCGCCTTAAACGACAGGTACCAATCTCGACTGGCGGACATGGGCGACCCTAAACCAAATACGCTCTGGTGCGGCCCGTACGAAGACCAACAGGGCTATATGGGGTCAGCTCGATGAAAATGACACCCTCTGCGCATGCGGCCAGCGCCATGATTTAGAACATCTGTTCCTGTGCAGCCTTTGCCCCCACCGCTGCACACCTGAAGACCTGTGGCGGCTATGAATTTCGCCCAGTTTTGGACGCGCTTGGACACGAAAAAGTAAAGTAAGTATCAACATTGAGTTTCGATATCGCATGTTATCATATAGGCCCAACAACAATATTACAGTACAGACTACATAAAATAACTTTGCATATAGCTTCTACATCATAAAAATATATCAACTGGAATGGCAGGAGCAATAATATCCCTTACGGGGCCCCCGTAAACCATACGCCAACTATCAGAGATAAGTACCAATGTAAAAAAATACTTAGTCTTAAACATTGCAGCATAGCAGAACGGGACCCGGTTAAAACTCTGTACATAGCTTGTGCTTTCGCTTCACCCAGCGAAATTGCGTACTTATCTCCTGCCGGCCAACTAGCCGCCATATTGATAACGGTCTACAGCCCCGCGATGCTCTACATCTGCATACAGGCTACTTAGAAAAAGGTAAATAATATGGAAAAATGGATGGAAACGAAACTGGAGATCCAAATCAGTTAGGTATTCGATAGAGTCAGGTGGCAAGCCGTGGAGTCTTCGCTGCCCCTGTGAAGGCATGACTCCAGGATGTGTACCATGCTCTGAGTAGGAAAGAAAAGTAAGAAAATTTCTTTATTTTCCATATGGGTGAATTTCGGGCCTTTCAGTCCACTCTTACAACTAACCCATAGGGTGCCCGCACTGTCAGTCACATTCAATCAGGCACGCTCAGTATACCTGACTTGCTCGAAATCTGTTAACAATTATGAGTATACCGACTGTGAACAGAAACATTTACCTTATCTCGGTATCGCCTGCTGGATGGCAAAGCACTAAATCCTTACAAATAGAATTATCAATATATCGAAATCAACAAAGCAGCATAAGTTATAAATATATAAAAAATACTTGATACAAGTACATCTGTTACGGACGGAAAGTTTTGAAATAAGGCAAATCGTCATTTTTCACTTTTCAGCCTAGAAAATACATTGACAAGCGATCCCTTAAGACAGGAGTCGTTCTCAAAAGTTTGGAGGGTTGGCTACATGCTGACTCGGAGCTAGGTCCTAACGGTTACTCTCAATCGTGTCAAGATGGAACCGGTTTTTGTACAAAATCAAATTTCACATGAAATATTGATCGTAGAGCCATCAGTCAGATTTCAGAAATTAGAAAAAAATGTTCGATTACAATTTGATACATTATGTGGCCGACAGTGATGTCGATTGGCCACAGTTACGGAGGGCGCGGGATTTTCTCACTTACAGTATAATCCCACCGTGTATCCAAATAATGAAAACAGAACTGCTTCATCACGTATAATGAACGTATAATAAACGTTATTTATTTTATTTATTTATTAGTGTCGGCTAAGCCATAAATAATAAAATAATTAATTACTTTGGTTTTATTGCTAAGCCAATCTATCAGTGTTGGCGCTATAGAACGCTGTCGTACACTAAATCAGACCCCTTACCGCCTGTTTTACATGCCCTCCGAAGCATTTCACTTGAAAATGTAGCAAGTGCTTAACTCGAACCAACAACCTTTCGAGTGAAACCGCACCACTACTCTGTATGTCCTGACTTGTTTACATTATCTCATTGATGGCTGTACAATAAATATTTCATTTGACAATTTAATTTGCAAAAACAGGCGGATATTGGATATCCAATTCCTTCATAAGGGGAATCTTTACCATTTACCAGTTTGCCAATGGACAAAAATTTATACAGAAATAATACAAATAATGTCCGAAATCCATGGGGTCGTTGGCATCGGACAAGGGACCTATGGGCCACTAAAAGTAGACCTGGGTCTATATAGCCCTTAAAAAAAACACATAATGACCCTCACCGAACTAACCGACCCCCCCCCCCCCCCCTACAAACAACTTCCTTGCCTTATTAATACTTTTAACCTTAAAATATAAAACTTAAAAACTAACACTACATGGTATTGTGTATGCCCACTAGGCTGGCGCAGTGGAGACGGTACTGTGCGGAGTGGTAGGTCTGGACCCAGCAATGGATTGTGTCGTCGAAGCATTCAAAGAAGCCATTGTGCCAATCTGAAAATAAGTAAGTAAGATTATTGGTTGAACCAGTTAGAGGTAGGCTATTCTCCTTGTAAATTGATAATGTCGTGAAATTGAAATGGTCCCAAACCTGGTTCCCAATCCGACTACCAACGACTCTGTACTCCTGTACTGTACCACGCGGTCAACTCTCAACCAACTGCGGACTGACATTACGTCAACCCGGAAGAACCGAGCTAGATGAAACAAACTGGCCTCGGAGGTCACTCAAGGTGCAAACCAAGACAACGGTCACCTACTTCAATGCGCCCTCTGCCCATATATACCTGCAATCAGGACGACTTGTGGGGGTGGTGGTAGAATACTATGAATACCCCAGTATTATAATAATCCCAATGATCGGGCTGCAGAAGTGGCGAGACAGGAGGGAAAAGGCTCACGTATCACAACCGGGAAACTGGGGCTGATTAATGATGATGATTTAGAAGCATAATATTAAAACATGCTAATTCTAAAAATTTCTATATTACAAATATACTAGTAATAGCTTTGAATATAATTGTATTAAGCAGCCAGATTAGAAATACATAAGGTTCATCACATGAAGCTTTTGTTTTGTCGTTTTTTTTTTCTGCAACAAGTAGAATTTTAGCTTTCATGGCCTGTCTAGAGCTAATATTAATTTTTATTATTGTCTATTAATTTTTTATAATTCTAGAAAGCGGAAATTATATCACAGCAGGCCAGAGCTCTTGTATGTAAACAAACAATATCTATAGCTCAGTGGCTGAGCGTGCATGTAAGGCGGGCAATGCCGCATTACACTCAACAAATCCTTAGAATGAATTAATAGCTTCGTTTAAATCTATAGGAAGCCGCGAGCAAATAAGATTGTATGAGCATGATGTTATCTACGTAGCCTGAGAAACATAAGAATCTCGTCACGTTAGAATTCAAATGCTTTCTTTTTTGTTTGCAAATATGGAACATGCTATATTTAAAATGATGCGTGTTTTTTTTTTACTTAAATAAATATTTACAAACATTACACTCTCAATCATCCCACGCTCCGCCACTGCTATAGCTAAACTAGTTATTAATATTTAGCGAAAATCGAACACCCCACACATATTTAAAAAAAAAAAAAAAAACACATTTCACGGGAAATTTCAATAGAGCCATAAATGAGCCGTAATAGTGTAGAAGAAATGTTCCTCTACATTTTCATATCCAATATGTGGCCGTCACAACAACGACTAGGCCACATAATGGAACTTGTTCGACCTAATTTTTTATTATGAGTCGCCTATTTTCAAATAGGTCTCAATTTTTTTCGAATTTGAGGTTTTTATCGAATTGGATTCCTTGTTTAACGCCCTATCGATAGAAAAGACACTTCGGCGTCAAAAAAATCTTTCTTTCGTGTTAAATGCTCCTTAAAAGTTACGACTTTTTTTAAAAATCACTTCCTATGATTCTAACCGTGCTCACCTCAGCCAATCAGCGTCCGCCATTGTGATCACGTATCAACAATAACAAACATGGGTGCCACATATTAATTAACAGTTAAGAAGAATAAGGAATTGAGAGAGAAAAGGTTTTCAAGCTCTCCTGAAAAGTTAGGTCAAACACATTTGAAAATTAAACAACTCAAATAATGTTCAGTAACTGCAGCCGATCGGTGCTAGTGACAGCGATATATTATGCATCGAAATGCAGAGGAACTATTCTTCTACTTTTCGCCTAGGCCTGGCGGCTTCAGACCAATGCCCACTCTGCCTCAGCTGCCCACCTTCTAACGTGTCAGTCGATTCAGAGCCCTAACAATGACATTACATCACTATACTGGCAGGCGCGAAACCAGATGGCGGTAACGCCAAGAGTGGGCATTGGATAAAGTGAAGTAAGTAAGTAAGTACTTTATGAAATCTAATTTATGGCTCTACAATTGAGCTTTCCTATGAAACCTGATTTATTCAACCCCTCAAATTGTTTTACACAACGGTTGTCTCTTAAGTAGCTAATTATAATGTTAACTGACTAATAAAACTATACTAAGACAGACAAAAGCCGCGTCATTAATACAGCATTTAAGACTGCGTCAAATACCTTAGCGCTAATACGAGTTTCAGGCATCTTTAAAAGTCCAGCCTGTAATTATAATAAGAAGAGGTTGAGAAATCCCGTGATGACAACTCGATTATCAGATAATTACTTCAAACATTTACGTCTATGTAGCCTGGGACACATTGTAAAATTTTCAGAAGACTAATGAAATGTAGACTTCGGTCGCAACGTGGTAGCGTGCTTGTACTTGGGGGAGTATCTACACACCCTGCGGTCGGAGATGTGTCGTAACGCGACACAACTCACAAGTACTAGTACTTATTAGGGACTTAGTGTGTCGATTGAAGAGGTTAATCGGATGCATTAATTAATTTGTCTGCATTCGATTTAACCTTTTTGAAAAAGGAAAAGAATGAAAAAAAAGCAAGCAAGCAAGACGGGAAGGTGACTGTAAGGGATGGTCACAAAACCGCAGGAAGGACCAAATAGAAACCAACCTCCACGATTTGGGAGTCCGTAGATGGTGGAGCGTCGTGTAAAATTAGGATGACTGGGGTAGTTTATTTAGAAATTACTAGTCTTACAATGGGCATCTTTCATATTATAGGATATTGCTCATTGCTCATGAGATCGTGAGGCCAACGAATTAAAACATTCGGTTTTATCGCCATTTCTTTATACCTAGCCGCCATTTTGGGTTTATTACATGTGAAAGAGACGCAATACTACGGAGAAGACATTGCCGGTTCATAAAAGCGCAACGCATAAGATGGCTGGGACACGTCGTAAGAATGTCAGATAACCGTATGCCGAAAAAGATGTGTACAAAGCATGCATGACAGGACTGCCGGGGCGTCCTCGAAAACGCTGGAAGGATGAGTTGGAAACTGAACTTCGCAATTTGGGAGCTTTTAGACTGTCTTTAATGTCTGCTACCACGTCAATATCAAGCTCACGATCAAAAACGAGGTCGGTGGAATTGCCGCCTTAGTTGCTCTGGATAGTGTCCTTGGTAAGTATCTTTACGTTCTCGAAGTATGTTCAGTTTCCCGCCATTATTCGTTATACTCCCACAAAAAAAATCCTACCACACCCTAAAAACGAATTATTTGAAAAAAATTCAACAAGCAACCAAGTACTTACGCGTAAATGTGCAAGATCTTCAAGCTTGGTCAAATCGTTGAGTTCGAGGTACAACGAATACACGAGTACCCAGCCATAGATGGAGACGGCAGAGAAGACACACCAGAAGAAGATCATCATGGAGTTGTACGTGAATAGACGGTCGTTGACGATGGCGAAGAAGATCATGGCAAACACGCGGAAGATCGTGAACACTCCGAAGGAAATGAGCCATGGCACCATGCGGCCCTCGCGCTCTTTACGTAACGCCATAATCAGAATGACGGAAGTAATGGTGATTGCTATTGAGCCCAGAAATGAGAAGATTGAGAAGACAATTAGTGTGTTTCTTACTGAAAAAGAACCAAAACAAAAAAAAATTAAGTCGGCGTCATCATCATCAATACTCCAGTTGCCCAGCAACCCGACCATGGTGACCTGGCCACGTCTCAGATGGTCTGACCAGGCAGCTCAGGAAATGCCATCGGCAGGCTGAATTCGAGCGAGCGGCCTAAAGTCCCTCCGGGCTGAGTGCGCTACCTTAATTACATTGTATATGGTATATATAACACTGACATTAAATTAACTTTGGTTGAAGAGGTAACCTCCTCGTTATAACCGAAATTAGAGGATATGGAAAAAAACTGGGCTTGGCGGGATTCGAACCCATGTCAATTAGAGCATAAGTAGAGGATTTGGCATTTACTGGACTTGTCGGGGCTTGTGGTCCAGCGGTTAAGACGACGTCCCGGTTAGGCGTAGATCGTGGATTCGAATCCCGCCAAGCCCAGTTTTTTCCATATCCTCTAATTTCGGCGCTACCTTAAGCTGGCCATTCATGAGGGCTCCAAACGGACTCGCGCCAAGCCAAATAGCGCGTCCTGTTCCATTTGGCGTTAGCGCCATTTAGAGGGGTCATCACGACTACGCTGAACCAGTCGCTCCAAATCTTTCAAATTGTACAGTGTAAAAGTGCCTCTTCCATATCGTCGCACAGTACAATTTGAAAGATTTGGAGCGACTGGTTCAGCGTAGTCGTGAATGACCCCTCTAAATGGCGCTAACGCCAAATGGAACAGGGCGCGCCATTTGGCTTGGCGCGGGTCCGCTTGGAGCCCTCATGAATGGCCAGCTTTAAGTCAAGTCAAGCTATGTCAACCTGAGAAGGGTCAAATACCCGCATGATCCAAGTCCATCATCACGGAAAAATGATTCGAGGGACAAGTAGTGGTAGTAGTACTCACATCAAGGGGCACAAGGCTTAAGAGCTAGCGCAAAATATGAAGAAAAAAACTTACCGGCGGGACTTCCGACGTAGACAAATTCGAAACTCATTACGTAGTATCCATAATGGACGGACGGAATTACCACCATGGAGTAACAGTACATATCGAATATGGCGGTGATCAATGAAAAAATACCCAAACACTGAAAAAGATAAATGAAGATAAATTAATGACGTTGCCTAGTAAGTTTTTGATGGGTCTACAATGGATATTTTAAATTAAATTCTACTTTGCACAAATAAACGAGTAATGGGGGCATCGGATTCACCCTAAGCGAGATGGCTCTGACTTCTGAGTGAAATAGCTAAAGGAAGGCAAAACAGGAGCAAAAGTAAGCCTGATCATGGCGATTTGGGATTATTATAACCATGGTTTTAAACAAAATGCGCGGGAAGTTCAAATTGATAAATTAATATTTTTGTGTTTTCAATTTGCTCAGTTTCCATGGGGTTTCTGATAATTTACGAACGATTAAAATTCCCATTATCTACTAACTTTTCCGAATAACTCAGTAAAAGACTACAACTTACGACGCCATAAATTGCGGTATACATGGCCGCTCGTTGGATATCCAAAAAGTAGGCGTCACGAAGAATAGGCTTCTTGTACCACGGGATTTTTAGCGATTTAAGCGACCTAGTAGAGCGTAAATTGCCCGTGGAACGCGTCATGTGGGAGTACATAGAAGACGCCCCCATGCTATGCGTGGGCGTTTTACTTCTTGTGACAGCCATCTAAAATTAAAACAAGCATTGAATTACGCCATTTATTATTTATAAAAAAATAAAATAAGGTGTTGTGGAAAAATTGAGGCCAATGGTAAATCAAACACTGCAATTCATCCACAAACACTCCGTAAGAAATAATATATAAAAAAAACATATTGAAAGCCATACAGATTTGACTTAGGCTTATATTTTTTTCAACATCAGCGAACTGACCCATCGCCAGTTGCACGTAGCAGTCCCACTACCCACTCTCATATTTGATGACTGGCACTACTCATGATTCACGAATGATAGTAACAATTTTTATTATGTTATAAGCAACTTTTATATTGGTCTTTAAGGGCTGTGCAGTCTAATAAACCAGTAATGCATTATTACCCTAATTTTTAGTGGCGCGAATTGCTGCAAACCCTCTGGCACACCTTTCTATCTGCACTTACTTACTTATTAAGCATAGGAATGGGGCGTGTCGGTATAGCCTTTGGCAAATAATACAAGTCGCTACCTAGCCAAGAAAGGACATGAAAATATCCCATAGTTTCTACATAGTTGTTTAAATATTACTGTATTTTAAAATACTTACTATGTAGTCCTTAATTAATAAAAATGCATTTAATATTGTAAATTGCAACGAACCCTGTCCTATTTCGAATGAAATAGCTTGTAAACAAACATCTCTCAGGGCTCTGTCTGCTGATCTGCGCATGTGTCAGAGTCAGATTTGTTTACTTTTTTTGTCTCATTGTCTGATTTAAGATTTTGTCGTTAGTCGTTATTATTATTTTTTTCAGTCAGCAACCCAAAAATAACTAAAAGACTGAATTACAAGCAGTATTTATTTAAATTCTGATAAGTTCCATCCTTAATCAGCTTATCATGCAATAGAACACTATTGGTTAATAATGTCAACTGACCAAAAGTGCCAAATTTGTGGGAAAACGTTTAAATCTGTCCAAACTATAAACAGGCATTTGAGAGAAATACACAGCGTTGAGCCAGAAGCCAAGGCGCATCCAAAGGGGAAGTATCCGTGGATATGCTTAGAGCAGCCTTGTGAGTTGAGTTTTAAGAACAATCCACAACTAATGAAACACCTTCAAATGAAACATGAGAAAGTGTTTGATGTTGAAGAAATTTGGTTCCAAACCATGCCAGGTATGTAGCTTTGACAGACTATTATCATTCTTATTTAGTGCCTTCACGCAGGGTTTCACATCCCCGTTGGCTGGAATTGGCCTACAATAAATCATACATCGACTTCGATGGCCAGGTGGTAACGTGCTTGCGCTTTTGCGAGTCTTTGCACGCCATGCAATCGGAGGCGTGTCGTACTCATCACGGGTAATAACCTACAGAGGCGACTGAAAAGGTCAATCGGATACATTCATTACATTGTTTGTATGCGATTAATCTTTTGTAAAAAAAAAAAAATACAAACAAAAATATTAAGGTCCTTGACGAGACATGTCACAAGTCACATTAAGAAGAGCCACCCGAAACGGTGTTGTAGTGAGGAATGTACACTTATACTGTCCAATTCCCGGGGTCGACCTCAGCCGGGCAATAAGTAGGGTTGCCAGATGTCCGGTTTTTGACCGGACAGTCCGGTTTTTCGTACCTCTGTCCGGTGAAAAAATAAATGTTTGACCGGACAATGCTTTGTCCGGTTTTTTCGTTTGAGTGTGAAAAAAATTTTTTTTACTTGAGGATAGAACGAAATAATTTTAAAAATCTGATGCTAGCCGCCAAAACAAGTTAGCCAACCTATTTATCGCGCGAATGGCTAGTGGCGTCTGCTTCAGTTTCATAACTTCGTCTGCTTTTATAATAAGTAAATAACAACAATCATTCCAGTTATTACATTTTAAAGTAGAAATGGATAGGGAAAGGGATAGTGAATTCCAAGTTAAGGGCAATGCCAACAAAAAAATGAGAAGGATGTGCCACTACAATGTGGAATGGGAGGCAGACTTTTCGTGGCTGGCAAAGGACAGCAAAGTTGAAACAAGTGCTTTCTGTAAGTTATGTCATAACAATTTCACAATTGGGTTTGATGGCTTAAAGGCGGTTAAAAATCATGGAAATAGAAAAAAACACATGGAAGCTGAAGCCGCTAGAACACAATCACTGAGAATGGAAAAATTTTTTGTGCGTCAAAAAGATACCATGCAGAAAGAAAAGGTAAGCATAGCCGAAATTACTGAAGTGTTTCACAGCGTGAAACATCACACTTCTTACCTGGCTCAAGATTGCTACACAAAGGTTATGAAGATGGTTATAACAGATTCTGATATTGTAAAGCAGATGACTGGGGGACGCACAAAATGCTCTGCTATTGTAAACCATGTCCTTTACCCGCATGCAATGGAGATTGCTCTAAAAGATTTAAAAACTAACATACCATTTTCTGTGGCTACAGACGCCTCCAATAAGGGAAACAAAAAATTTTATCCCGTTGTGGCACAATATTTTATGCCAAATGGAATTCGTCACAAGATTTTGGATTTCTATGAAGATCCCTTTGAGGATTCTAGGTCCGTTAAAGAAAAGTTGTGTGAAGTACTAACGAAATCAAAATTGTCTTGGAAAATGGTGACAGCCTACGGTGCGGACAATACATCCGTAAATTTTGGGGTAAACAATTCCGTTTTTCAAAAACTGGCGTCAGAGGAAAATGCTGATATATTTGCTGGACATTGTCACGATCATATTTTTCATAACTGCGCAAAATATGCACTAAAAGTAATTTCACTGGATGTTGAAAATCTCGTATCAAAGATATTTGGTGAGTTTTCTTGTTCAGCCAAAAGGAGAGAAGAGCTTAAGGAGTGTTTCAGTTTCTTTGAAAGTGACTACCATGAAGTTCTGAGGCATGTACCAACGAGATGGCTTAGCTTATTTCGTGCCGTTGACAGGGTCCTATCAAGCTGGGAACCAATAAAAATGTATTTTTTGGAGAAGGGTGAGGAGAACTGCCCGAAAGTGATTTGGGACTTCCTGAAAGACCAGGAAGATCAGTTAGCGAGTGAATCAAATCCTACTATTCATGAACTATATCTTTACTTTATTCATAATTTGATGGCAGCATTTCAAGAAGTTCTCCTAATGCTGGAAAAAAAGACTACGACAGCATTCAACTTACATTACGTTATGGTCAAGTTCAGGAATGAACTTCTGAAAAAAATAAGAGACAATTTCTCTGGAATGAAGGTGCAAATGGCTTTCAGGAGAGGTCACATCGAAAAAACTAAAATTGACAAATTTACGGAAGAAGCTTTGAATGCTTATCACAGAGCTGTAAATTATTTGGAAAAATGGTACCCATATGATTCAAGCAAATTCAAACTCTACAGTTGCTTGGATTTAGTACGCACCTTCCCTAACTTGAACGAAATAGTTGATATATGGATGGCCTCCCCTTGGAAGGACAAATTGGCATCAGACAATATTTACAGTGAGCTGTCGGCGCTTGAAAGTGTTCTACCGTCTCTGAAATCCCTTGAGGTATCATCTCTGGAAATGTGGTGTGAATTTTTTAAAAAAGAAGAAAGTGCACCGAACTTACTGAAAGTACTACAATATGTGCTGAGCGTCCCGGTATCTAACGCTCACGTAGAGCGAATTTTTAGCGTCATGGGTAACTTGTGGACCAACGAAAGAAATCGTCTTTCCATAAATACAGTAAAGAGTGAACTATGCGTTTTTTTTAACATTGAAGAGAGCTGCACAGATTTCGCAGCTTCCATTGCTGAAAACAAAGCTCTCCTGAAAGCCACTGCGTCAAGTGATAAATACGGAGCTTAAAAATTAAAATGCATATCTAATTATGTCTTACTGTAACTGTATTGTATGTAATAATGTATGGTAGCCTACATACAATGTAATAAAATAATTACAGCATACAGGAATTAAAAAAGTCTACTCTATGTACTGTCATTTTTTTATTTTTATTTAAGCGGTAGGCTAGCTTGCCAGTTACTATGATAACAAGTTCCTCAAAATTCACTGAATTTTAGACTAGATAAAATGACCTTTTTTTATAAAAATTTACACTAGATAGAATGCCACATTAGCTCCCTGTCCGGTTTTTATGTTTTGCGAATCTGGCAACCCTAGCAATAAGGTGTGTCAAAGAGTCTACCCTTTCTTTACAATCTAAAAATAGTCGCTTCCTAGTTGTATAGCTGATAAGCTAGTGGCCCCACACCCACACCTGGGTACAGGGGTAATTCAGGCCAATGGTGACGATGTGGCCCGGTAATTTGTAAACGTTGCAATTAATATACACAGTATATGGTATTTCATAAAATTTATTTATTTTTATTTTGAAATAAATAAACTAAAAATGTTTTTTAAAAAAAAAAAAAGTATTTTGCACCCTTATTTTCAAAATTGTCTCCCAAGGGTGAGCCCCGACCCCTCCACTTCGTCCGTCGCTGTGACAGTAGATAAAACTAAAAACCGGTTTGGTCAGTAAGTTCCCATAATCTTGCTAGCAATTATTTTGTTCTCTCGAACCCCTACAAATTAATCTAATTCAATTTTTTACTTTTAGATTTTAAGTCATGGAAGGAAAGAATTGAAAAAGAAAATACAGTATTCTACGTCAGCAAAACCAAAAGGGGAGCAACCACTAGTTATTATGTATGCAATCGAAGCAAAAGAACCTGTTCAATAGGAACGAAAAACCGTCCTGCCAAAGGGTTGCGCCAGATGAAGAGGCAAGGGACATGCAAATTACCGTACAAGTGTACGAGCCAGTTGATTGTAACGCAGGATGATGACAAGAGTTTTAATGTGAAATGGATAAAAACGCACTACGGACATGAACTGGATGTGAAACATCTTCCCATACCTAGATCTGATAGGCAGAAAATAGCGGAAAAATTAAAGAGTGGTCTCCCACCATCTAGGTGAGTGTCGTTTTCAGTAAGATAAATTGATTGACTGAGTATTAATGGCTAAAATGAATGTCGAAATCTTTATTCTTTCTCGGATATTATCAAAGCATATTGTAACTGCATGCGCTCTACAAACTAAAAAAAAGGAAAACACCGCGGCAAGATGGATAACCCATCAAAGCTCAGGCGTGAAAGTTTGCCGATGATTTTTTTTTTATCACTGCTCTATTGTCAATTTCTCAGGAGAATTGAAAATTAACCCTTTGTTTACAAAGTCATTCTAGCTGGCGCCGGGGTTACTAGGCTTACCATATTTGTCAGACTTAAAACTGGGACAGAATGGGAAAAGGCATTCTATCCAGTAAAAAAAATTGATTGGAAAAGTGTAATGTCAAAATCTAGTGTACATTTGTATTAGAAAATGCACTGCTTTATAGCGTTTTACGCGTTCAAATGACTGTATTGTTCAACATCTAAATCTTGTTCCAATATTCGATTGTGGAATAGGGCGGAATAGACTCAACCAGTTGACGGCATTTTAAATTAATTTTAAAAGCCGGGACCAAATCATGACTGACCGGCACACATTGGGCATTGCTTTTAAACCGGGACGTATGGTATGCCTATCTAGGAGTAGGGATCAAGTATGGGAGACTTTTTTATGTTACCCGGAACCTATGATTGTAGATAGTTAGATAATTAATTTTTGTATTCATAAAAAATGATACACAATTAAATTTTAAAATGTAGTGAGTTATACCACTGACTTACCACCTAGTCCTGACCTACCTCGTTATAACCGGACCTCAAAATTGTCTGTCTCATTTCAGAATATTACAAATGGTGGCCGAAAACGTGGGTAATGAGCAGACAAGAGCTGATCTACTCATGCCAAATGACCTCTATAACATCAAGAAGTCCTTTAAAATTGAAGACAGCGAAAATAAACCAAAGAGATCAGTCCAATCAGTATCTTCTTGGGTCGCTCAGTGCCGTCTCGAGTCAAATTCCCCTCTATTGTTCTGTAAGGAGAAAGACGCGGACAGTGAAGGTTTCAGCCGGGAAGATTTTTGCATAATTTATATGAACAGCGTTCAACAAGAAAAGCTACGCCAATTTGGAAGAAACTTTATCGCCGTCGACTGCGCGCTGGGTCGAGATTTTGAACTTATTACTGTTATGGTGGCCGACGAAAAGAACGAAGGATTTCCAGTAGCCTTTATGTTTACCAATCGTAAAGATCTAAAAATTTACCACCACTTCTTCAATGTTATTAGAGAAAAAGTGGGTGTTATATGCCCGAAAGTTTTTATGGGAGACGTTGATTACTTGTTTTATAATGCATTTCAGTTGGTTATGACCGCAGCAGCGCACGTATTGTATTGCCATTGGTTTGTGGATCGTGCATGGCAGGAAAATCTTAGATGTATTATTAACAAAGAAAACAGACTGGCAATTTACAATGTACTGAAGGAATTACGAGATAAAATCCCTGCGAATGAGTTTGAACAACGCTTAAAGGGTCTCTCGGAATTACTTCTTAACGACGAGGAGACGAAAGCCTTTGGTGAATACTTTGCTGTTAATTATTTACACAATTATGAGAAATGGGCTCATTGCTATCGGCAACAATGCGGCATTGATGGTAGTATGCGTTTGGAGAGCATGGATAATGTCATTAAAATTTTAAAGACTGTTATGAAACTTGATAGAGGTATTAGGGCTGTTTTGAATCATTTGCGGTTCAAATCAGTAGCTGGGGCTGCGGAATTCAGGCGCAGCCACAAAAGTACAAATAATTTTAAAAAACACAAACTTGCAGACCAGATGAATTTACTTGTTATAAAAGATGAAGACTCGTGCATTGTTATAGATGGAAAAGGAAGAAGACAGAACTTCGTAAAAAATATGGGCGTGAAACCGTGTTGTGAGAATTTTTGCTCATTGTGTCAAATTTGTATTCATTCGTTTACCTGTGATTGCGGAGACTTTTTAAACAAAAATAGTATTTGTGTGCATGTTCATAATGTTAGAAAACTGTATGTAATCCCCAGTATTAGCAATTGTGAATTTCGTTTTGTGAATGAAACAAATATGGATGATATTACTGACATAGCAGATATTTCAATGGATGTTAATGATGCCTTCGATAATAATGTTATGTGCAGGCAAGATAACAGAGAGGAGGTTGATATTTTTGGTGACATAGTTAATGGCGTTGAATTTATCGCTGTTGAATCAAAATCTAATGATAACTGTGCCCAATTTGAAGATGATAATAGCTGCAATGGAATTGAAATTCAATTGAACTCTGACGTAAATGATAAAGCAGAGAATCGTCAAGGCACCGTTAACGACGGAACGGTTGTTAACTGTAATTACTTCGTGACTGGAGACATCGAAGCTAGTCAAATGTTCGTTGAGGAATTTAACGGAATAGACGTTCAATCAAACATTGTTGAGGAAATAGGGAATAGTCAAAACACCACTAACAACAGAATGGAATTAAGTTGTAATTACATGATGGCTGGAGATGTTGAAGTGGGTCGAAATCGCGTTAAGGAATTTAACGGTATAGACGCGAAGTCAAACATTGGAGAAATAGAGAATAGGCAAAGCTCCGTTAACAACCGAATGGAATTAAACTGTAATTACATGATGGCTGGAGACGTTGAAGGTGGTCGAAATCTCGCTGAGGAATTTAACGAAATTGAAATTAAATCAAACATTTTTGGACAGATAGAGAACAGTCAAAGTACCAATAACATCCGATCTGGAGTAAACTGTAATTACATCATGACTGGAGACGTTGAAGGTAGTCAAAACCTCGTTGAAGAATTTAACGGAATCGATGTTAAATCAAGAAATCAAGAAATAGAGAATAGTCACAACTCAGTGAACAACGAATTGGGACTTAACTGTAGTTACATGATAGTTGGCAATATTGAGGCTAATCGAGATCTGCTTGAGGAGAAATATAACGGAATGACAGTTAACCCAAACTTCAACGCTAGTTTTAAAGTAGAAGCTAGTAACGCCATCGTTGACCAAAATAATTACGATATCGATAATTTCATTGACGAGACATGGGAGGCTATCAGAAGTTCCCCTTCTGTTGAGTTAAAAAAAGATGTGGTGCGGACATTTACGAATCTCATGAATTTTTCAAATAACAATCCCAGCGCAATAAAAAGGATAAAAGTTCACTTATCAGCACTTGATAGACTTTGTGAGTTGTCATTATAAATTGGTAATTTATAGTTTTTTGGAATGTTTTTAGGGAGATTCATCTACCTATTGAGATGGCGACTTTCGGAAAATGTCTTCACAACTTTTCATTTCATGACCCCCTGAGCCTAAAACCACCCTCCGTTCAAAATGTTATATATATACGAATATCGATTTTAGGAAACACTCTAACTTCCGTAAATATTATCCGATTTGGATGAAACTTGGCACAAAAATTGATCATACAAATGCCTTGATCGAGTTCGTTAACCAGCTAGATCCGCTATTTAGTTATAAGATGGCGGCCGATTGAAAACTTATATAATTCATATCTCAGTCAATATTGGTCGCAGAGGAATGAAATGAAATGAAATAGTTAGTTTAGTTTAGCCAACGCCCGTCTGTGGCAGTTGGGCCATTAGACGCCGAGCCTCCCAGTAGCGCCTCGTTGTGTCGGCAGGAAGAAGTTTTAATTTTTTACCAGTGCTCAGGCTCCGAAGTTGAAGACTAGTGGCCTTGGAGATTTTCGCGGCTATTATGTTCCGTGCTGACTGGAGGGTTTGTGGAGCTTCGGGTTGGTCTGCTTCCGCTCCCTTTTTTGCCATTTTGTCCGCTATTTCATTTCCTACGAGACTGACGTGGCTTGGGACCCACTGAAGCCTGGCATTCCACCCAGCATTGATGAGTTCGGCTAGTTTGTTGCGGCAGTTTGATGTGCGGGGACAGTCAGTGGGCTTGTTGTTACTGAGTGCCAGAATTGCCGCCTGGGAGTCGATCAGGAACACCAGGTTGCCGGGATTAGTTGTGAGGTTGAGAATTCTGTTGGTAGCTTCGGTAATGGCGACAACTTCACCGTCGTAGTTGCTTGTATTCCTTCCTACTGCTGAGTGCTGTTGAAATAAATTACAGAAAGATCCAGCTCCTGTGGAGTTTGATTCAGGGTTGTATGAGCCGTCGGTATAAACATGGAGCCACTCGGTAGCTGGATATAGATTGTGTATAGTTTCTAGGGCACTTTGTCTGAGTTCAAAAGCGCTTAGGTCTTTCTTGTTAGTTGCAGTACTTTGTATTTTCAGGTTTATGCTTGGTAACGGTGACACTGTTTTATTGTAACTTTGCAGAGGCGCACGTACGGGCGTCGGAATTTGGTATTTGTTACGCAGGACTTTGTAGTGGGTTAGAGGTGTTGGTTGCGTCTTCAGTCTCTGAGTTGCTGGTCGGTAGTCGTTCCAGTGCCTTACATCAACCCTTTTGGTTCTTTCCCAGAAGTTTAGAGTGATTTTGTCTCTGCGTGCTTCAAGTGGTTCAATACCTGTTTGGAGCTGCATTGCCACAATAGGAGTAGATTTTACACCACCGGTAATTGTTCTCAGCGCGTTGTTCTGTACTACATCGAATTTTTTTAGATTGGCATCCGCTGACAGCGACGTGACTTCACTGCCATATTCCATCACTGGGTGCACATATGTTTTGTAAGCGGTGCACAGTACGTCTTGGTTCGCCCCCCATTTTGTTGTTGCCAGCCTTTTTAGAAGATTGCTTCGTTTCTGTGCTTTTGCTGCAGTAGTTGAGATGTGAGTGCTGTATGACAGTTTAGAGTCCATTGTGATTCCTAAATATGTGGAAATCTTGGTTTGCTGCAGACTTTCTCCTTTGTACAACAAATGAAATGAAATGAAAATACGACTTTATTGTAAACAAAACAAAAGGCGAACAATGAATTAAAATCTGACTGAAAGATCGTATTATTATCTATACGATAATGGTAATCTACACTTTTTACGACAAATTAACGATTTCAAGATTAAGTAAAAATAATTTAATAAGTAAAAGTTCAGTCGTCATAGTTTGGAACACAAGAGTGTTTTGTGTGTTGATGTGATCGGGAAAATAATGATTTTTATTTATTTTCTATTACACATAGCGTCAGGGGTGTAAAGTTGGCGGGGGGGGGGGGGCACGGTCCAACTTCCCCCCCCCCCCGCTCCTTTTGGCTTTACCCCCCCCCCCCCAACTTCGAGCATTGTAAGACGTGGTTCTTACTTCATAGTCCCCTTTACAGCAATATGAATATAAGCATTCTTTTTTTTAGCCTTGTAAAATCTACAGCTATACTTTACAACTATAAAAAAAATGCGTAAAACTCTACAATTTTTCTATTATATTATCAATTTTTTCTTCAATCCTGCCTGATGACGTCATAAGGTCTACTTAGTTTTGCCCCCGCCATCATTCTAAAACTTTACGCCTCTGGGTAGCGTAGAGGAAAAGCAGGGTCTGCGGAATCTCCCTACACCTGATCGGCCATAGCCGAAAGGGATTTTTTTTCTCTAGTAGCTCAACCTAGCAGTATTTCTATAATAAATTTCAGTAATTCAGGCGTTTTTCAAAGCACCGGATGGTGTGTCTCACGCTTACATCACATCCAAAACTAGCTCAAGTTCCTAGATTGGAAGTTTAATTCATTCTTGACTGAGACAATATCGGGAAGATTGATTGTTAACCTATATTTAATGATGTGGGAAGTTATTCGTCTAATATAATCCCGATATAATAAGTTGATTTCCCAGACAGCAAGAGAGGGTAACTTTGCATGATTGTGACCAAAAGTTAATTTTAGGTCTAAGATGATATGCTTAACTTATTCAAAGCTGAAAAGTTGTACTATACTTAGTATTTACCCAACGCCTTCCCTTGGCAAGTTAGCTATTTGGTGATACAATACAATAAATTTATATTTTCATAAAAATTTAAGTTACATTAATCGTAATATGCTGCAGGGCTCAGCCCACAGATTACTATAATATATATCAGCAGTATTTTCTTGCAGTCTCCCAGATATCACCACATAGAATCTTAGTATAATTATTATTATTGTATGCATTAGTATGTAATCACTCTGACAGGGCACGACTATCTACAAGCCCATCTCCACAGAATCGGCCTAGCAGATGACGACAACTGCCCCCTGTGTCATGCAGGAAGAACGGACGCTAACCACCTTCACCACTGTGCCCAACTCCAAGCAACACCGAAGAACATCATCAGTCTATACTGGGAGGCTCGACGTCGAATGGCAGAACTGCCACGGACGGGCGTTGGATAAAAAAAAAAGTATGTAATACATACAAGTATTAATAGTGTGTTCCTACTGTAAAATCATACATGGCTAGGTATTCAAAACAAGACGACACCCTATCCTAATCCGTCTTCAAAGCTGAAAAATCAAAATCAGCAATCATTCGATTCAACTTTGTTTCGCGCTAAAAAAAAATTTAAAGCTCTTCGGGGCCTTTCTCTATAACCGAAACATTGTCTTGAGTATTATATGGGCTAAACGGTGGGGATTCTATCGACCTCGCTTGTGTTTGTCAGCGTGATATTGACGTGGTAGCAGACATTAAAGATTGTCTTTAATGTCTGCTACCACGTCAAGATCAGGCTCACTATCAAAAACAAGGTCGATGGACTATGCGCCATATTATTATAAATAGAAAATAGTTCAATGATGACTGATTAGTGGTTTACTGGCAGGGCTGCCGTTTGCCGTGTAATTATACGATTTTGCGTATAATTTGAAGGCTTGCGTATCATCGTGCGAATAATGTTAAATGCGTATAATTTGCGTATAATTTCATATAGTTTGAACACAGAAAATGCGAGAAAGCAATCTTGAATATTCAATAACAAAAAATCCATTTTTTTAGCATTTGAAAATTAGCGGGACTTATTTGTTGGTATAAACCATAGAAACTGGGACGGCGGTACCCATAATATCCCTTACGGAACAATCGTTAACTATAAGCCAACTATCAGAGATAAGTACCAACGTAAAAATTTCGAAGTCTTACACATTTCGGCATAGCAGAACGGATACCTGGACCCAGTCAAATCTCTGTACTTAGCCTTTGTGGACTATTTACCCAGCGAAATTGCGTATTTATCTTGTGCAGGCTGCACTACCCGCCATATTGATAACGGTATACAGCCACGCGATGGTAAAAACTCTGTGGCTAGACCTAATCATACCATGTTTCGCTTATGGTTTCGGTATAGCCAATCCGAAGAATCAGCGGACCGAGTGTCATAGTTTCTGGTTTTAGGATACTTATATATTTCTTCTAGACATGTTACCACATCCGAAATAACTATGTTTTACTCAGCCCGGAACCAATATTGAAATGGGAACAAAGTATCAGATCCCACTAATTGGCTAAGATTAGGCACATGCATGCATTTAAAAAGTTTACATGCGATGATTTCAAAAATTGGCGGGAAAAAAGTTTTGCCAACAAGAAGGAAGTGTTAAATTTGAAGGTAAAAAATTAAAATTTTAAGTAAATAACCGACTAGGGCACGAAAACATAAAAAAAAACAATAAATAAAAAAATAATGCATTATTTTTTTTATTTTTACAACTTGCGTATCTTTGCGTATCTTCTTCGCTTCCATTGCGTATAATTTTAATTTTCCGAACGGCAGCCCTGTTTACTGGTTTAGTGTTTACCGTGTTTACATTTTCTATTATTAAATGAAATGTGATATAAAAATTATAAATCAGAGTAACGATAACAATAATAATATTTTGTGATTATGGCTAAACCTAAATATTGTGATAATCCGGAGCGAGTGCTCCACTGCAAGAAGTGTGGTGCAACATTTACGAAAAGGTGTAATTTGGTTAGACACAATAAGAACATTCACAAAATTCTCCCAATTTATGTGTTTCCAAGGGAAAGGTGGGCATATAAATGCCTGGAACAGGGCTGCGACGTGTCAGTTAGGTGTACCACAGATCTTATCAATCACCTTCGAAACATACATGCTAAAGTATTTGAGAGTGAAGAATTCTGGTTCAGAAACATGTCAGGTATGTGGACTTATTAAGGCAATCAATCAATCAATCAACCTTTGTCCGTGACCAACCAAGGTGGGATAGACGGCGTCCAAAACAAAACAAGTTTCATGCGACATATACGTTAGACGGGGAGGTTAATGTTTTATGAACCCCAATTTAGTCCACTGAGTGAGTCAGTGGACACTCATTCATTCTCCTTGGCTTGGCTTTGAAACCTGAAATTTTTTTATTAGTAAGGCTGATGGGCATGGCATTGAAGTTAAGTTCAAAACTGGTTAGCCATTGTTAACTGAGATATATAAATATATATATATAGATATATATATATAGATATAATCCCAGTTTTAGGATTCGTCAAAAGTATCTAATAGCCGAGTTTGGGCGTGATGCGACGGACCTACTCAGCCTGCATCCTGGGTAGATTCAAACGGTGATCATTTCTTGTGTTATAAATGCAGATGAGCAGCATTTCTTTCAGGGTATAGTTCATTGTTAGCTTTGATGTGCTGTAAGCAGGATAGAATATACTGGCTATTCAAGGTCTAATTAATCTACCCAGGGGTTTGAAAAAATCGGATGAAAATGCATAAGTCATGTATTGGCCATTTTAAAAATACAATGGTATTCTCGGCGTCGTTACAACTCTATTACGTCAAACAGAAACACAGAAACATATAATACGGTACATAAGATATAAACTCAACTGTTGTAGTTGTGGTCAAAAATTCAGGCACGGAGTAAGGGCGGTTCACAGCAAGAAGCCTAATCACGCCCTTCCTAAATTGGGATGGTGTTAAAGTTGGAAGCCTTAGGAGGCTGGGTAGGTGGTTATACAACCTCGCATATAAAGACAGTGGCAGGCAAACGGCCCATTAGCAAAATAATTTAAATGTTAAACAAGGATTCTTTCATTTACAAGCCTCTGACATGTTCCTCCCATAAAATTTGTCAAACGTGCCTATATAATTACAAAGGCTTTCACGGCCAGAGTTACGTGACGTAGCAGTAGAATCCGGAATGATCAGGCATACACGTAACGGTATACCTGTGCAGGTTTATACCAAAAACTGCGCATTTTTACCTGCGTAGATAACCAGCTCACACACGCTCAGGTATGCTCCCGTGTAGCCGTCAGTTGTGTCAGTTGAGTGTAAAATGGTGTTGACATCACATGATGATGCGATCGCTTTGGTTGGTTTATTGCTATGGATAATATGGTTTCAACTGAAGAAACCTGGGCAGGTGTCACCACACACACTCAGTTTTACATAACTGCGCAGGTGGAAAGAACCGATTTTCGATTCTTCCTGGCGCGCCTGCGCAGGTCTCACACCTGCACAATTTCATCGTGAGTACATCATGCCACACACGCTCCGGTTTGCCTGCCTGTATAGGCGCTTATTCCACCTACGCCAATAGTAAATGTGGTATTGACGTGGTAGCAGACATTAAAGACAGTCTAAAAATGTCTGCTACCACGTCAATACGTCATTTACTATTGACTATTGACGTAGGTGGAATAAGCGCCATACCGTTACGTGTATGCCAGGCTCTTACAGAGTGGAGCCGGGCTGTGCGCTGGTAGCCGAGATGGTAGCTTTTACCCGCATAGTCGATGAGAACCTGGCCGGAGCGAGGGGTGTTCGTATTGGCACTGTTTTATTCGCCGGTTCCTTACAAAAATCCCATTTTACAAGAAGAACGTCCTAACATAACGGTATCTAGATACAGGTGCATCATTCAGACATTTGTCATTTTCATTTCGAATGGGAGTTTCTACCGTAAGTGACATGTGAAAAAAACAGTTGAAGTCTTATGGGAAGTTTTGCAACCTTTGCATATTCCAATGCCCACAGGAAAATATTTTGAAAACATAGCTCGAGATTTTGAAGTAATGTGGAACTATCCCACCTGCATTGACGGCAATCATGTCAGGATAACCGCGCCTCCAGATTCAGGCGCAGTGTACTACAACTATAAGCATTACTTTTCTTTTGTTCTACAAGGCGTAGCTGACAGCCATCATAGATTCATTTCAATAGATGTTGGAGGTTTCGGAAAGCAAAGTGATGGCGGAACGTTTCTTACCGGTACATCAGATATATATATGAAATGCTAAAGAACAATACTTTGCAACTTCCCACAGCCAAATTTTTACCTAATAGCAATATCCAAACTCCTATGGTTTTACTTGAAGACGATGCGTACCCTTTGATGACAAATGTAATGAAACCTTACAATGAGGCCAACCTTTTACCTGATGAAGACATTTACAATCAACGACACTCCACAGACAGGAAATCTGTAGAGTGTGCATTTGGCATTTTGTATTCAAAATTGAGGATGTTCTCCAAAAACAGCCGATAAAATTGTCAAATGTGCTATCTATTGTAAAGTCATCAACAGGCAGGGCGGAGGCAAGCTGGGCATGCGCACGCCTCTCGACCAGCACTTACAAGCTATGTTACAATCTAGGTAGCAATTCTATTTCCTTCCATCTAGTCACCCTGCGCCCATCCAGGTAACCTGCCAGGCTCCCCTGTGAACGGGTACATTGCCTCCTGAGGCAAGATTGTTATATAGCGGTTAGTGAGTAAGCTATCATCCCGGCTACCAGCGTACATCCCGGCTCCACTCTGTAAGAACTTTTAGCATGTGACGGTAACACCTCAAATGCTTCGAATTTGTTTTTTTTTAGTTATTTCAGATTTCCCACTTATACACCATGACTCACATCCGTATATCGCAATGCTCCAAATCAGAGGCTTCAACATTAGATTCCTTAGTCCAAGGCTTATGTTATTCGACTCAAAATTTTAGATGTTAGACCGTGTCTCAAACCGTCACTTCATTGCTGGTGATAAATTCACTAAAATAGTCACCGGGAAGTGTGCTGTAGCCTAATATAAAGGTGGTGCACTCACACGGTCTAGTTCCTGCTGGAGTCGAACTCAACCAGTCTGTAGAAGGGGTGTGTCAATGTGCCAGCCCTTTATTATGTCATGAAACAAGTCGTTTCCAATTGCATCACTATTAATGGCAACTTATTGTACTACTGCCTCGTAGTAGTGGGATGGAAATGCCTTAATCAATCAATCATAGTGTATTTGCCAATCTTTGATACATGTTATTGTAACAATAATAATCAAACATTGAGCACAGTCATCTGTACAAGTTACAAGCGTGTGCTGGTGGCATACTATTCAAGGATTCAAGGCCGAAATTGAGCAAAGATGAAGGAATATCCACTGTAGAGTATGAAAGAATTCGCAGAAATAAATTTGAATACCCAACTCCTAAAAATAAATATAGAACTTGTTTTATTCTTTCAGATTTCAAAGCATGGAAAGAGAAAGTCGAAGTAGAAACCCATTCCTTCTACCTTTGCCATCAACCGCCATCCAAGCTTGGGCGCTCAAAATATGAATGTAATCGAAGCAGCAAGCCAAACAAAACGCAACAAAGGCCAGCCGGAGGATTACGGCAGAGCAAGAGGCAGGGCTCATGTAAATTGCCGTATAAATGTACGAGCATGATTAGCATAATATTAGAAGACGATGATAGTGTGCATGTTAGGTGGATTTCGACGCATTACGGCCACGAATTGGAGTTAAAGCATCTTCCTATATCCAAGTCGGAGAAACTGGAATTGGCGCAAAAAATGAAAAGTGGTCTCTCAGCGGCTAGGTTAGTATCTTTTCGTTCGTTATCCGAGCCTTAATCTCCCTAAGGGGGGGGGGGGGGCGGTACCGGCATTGGTGCTTCCATAGCCCTCTCTCTAGAGCGTATTGGTGTGTGAGAGTGAGTTGATTTATACCTGCCTGGATATAGGCAGAGTCATCTTCTAACCTTGTAATCTAATTCCTCTTCTCATGTTCCCTGGGATCACAACCTGCTCAACCCTTTTCAGGAGTCTCGCATTCGTTTGTTCTGGGGGTTGGGAAACTGACCCAGGCCCGTACCCAGGGCGGGGGGCAAGGGGCCATAGCCCCCCCCCCCAAAATATAATCCTGGGTACGGACCTGATTACTGACTCCGAAGACGGAGGAATTCAATTAAGAGTCAATGGCATAAGGACGTAGAACGGGAAACCACTGCATTACAATTCCCCAGTATAGTTATTCCACCGACGTCGTTTTTCATTGTGCATGTGCATGACGTGGTATCAGACATCATTAATAAGTCTCTACCATATTTTAAGGAGACTATAATGTAGATAATTAACTTCTCTATTATAAATTAAGTTATAATATGGTAGAGACTTATTAATGATGTCGGCTACCACGTCATGCTCAGCACAATGAAAATGGAATAGCCGCCTTAACACGACTAAGTACATTCGATATTCTCGAATTTCAGAAATAACTGCGGAATCATTTTGATATTATTATTATTTTTTGTATTAAATTATTTCCACATTTTCCCACAGCCTCAAATATTTGCACCCTAATGAAAATACAAGTTTTCAGACCAAATTTACATTTTCTAGTCACCCACCATAAAGTGAATTATACGGATTTTGTAGAATGGTAGTAAATTACTATAGTTGGGCAAAAAATATGCATTGCGGCATCGTAATGAGACCTTTTTTTATTTCTCCAAAGTTAGTTTTGTTTGTAAAACATCAGCGAGCTTACTATGCCGTTTATTAGGCGGCTATTCCACTCGCCAATTTTTCTTCAATATTTGATGATATTTTTTCTTTACTCTATAAGCGTATTTCTTTTGCCTACGATTGTAAAATTTTTACTAGAAAATGCTACAATTGTCATTTCATTGGACCAAAATGAGCGGAGCTTGTAAATTTTTTTCCCCGTTTTTCCCCTCTTTCGAGTTTACGATTGTAAAATATTTTATCAACCTCGGGGAGGTTAGTAAAAAATTTACTTTTGTAATATTTGTTTTTGTTGACGTTTTGATCATTGAATTCAACAAGTTGAGGTTATGTTTTGCGATTTGTGGTGTGTACCGTGTGGAGATGTCGTATTTTTATTGTTGTTTTTACTGAGTTGTACGGATTTAATCAAATAAAAGAATGGAGGAAGAGAAAACTTAGAACTGAAAAAATAATTTATAGCTTGGCGGGTGAATATATAACAAAACCATATTGTCTTCTGCTTCAGATTTTACTTTCCTCATTTCATTGCACAAAATGTGAGTAAATTCAAAACGAGCTCTGATTGGTCACAAATATTTACTCACATTTTACGATCGTAGGCAAAAGAAATACGCCTTATGCCATCTCCTCGATTATTGATGCCCAATGACGGAATATTAAGAAGTGGAATAGCCGCCTTACCAATTTATTCCTAGGGCTGAAAATGTAAACGAAACAATTTTGAATGCCATTTTCCAATGTAAAATTATCCTCGTTACATTTTTAATCCCAGGTTAGGATTAAAAATAATCGCCATAGTAGGCCCAGTGGAAGCCTCTACCTTAAAATAAAAGTAACATTATAACGCCATTTTTTTTTTCCAGAATACTACAGTCGGTGGCCGAAAATGCCACAAACACAATTAAAAGGACTGATCTTATTACGAAAAAGGACCTTTATAACATAGCGAAATCATTTAATATTAAATTCTCAACGAGAATATCCGTATCTTCGTGGATTGAGCAGTGCCGTCTCGAAGCCATTTGTCCTCTAATCTTCTATAAAGAGAAAGACACGGAAAGTGCAGGATTTGACAGTGAAGATTTTTGTATAATTTATATGAACAGAGTCCAACAACAAATGCTTCAGAAATTCGGAAGGAACTTAATCGCCGTTGACTGGTCGCAGGGTTATCATTATGAACTTTTTACCGTTATGATAGCCGATGAAAAAAACGAGGGGTTTCCTGTAGCATTCATGTTTACTAATCGTAAAGACCTAAAAATTTACCAGCACTTATTTAAATGTATAAAAGAGAAAGTGGGCATTGTTTTCACGAATGTTTTCATGGGGGACATCGAATGTTCATTTTATAACGCGTTCCAGTCGGTTATGGCTCCAGCTCAACACTTATTGTTTAGCCCGAGTTTTGTACAAAAAGCATGGCAAACGAACCTTAGTAGCATCGAAAATAAGCAAAAAGCTCAGGCTATTTACAATGGGCTGAAGCAATTACAGGAGGAAATACCTGCTGATGATTTCGAACAGCGCTTAAAGGATCTCTCAGAGGCTCTTCTTTACAACAGCGAGACTGAAAATTTCGGTCGGTATTTTGCCGATTGTTTTTTGATTAATTACGAAAAGTGGGCTCACTGCTATTGGAAACAGTGCGGGATTGATGGTAGTTTACAACTAGAAAGTTTGCAGAGTGTTATTAACATTTTGAGGACTGTTAGACAACTTGATTCAGGTATTAACTCGGTAATGATTTATTTGAGAAAGAAAACAATTAGAGGCGCCGCCGCGTTTGAACCTTCCCGCAAAAGTTCATATAATTTTAAAAAACACATACAGGCAAATCAAATGGCTTTATCTACTTTCCAGAATGAGAACTCGTCTATAGTTTTAGATGAGTCAGGGAGTGAACACGTCGTGCGAAATATGGGCGTTCTGAATTGTTGCGATGATTATTGTACTCTTTGTTGTTGTTGTATTCATGCGTTTTCCTGCGATTGTGTAGATTACATGGAGAGGAACAGCATTTGCGTGCATATTCATACTGTAGGGAAAGTATACTGTAGTGCCAAAGGAGACGGTAGTAAATCAAAAATTGTGACAGAAAATGCTGTAAAAGTGGGCTCTACGAATAATAGCTGTATGGAAATTGATAATGTCCAATCTAGTTATATTGTTGATAAAGATAACATGGTCAACAATTATGACCACGTCTACTTTGTTAACGGAGCTGACATTGATGCAGGAAATGTTGACCAAAGCTGCATCGCTGAAACGGTTGTCAATGAAAACAATGTTGACGACCATGACGAATCTAGCTGCGTTGTTAGAGCAGTTGAAAACGATGTTGAAGATGTTGACCACTACGACGAATCAGTTGACAATAAGAGCAATGCTGACATTGTAAAAGAAGCTAACAATGACAACGTTGTTAAATACATGGTTGAAGCAGTTGAGAACGATGTTGAAACTATTGAACAAAGCTGCATTATTGAATCAGTTGACTATGAAAGTAATGTTGACGACTACGATGAATCTAGCTACATAGTTGAAACCGTTGAAAGCGATGTTGAAAATATTAAACAAAGCTGTATTATTGAATCAGTTGGCAACGTGATTCAAAATATTGGCGTTAGCTACGTCGTTAGAACAGTTAACAGTGACAAAAGTGTATATCCCAGTTACACTGTTGAACAAGCTAAGAAATGTGTAACATTTGACCACAGCTACGTTTCTGAAGAAGTTGACTTTAAAAATAACGTTGCACCTAGCCACATTATTGAATCTGTTGACAATGACCACAAAGTTGATTCCAGCAACGTTGTTAAAGTTGAACCTGCCATTGAAAACGTTTCAAACTGCAACACCATAGACAAGAACAGTATATTAATGGATTCTAACCAAATCGTAGCCATTAACAGAGATTTAGATGGAGATTTGGTTTTGGAAATTGACAGTAGCCACGATATTGATGATTCTCTTTTGGAGATCCTGCGCAATAAAACGGGTTTTACTCAGGAAAATGGGCTCCGTGAAATGAAGAAAAACGCGAAACGGATACTTACAACGCTAATGAAGGTTTCGAAGTATCACCCGCAAACTTTGCAGAAGATTAATTTTTATTTAGCGGCTATTGAAAAGCATTTTAATGTCGCTCAAATGAAATAAGTTTTTCTACTATTCATGACTTGGTTATATTTAATTTTAATTACGAGTACTGTTCACATTGCCTATCCCAGCAGCCCTATTATGGCGATTTGGGGTTTATAGGGGTAATACCGGGGTTTATTTAATTGTTTTAAATGAGTACAAAATGTGCAGGAAATTCAAATTGATAAATTAATATTTTTTGTTGAGTTTTAAATTTTTTCTCCCTTAGATTTAGACACATTAATTAAAATTCTAATTTTGTCTATCGTATTTCCAAATTCTACCTGTACCTTTTAATGTTCCTCCAGATTATAGTGGATTCCGAACCACTTGGGGAGTACAGTAAAATCACACTATTAATTCGGAGGTGACCAGGACTTGACACGCACTCAGACTAACTGGTATAGTCCCAGCACGTTATGTTCTACCATGTTCCTTTGCCAACGCTGTGCAGCGCACTACCAAGTTTGCCGCAGTTTGGAACAGGCTCTGTTCTGATGGATTTAACTTGGTGTGGCCGCTGGCAAATTTTAAGTGAACTAAAGGTGGAGATTTCCAAATATTTTGTAAATAATTAATTCCTTGAATCACAGCCGCAAATAATATTGTAAATTAATAAAAAAGTACAAGCTTTCGTAGCAGGTATGCGTTTTCGCACCTGAATTATTATTCCTCTCAGAGAGCAGTGGTCGCCAATCTTTTTGCACAACCGAGCCATATACGAGTACGCGACCTATGTAGCTTGTGGAGCCGGACGTGCAATTATACATGCACTATATATAGATAGATATAGATAGGAAAGTAACTTAATTTTTTTTAAGACTAGTGAGAACACGTAAATATGTGGATTTGATATGATGTAATATAAAAAAAAATAGTTTTGAATTTCCATTGGATGAATCTAATTTTGGGCTTGATTTTCTTAATTATTTGTGCCTTTGCGACTTTTGTGTCTTCTTCATTGTCACTGGCCATTTTCTGACACCATGACATGTTGAATAAAAGAAATATTCAAATATTATTTTTATATCTTCTATTCTTGAACATCCGCCATGTTGTTGCTCTGGCGCTAGCGGCGCTGTCCCGCCAATATTCAAATCCGTAACAATGTTAAAATTAATCAATGATAATAGAGTAAAATGACGCGTTGCAAACAATAACAAACTAAAATTAAACAATGGCGTCGTCTAGAGATGATAAATAATTTAAATAAATTTCTTGGGAACGAACGAATTATTTCTTAGTTTAAATCATAAAATTTCTTGTAGATTATAAATTTAAAAGAAAGACGGCGGGCAAACTTACAAATTTTTAGAAAAAAAAATGAAAACAAAAATGATCGATTGTTGAAAACAAGTAGAATGGGGTGTAAAAATAAAAAATGCAATATTGATGATTTTCCGTCAATGACAAAATCAAATATGAAGTAAAATTGACCAGTGGAATACACGCCATACCGGATGTTTTCTCGCATCCGCACTAAATAAAAGTAAACATTAAACTTTACAATTTCTATTTAATACTGATCTGAGCAATATTTAGCTTACAAGTCGCAATAGATAAACCAGCTGCGAAATCACAATATCATTGTATACTAGAAGCATTTAGCAAAGTCAAGTTATCCTTACTTACGGAGTAGAGGTAAATGTACAATAGAAACAAACAAATTGGTAAAATTCAATGGAAGAGGCTTTCAATCTTTACAATGATCTACACAGCGTGTGTAAGATCTTTATGGCAAAATATTAATTGGGGTATTCCCACGTCGCCGAATCGTTTTTTAAAACGTCATTTTTTCTATTTCTTAAATTGTGGTAACAGGAGGCAGCTTATATAAATCGTGACTACATACCTACAGGTATGACGTAAGGTATCAATTTAATTCCTTCGATGGCATAGTGGTAGCTTGTTCGTACTTGTGCAAGTCTCTACACATCATGCGATTGGTGACCTGCCGTAACTCAACACAGGTATTACCTACAGAGGCGATTAAAGAGGTTATTCGAATACATTCATTGAATTGTTTGTATGCAAATAATCTTTTATATAAAAAAAATTATAACCGTGGTTTAAATGTAAACAAAATTTTTTAGAATAACACTGCGCTCTATAATAAGATACTATTGAATTTAGTTTGTCGGTATTGTCGCTAGGTATACCGCAGTCCACAATGTTGGAATTCCAATACACCGCCAATCACAGTCACACAACTTCTACAACTTAAATGAAGCAATATTTTAGTAACTTGCTTAGTTCTTTAAAAAAAATTAGAAGTATTTCCTACGGGACGTACATCCTTAAGTTAAAAAGTTCTCAATTGGTAGAATTGTATTTCATACACAATATTATAAGGTGTTTTTCATTTTATTGTCAGAGCGGTGACCTGTCGTAACTCAACACAGACCGGTATTACCTACCGAGGCGACTGAAGAGGTTATTTGGATACATTCATTGAATTGTTTCCATGCAAATATATATATATTTTTTTTAAAGAAATAAAATAAATAAAACATCCTATTTTGGAGGGATTCAGGGTGGCCAATGACATCGGCCAGCTTCCTCTTAAGAGTGTACAGCCCGTAGGAAATTGGCAGCCCGAAATTTAATACTTTTTATTTTTTATTGAATTAACTAAGCATGTTATTAAAGATTTGGCTCATCAAAGTTGTGGAAGACTACTTCATGCATCATATTATAAGGTGCCCATTCCACATACGTACAACGTCAATGAAAATTATGAAATTGAAGGTGGTAGCAGACATTAAAGACATACTAAAAATTCTGCTACCACCTTCAATTTCATAATTTTCATTGACGTTGTACGTATATGGAATACCCGCCTAAGATATTTTTAATTTTCGAAATTGTAGTTTTTTCAGAAACAGGCAAATATTTTATAAACAATAACTTTTCACGTATAAGCGATTTTATGAAAAAACTACAATTTCGAAAACTAAAAATACCTTATTATATGATGCATGAAGTAGTCTTCTACAACTTTGATGAGCCAAATCTTTAATAACATGCTTAGTTAATTAAATAAAAAGTATTAAATTTTGGGCTGTCTCTTTCCTACTCTTAACACTTAAATGTCTCTCGTTCGATTCTTTGTATTGTGAATACCCCAAATGATTCTATGAGTGAAGCATATGAGCTTGGGTATTACCGAAATTATATTACATTAGTGAGTTAATTACCGTATTATCTAGTAATGAAGAATACTACTGTATATGACAGAGTGAAGAAAAAGTATAGAAGGGGAGGCTTAGCTGACAATGGGCAGAAAGACTTACAGGAAATATTTCTTTAAGAAAATCTGAAAACTTTTATTATGTCCAGGAGTCAAGAAGATTGGGCATAAAGATCCGACATGAAGAACTTCATAGCAACAAATTAGAAGAGACTATTGCCAGAGACCGACCAATTTCATTTTGAATATGAAATTATTATAATTTACAGCAGTGGTTCTCAAGTGGGCCACAGCACCTCTTCAGGGAGGCCACAGGACCTCGGGAGGAAATATTTATAAGTTTCGGGAAACGTAGGGCATTCCAACATTGGGAGATAAGGCTCGGAAAATATTTATTTCATTTCCGACATCATAGATGTATGGCTATATGAACGGTCTATTTTTTGGTTGAAATCGAAGAGCCAAATCAAACTAGGTACTTGTAAAAGGGGAGCTGAGAGTGGTTATTAATTCGCAAAATATTCGTTCCAACAGCAAAAAAAAAACTTGCCAGTGGAATGCAGCCACATTTGTCGCATTAAAAAAGCAGCAATTAATTTTGATATTGATTTATTTTTCCATGTAATCTGGGTAGAGGGCCCACGAACAATTGGCTTCTTTAAAAATGGGCCACGGCATTAAATGTTTGGGAACCACTGGTTTACAGTACCAACAAATTAGGTTAGCTGGTAGAGTTGCCCTTCGGGGCTAAAGCTCGCCTAATATAAAGCCGTCTTTCATTTCATCTCAACTTTAAATCCCACGAAGACACCGTTGTTTTAATAGGATATAACGTCAAAAATGTTTTCAGAAATATTCACCCGAAGTCTTTCAGGAAGAGAGAGAAATTAATAAATTTCAATTTCAGGAAGAGAGAGAAATTAATAAATAAAAAAAATAGTTGTTAATAGTTTCTACAAGTCTATGATCAACATTGAGTCAATGAAATTGAAACAATTTCTATGTTCACAAGTTAACTAAATTATGCACGCTATTCGACATGAGATAATATTGAATGACCGAAATTAAAGCATATATAAAAAAAACTGGACTTGTTGCGATTCAAACCCACGATCAACGCATAGCCAGGTTGAGACGACACCCCAGTTAGGCGTTGATCGTTGGTTTGAATCACGCCAAGTCCAGTTTTTTCTATATACTATAATTTCGGTTATAACGAGGAGGTTACCTCTTCAACCAAAGTTAATTTAATGTCAGTATTATATTTATACCTTAGGCGGCGTTTCCATTACCTCGTATTGCAGAATGCACATGACGTTGACGTGGTAGCAGACATCATTAATAAGTCTTTAATGTCTGCTACCACGTCAACGTCATGTGCATTCTGCAATACGAGGTAATGAAAACGCCGCCTTATAATACTGGAATATAATATTGAATGGTTGGTTAATAATTTGTTCCTAGTTGAAAAAACAACAATTAACGAGCTTTTAAGCTGAAAACTAAAAATAATCCCTGACTCACAACCGTACTTGGTGAAGTCATATATACACCTGTTAATGGTAAGCTTGTCTCAGCTTGCACATCGAGGACGTACACCAGTTTGTCAGTAGGCGCCTATTCCACCGACCTCGTTTTGCATAATGCAAGTGGATGACGTGGTAGCAGACATCATTAATAAGTCTACCATATTATAACTTAATTTATAATAGATAAGTAAGTATCTACATTATAGTCTCCTTAAAATATGGCAGAGACTTATTAATGATGTCTGCTACCACGTCATGCACTTGCATTATGCAAAACGAGGTCGTTGGAATAGCCGCCTTAGCCAAAAATGTATACTGAAACAATATAAATAAATAATGGCCAAAATATTCATAAGGCTGTTGGCTTGGCCTTAGGAAGGACTTTGTGCTAAGCTTGCTGAAGACCATCGTGTGAACATAGAAATTTTCAGAAAAAAATATACAATTTTCTTTGAGATTCGTTAACATCATGAAATCTTTTGACTAGTAGGTAAGACTGTCAAAATATCATTTTTATACCTAAAAAATACAAGAGAGCCTATATTATTGCCTAAGCAATTTATCACCATTTACATCGTATACTCGTTGAATTTTTATACAAATTAATACACAAGGCAGTAAGTTGCAAATGTTATCTCTACTTGTTCAGAGGCCCATAAAGTTTAAATATGCATGTGTCACCCGCCAGGTCCCAAATAGTCAGTGGCAACATTTCAAAATTAAAACACATAAAATAATTATCAATTAATATCTAAAAAATGTTGGTGCAAAGTAAATATGTTATAACATTATAACAACATGCAAGATTTAAAATCTCATTTTGAACAGAGAGCTGAGTACAATTGTTAGCCAAAACTACTAACGCATATTTTAATTATAATAATTTAAAAATTTTTCTTCCTAGAATTCTCATAAACTACCGTGACATACAGTAGGCATTATTAGTAAGGCCAAATTAACGCACCTTACGAAATTAATATACTGTATGTAGTTGTCAAGATAATTAAAAATTCAAACAATAAATAAAGTCATGAGAAGCATGCAAGTTTAAGAATATAATTTAAAATTCTTGAGAGGACAAATAAGTAATTAACATCGGTTATACATAAATATATATACTGTACTATTGTAAATGAACAATAGCGCATAAATAAATAAACGATAAAACAAGCAAAACAGGAAGACAGTCAAATAGGGCTGGCTGTAAGAGAGTTAGTGATTATAAGTAGACAGACTTAAAAATAAACAAACCAACAAATCCCATTTTCTTTTTAGATTAATTCTGGAAGACTATAAATATACGAACAAATGGAGTCTAAAATCTAACAGAACTAATATTGGGATTTTGATCGAGAAACTAATTGGAAAGAATGGTAAAAATGCAAAGCAACTACGGTATGCCTTTTCAAAAATAAAAATGAGCTTTTGCCTTAAAGGGGGTTCCCAGTAAAGTAGGAGAAATGGGACATCCGAACCCACGAAAAATATGTTTTTGAATCCTGGGCCACTTTTTTTCAATGGCGTGTCATAGTAACACGGCGGGTGGCCCCCCAAAATTAAAAAATCTATTTTCGGCGGGAAACGAATGTCCCATCTCACCTATATAGAACTTTAGTTCCCACCAAGTAATAATTCCTGCTGGTATATTCCACAGTCAACCCACAGGTAAGATTCGTGTGGGTCCTACCGACTATCGAAAGTTACAGTGACAGCTGCTTCTTAATAATTGCGGGTATACTTGTTTCTATTTCGAATTAATTGTGTAATTTTAACAATTACATTTATTCATATTGTTCAAATACAAGTAGGTTAAACATCAGTTTCGTTTTAATGCATATTATCAGTTGAGTGCCTAGAAGCTAACCAGTTCAGGTTTTCTGTTTACAACGGAAATCAGGCAGGGATTGACATAGAGGAGTGAACTAGTTTGCCAATGGCTAGAAATTGATCCGGAAACAATACCAATAACATGTCCGAAACCGATGGGGTCATTGGTAAGGCAAGTAGGCTTAAGTCCCTAACAAGCCCATCAATAATAATAACAATAATAATCAAAATGCGTTAAACCCATTATTCCACACCCATTGTTGGGACATGTAGAGTAGTGGTACGGACTCTGACTTTCACCCGAAAGGTTGTTGGTTCGAGTCCTACACTTCCTACATTTTCTGGCCATGCTTTGGAGGGCATGTAAAGCAGGCGGTCCCGGGCTTTCTTAGTTGAGTGTAAGAGAGGGCTTTATAGCCCTAACTCCGTTAGGTTGGCTTAGTAATAGAACAAAAAAAGTCCTTATTTATTTATTTATTGTTTCAAAGCAGTTTTTTAACTTTAATTTTAAAAGGATTATTCGCATACAAACCATTCAATGAATGTATCCGAATAACCTCTTGCGCGGCCTCTGTAGGTAATACCTGTGTTGAGTTACGACGGGTTTCCGATCGCATGGTGTGTAAAGACTCGCACAAGTACGAACAAGCTACCACCATGCCATCGAAGGCTTGTGCTGGACTGATCCTTGATGGCAGACTGTCGGTAGGACTAAGGCTCACCTGTGCGTAGAAGTTACCCCCAGGAATGCTTACTTCTACTTGGTGGGAACCAACCCGAAATTGTTAGGTTCGGCAATGAAAACTCAATGCAAAGAAAGATTTTAATGCTGAACCCTAACGTGATTTGTACACTTCCTTAAAACCTAATAGTATACGCGTCTTCTAATAATAATTATTATCATTAATAATTTTTTATGGCTGGCATACAGTTTCAATTACGTATACTTTAACAAGACCTCTTACTCATGTCATTTACTCATACAAGTTAATTTTTTTAAGAAGAAACTTACCGTTGGCATTGGCTACCCCAAAACAAGTTTGTTTACATTTTTTATTTCAGTTAATACCTAGGCCCGGTACATACGGACGGTTCTAGTAGTCACGATTTGCCGAGGTCTTTTCCATCATAGCCATAAGACTTGCAGACGACTTCTTGACGATTTCGGAAGCTGGGTTCTCCCCTAGACACGCCAGATCACAGAAATCTTCTGAATAAGACTCTATGGTTTTGCACTGACCATTCCCCAAGCCCTATGACTACAACGGAAATTACTTCGGCAGGTCGTGACTGCGAGAATCGTCCGAACGTACAGGGTCTTAAGTTACAAAGGTTTGGTCCATTACTTACTTTACTTTTTCGTGTCCAAGCGCGTCCAAAACTGGGCGAAATTCATAGCCGCCACATTGGCCTCCCACAGGTCTTCAGGTGTGCAGCGGTGGGGGCAAAGGCTGCACAGGAACAGATGAACAGATTCCATTGAAATGGTAGAGGACCATTTCATACACCATACTATAAGGTTTTATCATTTTTGATGCTATAATTTCTCCATGACTTTGATAATACGGAGAAATTTTGCCACCTATTAGTTTTACGAAATATTCCTCTTAGTACTGTGGGTTCTTTTCTAGGGGGAGGGGGGGGAGTATTGTGGCGCCGTAGCAGAAGAGTAGACTGCTCGTGCCACGTCTCTGTTGACACTTCGTTCGTTTTATTGACATTCATATTTAAATAATTAGATTACTCGTGACTTCGTGGTATTTCATTTTAATAAATGAAAAATAACAAAAAAAGTTTTTGTTATTTTTTGTTTATGACATTCAAATTTTCCTGTGCATTGTATCTCGTTTAATGCATAATTAAATATCAATAATGTTTACTCCATATAAAATAGTCAATTACCCCACAGACTATATGTATGAATAGCTAATTGAATAGACCAAATCGTTATAACTTAAGTATTAAATTAAATTAAAAAATATATACCAATATATACATATATATGGCCAATGCCAACGCATAGCTTCATCTTAAGAGGCCGACCGGACTGTCCGCACAAAGTTAAATTTCACATGAAATATCGATCATAAATCTATCATTAAAGAATTAGTAGAAAGAAGAAATGTTCCTATATATTTTGATATATAGCATACTAATACATAACATAATAATAAATTGGCTACAGTTTTGTAACTACTCTGACTTGAAATCCTCAAAATTTATATGCCCATTATGTGGTCGTTACTAACACCGACCGGCCAGTTATTTAACATGGCTTGTAAAAAATCACAGACACTGAGGATGTTAAATAGAAGGAGTTCCAAAACGGTGGCCAATTCGTTTTAGTGACCTCATAGTGACACATACTATATATTAAAATGTAGAACATTTCATCTACTTTATTACACCACATTATTTTATGGCTCTCCAAACGATATTTCCTGCGAAATTTAATTTGGTAAATAATTGACGGACAAGGGGGTTCGATTGAAGTGGGAGTTCCGGAAGTAGGCAGCCTAATATGAGCACAATAGATTGGGTGATGATCAGTGATGAGCAGTTTCCGTTCTACTGAGTCACCTGTATTGCTTGTGTATCCAAGGTACATTCTCGGGGACTGAAGAAACAGTAGCGCAAGGCGAAGAACACAGTAGGTTTAGTTCATAGGCGAAGAAGCAAATCTGAAAATTAAACAGACTCAAGTGGTAGAATCAAGGACAAGGGTTAGAATTAGGGTTGCCAGATTTACAAAACATAAAAACCGGACAGGGAGTCAATGAGGCATTCTATCCAGTGTAAATTTTTCTAAAAAAAAGGTCATTTCATCTAGTCTTGAATTTAGTTAATTTTTTTGAGGAACTTTCTATCATAATGCATAATATGTCTGGCAACAGATTTTTTAAATTATTTCGTTTTATCCTCCAGAAAAAAAAATTTTGCTCACTCGAGCGAGAAAAAACCGGACACCTGGCAACCCTAGGTTCATGGTAGAAGAGCCATTAGATGATTGATGAACCAGTAGAACCCGGGATGATAGGCCGTAGTCGTCCTGAAAGCGTACTTCCAAACGATTCTAAAACATTTGCGGTCGACATCTTCAGTGGAACTGCGTAGACTTCTAAGACTGTCTCGGAGGCTCAGCAGAAACTTTCACGGCCGAAGTTACGTGACGAAGTAATAAGAATATATTCATTTACATGTCGACTTCGTTGGCAAGGTGGTAGCGTGCTTGCACTTGTGCGAGTCTCTACACGCCATGCGATTGGAGACTTGTACTCTACACGGGTACCTACTAACATACTGAGGCGACTGAAGAGGTTAAGTGGATACATTCATTAAATTGTTTGTATGCTTTAAAACAAAAATTATATATGTACAGTATATGTTGTGGCCGTTCATGCCCAAACAATAATTTGGCCTATTCCCCCCTTTCCCCTATTCTGGGTAGGGAGGGAGAGGTCTTGCGCTATAAGCGGGTAAAGCGGCTGGCCGGGCTTGGGGCCTTTGTTCCGCCCCTGAGGAGCAGCCCCTGGAGCCCGGTTTCTCCCCCGTACCTGTGGGCCCTCATTCAGTACCACTCAGTCTTGCTCGGTCTTTGTCTTGCAGTCTTGTATCTGTATTTGTCTAGCTCGGTCATTGTATGTGTATTCGTATTTGAGTCTAGTTCTCGCCCTCGGTCCGCGGTGACCAGGGTTTTAATCATTAAATAAACTATGGAAATTTAAGTACAAAATAAAGTGTCCCAATAGCAAATTGGACTTTATCACTTCTTTACTTGGCACCAAATTGCCCGGAAGTTAAAATACCGCGTGTAGCCAATACAGTATATATCAGTTTCGAATGAGTAAGCCAGAAAAAATCACGTGTAAACCCCATTGAATGAAATACCCGAAAAACCTCTTCAGTCGCCTCTGTAGGCAACACCTGCGTTGAGTTATAACAGGTCTCCAATCGCATGATGTGCAGATACTAGCACGAGTATGAACATGCTACCACCATGCCAGCGAAGAACTAATGGCTTGTTCTATACGACGTACTATAGCCTAGGAGGGAGTCAGTCCCCTAGTTGCTAGCGCTTGGCCAGAGTACCAGCGCATTCATAATAATGGGGCAACATGCTTGGAGGGGCCCGTTCGTAAGACCGCCTTAAATGGTTACTTACGCAGTGGGGGATACGAGTTTGGATGGTCATGGCACAGCAGTCTCAGACTCGGAGGTCTCCTCCTCCTCCTCTTTCATGGACGCCCTCACGGCCTCATCGTTTATGACCAGACTACCCTCCTCGTCTGAATCCCCTTCACTGTCTTCTTCGTCGGAGGAACCACCAAAATTGGACTCTGCAACACAACGAAGAATGATTACATAATTACTAAATAACAGTAGACGGCGATACTGTCACTCAATCCTCCCCAGGGTGGCATGGGGAGGCTGGTTTGAGTGTGGCAATCTCGTCAAGCCTAATATCTGGGCACACCAGAGTAAAGTTTCACCTTCAACGAATGTCCACAATAACTTATGTAGCCAATCGAAAACGGTAGAACACATCTTATGGGATGCAATCAGCCGCGAGGGACGGACTCACATTTACCGTTCGTCAAAGATTGGGGGACTCGGTCACTAAAGTAAGGGATATGATGACGATAGCCCTTGAATTAGGTTATAATCGGTCCTGCAATTCCATGTAAGGGAGTTGGATGATATGATGTAGCCACGATTTAGGCGTGACGAAGCTTGTGATGTACCTTAGCCAAGTGGTCGTAATAAAAATATAAAAAAACAACAATTGGCGGCTTAAATAAACTCTTTCATACAGAAATCCAAAGAGAAATGATCTAATCCTAGTGTTTTGATTGGTTTGGCGCAAGCAGAAGTCCATTCCTTCTTGGCCGTGACGAGCCGGTAAGCAATTTTGCAGAAGAAAACTGCCTTCCACTATGAAACTTGCTTTAGTCCAGCTTTTCACTAAATCCCGTTGATTCTAACTCTTTTCAATAAGCTTGCCTATGAAAATGTGGATCAATATTGGTAACACAGACAAGGAATATTCCAACGAGAATGAATATTAACGGATGTCTTATTTTACCCAAATATATAATGGCTCATACAGCACTATTCTTATACAAATCTTATTACTATTACAACGAATTTATTAGAAGTTACAATAAGTTAGCAAGACCAATTACGAGCATAAAAAACTACATTGATATACATGTATATATATCATAGACATAGTTTTATTAGCTCCATGATATATATAAACCAAATACTAATGGCAATGTAACTTAGGCGGTTATTCCACCGACGTCAATAGTGATTATTGACGTGATTGACGTGTAGCCGACGTTAAAGACAGTCTAAAAATGTCTGCTACCACGTCAATACCACTATCACTATTGACGTCGGTGGAATATCCGCCTAGTATTTGTTATCATGATTGTAATAGAAGAATAGTGTTGAACTGAAGTTTGTAGGGTGTATCCCGTACGCCTCTATGAAGGCATGGGAGCCCTGATTGTATTTTGTTGTATAATTGTATTTTACTGGAAATAAAGAATTTTTATTATTTTTTTTTATTTTTTATTTTTTTATTAATTTAAGGGCGCGAGGCCACGCGCCAAGACTCTAAGTTCTCTTAGTAATTATATCGCTTTTTTATATATTTTTATATTTTTATATATTATATATTTTTTATTATATTATTATATTGCTGTTAGAAAATAATTTTGCAATGAAATAATTTAAATTTAGCAAGAGAACAGATTTTTTTTTTTAGAATACAAATTTTTAGGATTACCTGTGAGCTGAGGTTGAAGTTGCGCCAAATTTTCGGGCCAAAACCTTTGCGCAGCTTGCTTGCCAGATGAGGAACCAGGACTTTTTGGCTTTTTCGTCTTTCCACCATTGCTGTTTAAGCCTGTAATGGGAAAATGTCCAATTATAATTCGACAATAATATAATCAGACTGTTAAGAAGAACCAGTGAGAGAGAGTGAGAGAGAGCGGCAGCAAGATGTGATTAGGGTAAGTGTATTGATATTGTACGCATTAATCATAAGTTCTTTTATTGTGAAAATAAATAAATAAATAAATATTGACTTTTTTTGTTCTATTACTAAGCCAACCTAGCGGAGTTAGGGCTATAAAGCCCTCTCTTACGCTCAACTACGAAGGCCCGGGACCGCCTGCTTTACATGCCCTCCGAAGCATGGCCAGAAAATGTAGGAAGTGTAGAACTCGAACCAACAACCTTTCGGGTGAAAGTCAGAGTCCGTACCACTACTCATGTCATGTCATGTGTACAGCCTCCTCCATGGTCAAATAAATGGTATTAATATCCTTTTAGGTACTTTAAGTTAGGTTAGTTTGCGAGGCATTCTCCACCCGTTCCTCGTTCTCGCACATCAACCTTACAGCTCATATTCCTGTTATCTACCAACGGGACTACGCCGGGTCCTAACGCTCACACAAGGCAAACTAATAATTACCACCTTTCGCAGGTTGACATGCATCCAGCATAGGCTGCTTAATTCGCGTATATTATAAACCAGTTCTTGACTTGCAGCAGGGTGAGCTTAGTCTCAACCATCTGGGTTAAGGTTAGCATGAAAACAAGACTTTAAGACTTTATAGTCTTATTGTTCGCCTTTTGTTTGCAATAAAGTAGTTTTTTTCATTTCATTTCATTATAGTCGATTTCTCAACAAACCAGACTACGCTGGATCCAACCAATACTCACCACCTTCCGCAGAGTTAGAAGCATCCAGCATTGGCTACTGAATTCGCGTATATAAACCAGTTGTTGACTTGCAGCAGGGTGAGCTTAGACTCAACCTTCCGGCTTATAGTCAATTTCTCAACAAACTAGACTACACTCGATCAAACCAATACTCACCACCTTCCGCAGGGTTGGAAGCATCCAGCATTGGCTGTAAAATCCGCCGCCGCGCGTTAATAAACCAGTTGTTGACTTGCAGCAGGGTGAGGTTGGTTTGCGAGGCTATCTGCCGTTTCTCATCCTCCGTCGGGTACGGATGGACGAGGTGCTGGAACAGCCAGGAGCGCATCACGCTGGTCGCGTGTTTCGGCAGAACGCCGCGTTTTTGCTTCTTTCCCTTGCTTCCGAGAAAATCGTCATCGTCATCTATGGAGCCCGGCGTCGTGGGAGCCGGCGACAATTGACCTTAACATGGCATAAAAATGTTTTTAATTAATAACATTTATTTTCAACCATAAAATATCAGGTCGTTGTGAGCATTTGAAATGCAAGCCATGTTCACATGGACAATCGCGAAACCTGTGAAACACCGGGAAATTTCTCATTGTAGCAAATGGGTAGTTAGAAGGCCAAAGAGTCAACTTCAGAAATTTCTGAGACTGGTGTGAAGCCAACCGCAGCAGATACACGGGTTTCCACTTGACACCCCTCAGAATAAGAACTATTCTTCACAGCGTTCAGAAGTAGACCATTTTTCATCACCAACCTATAACCAGCCCATTAGTTACCACAAAAACTTCCCAGCGCGTCACCGGCGTCGAACGCACGGCCGACATTTATTTCCACTATGCATTTTGGGGTGAATGGGGCACCCACCTTGTGGAGCTGTAACGTAGTCCGAGACGCCCCAGTTCACTGAAATCGTAATTAAGAGCTCTGCTATCTATACTGTTCTGAGCCTTAACGCTGTCAGAGACGCAACAGTACACTGAAATCGTATGTAAGAGCTCGGGTATCTATACTGCTCTGAGCCGTACCCAGTCCACAGAAATCGTAGTAATTAAGAGCTCTGCTGTCTATACAGCTCAGAGCCGTAACGTCGTCAGAGACGTTCCAGTTCACTGAAAATGTAATTAGAAGCTCTGCTACCTATACTGCTCTGTGCCGTAACGTCGCCAGACATGCCCGAATTCACTGAAATCGAAATTAAAAGCTCTGCTGTCTATCCTGCTCTAACTAGTCCTATTGGCAGAGACTATGAAACGGAAGGGCGAGGTCCGAGAATCCACATAAATGGCGAACTTTTCCATTTGCCTTGGGTCCAGTTAACCCTACTTGGTAACTTACTTTCATCGGTATGGAGAAATGCGACTGCCGGCCATATTGCCAACAATAACGTCCCTAATAGAGCAGTGGTCTATCAGTTCTCAGGTTTAGAGACCCTCATCGCGTTGTCGTTCCACGGTGCGTTTTTTACTTTCACTCATATCCAAAGCGTAAGTATTGCATTATAAAAAAATTAATTGACGATATTTATTGCATAATATAAAACACACCGGAGAGTATTTGAGGTTCAGTAGGTGGGGGGCACGGGTTTGCCCCTATGGCAGAGAGAGGAGTAGATCCATGTATAGGCCCAGGACTATCGGCCGGAGGTTGAACAGGTATAGGTACGGCGCTGTAGGGACCAGGCATTACACACAGCGTAGGGGGTTGCGGGGTGAAGTCGAACCCGGGCCCTGGGGAACTGCTAGGCGAGCTGTTCCGTGTAGACAGAGAGCCGACCTGAAATACACAATTATTATATCATTATTATATCATTATTATATCATTACTTATATTACAACAGGGCAAGGACATTGCCCCTTAGATGTAATACATATAGTCGAAGTAGATATGATAAATAAATGGAAACAAAAACTACTTATAAAATAAACACAGAAGAATTACTTAGTAATGGTTTTACAAATAGGTCACAACATACATACTGTACATAGTTGACAACGTATAAAATAAATAAGAAATAAGTAAAAAATAAGTAAATAGTAAATAGTAGGCATACGGTTAACTACTCAGGTGTTATAACAAGCAGCATGCGGATGAGATGTTTATATGATGATAAGCTATTTCGATTTATATCAATTGTTAGGTCCAACTGTGATAACGTGTTGTAGAGGCTAGGCAGTCGACGGAGTGTGGAATTGCACCTATAATTTGTAGTGGATAACGGGACATGGAAGAGGCTGTTTCGACGAAGATTTCGAGAAGTTGGTATGTGGAGCGGGAGATTTGCAAGAATTTCTGGACTGTCTATATGATGTCTGACAATTTTGAAGAGTAGTAGCAAGTCAATCAATCAAAAAAGGAGCTGGTAGTGATAGGCCAATAGGCAGTAAGTTGTTATTTATCACCATTAGTCATATTACATAGGCGGCAAATGTTGCGCTACTCCCTCGGGTACAAGCTAACGGATAGGTGGAGAAACGAAGATACTCGAGCGGAGATGCAAGTAGCCCCTATCACAGAAAAAGTCATGGAACGGATGGTTGCATGGTGGGGTCACACGAAGAGAAGATGGACACCTGCTGCAACGTGTGTTAAAATCAACTTTGTATAGTTTTACGAATAAAATTAAATTAAAAATTCACAACCGGTTTCGGCTCACGCCATCGTCAAGTCGTGAGCCGAAAGCGGTTGTGAATTTTTAATTTCATTTGTAAAACTATACAAAGTTAATTTTAACAATGAGTGACAGCAAGTTTTACAAAGTTACTAAGGAGACTATTATGTTTATTGCAACGTGTGAGTGACTATTCGGTGGAGGACGACCAAGGATGTCACTAGAAAAAAGTCAGGGCCCGGTTTGTCGCCAGAAGAGGCATATGATCGAAACACCTGAAAGTTTAAGATGCGGGCTGCCGAGTATAGTCGCTACGTAGAAGGTTCCTTTCTCAATTGCGCGATTAAGAATATTTTATTTTACCCCTATATTTTGCACTGTTCTAATTTTTTCAGAGAGGCCCAAAAAAGCATAGTATCTGAAGACTATGAGATGAGGTAGCATATTTGCCTGTAGAACTGTTGGAATCACACGAATTATTGTTGTCATTTTCACAATTAGTATAGCCGCTACGTAGAAGGTTCCTTTCTCAATTGCGCGATTAAGAATATTTTATTTTACCCCTATATTTTGCACTGTTCTAATTTTTTCAGAGAGGCCCAAAAAAGCATAGTATCTGAAGACTATGAGATGAGGTAGCATATTTGCCTGTAGAACTGTTGGAATCACACGAATTATTGTTGTCATTTTCACAATTAGTATAGCCGCTACGTAGAAGGTTCCTTTCTCAATTGCGCGATTAAGAATATTTTATTTTACCCCTATATTTTGCACTGTTCTAATTTTTTCAGAGAGGCCCAAAAAAGCATAGTATCTGAAGACTATGAGATGAGGTAGCATATTTGCCTGTAGAACTGTTGGAATCACACGAATTATTGTTGTCATTTTCACAATTAGTATAGCCGCTACGTAGAAGGTTCCTTTCTCAATTGCGCGATTAAGAATATTTTATTTTACCCCATATTATGCACTGTTCTAATTTTTTCATAGAGGTCCAAAAAAAGCATAGTACCTGAAGACTATGAGGTGAGGTAGCATAGTTGCCCGTGGGACTGTTGGAATCACTTGAATTATTGTTGTTATTTTCATAATTGGTGTAGTCACTACGTAGAAGGTTTTCGCTCTGCATTTTCCCCTTCAGACAAGTAATGTACCTGTTGCAGAAGTCCTTACATAGCTCCTGAACCTTCTCCAGTTCTAGCAAATGTATTCGAAGCACCTGGATAGCTTTTATCATCTGAAAACCGATCAAAACAAACTTATTTATTTATTATTTTATTTAAAAATGGTATACAAACAATTTAATGAATGCATTCAATTGACCTCATCAGTCGCGTCTGCAGGCGCGTACTAGTGTTGAGTTACGTTACGTCTCCGAGAGGCTCCGTTTAGAGACTCGCACCAGTACAAGCACGCTACCACCTTGCCATCGAAGTCACTAGGTAGGCCCGGGACCACCTGCTTTAAGCAACCCTGTCAGCCTGGCGGGGGGAGTGAGTCTGTTTGTTAACTTGAGGCACCCTAAGAGCATACTCTTTCCCCTCAGGGAAAGGGGAGTTGACTGACAGGGTGGACCTATTGATTATTGTGGATTCCGAACCACTTGGGGAACATGGTAAAGTCACACGATTAAATCGGAGGTGACCAGGACTCGACACGCACGTAGGCTGACTAAAAAATAAAAAGTATTAAATTTCGGGCTACCAATTTCTTACGGGCTGTACACTCTTAATGGCAATGGTGTAATACTAATTAACAACCCCCTGAAAATAGACTGCTCCCTAATAATTCGACGAATATGAGGTCCATGCCTCTAATGACTATTAACACAGCAGGCAGTGTAAATCCAACTAATTCTTTGTTAAATAGTTGATATGCACTTACAAGACCATCGACTTCGGGGTCATTAAGGAGAAACGGCTTGCGGTCACGCTCTTGGTGAAGAACAAACGCCTGAATATCATTATTAAAACTTTCGGAATTCGGAGACTCTGCTGACTGCGTCGCTTGCTCGCATCTTTCAAACAGAAGAGCGAGAAGTGGGAACAACGGATGCCTGGAAACAAAGATTTTCAAGTTCAAAAATTTGGTCAATCACAATATTTTCGCTAAGGCGGGGATTCCACCGACCTCTAAGTGCAAAACACACATACGGTGACGTGGTAGCAGATATCATTAATAAAGGCGGGGTTTCCACCGACCTCTCATTGCTGAATGCAAATGACATTGACGGAAATTTTTGTTTTACTCTATGCCATAGTTAAATGATCAATGATCATAGAGTAAAATCACAAACAAACAAACAGAAATTAAAAAATGGCTTCATGGGATATGTTAAGTACTAACATATTAATAGACTTCTATAAAAAGAAAAATTCAAATTTCCGTCAGTGTCATTTGCATTCTGCAATGAGAGATCGTCGGAAACTCCGCCTAAGTCTTGAATGTCTGCTACCACGTCACCGTATGTGTATTTTGCACTTAGAGGTCGGTGGAATATGCGCCTTAAGCCTAGTTCCTATCTGAGTGGTTGTGAAAATACGATAACAGACCCTCTCGACAAACCTATGGCCCTCAGATTACTATACAAGCACATCCATTGTTCTGGTCATGAGTAGATTGGAAGTTACAGAAGCCGAGGTACTGCTGAGGGTTTTTAGGAAACGGAAACAAACATGCTTCGGCCATGTGATGAAGAACCAAAAATTATCGCCTTCTGCATGTAATAATCCAAGGAAAGATAGAAGGACTGAGGGCTCCCGGCAGAAGAAGAACATCCTGGTTGAAAAACCTGAGGCTGTGGTTTGGCAAGAGCAGAGCGGCAGTCTCTAAGGTCCAAATTACCATGATGTAGGATCTTCGATAGAAGAGGCAAGACTTGAACGAAACTACAACAAAGTAAATGACGTCATCATCCGGAAATCAGGTTGAGGTAGTGGGGAGCCAATCAGGTGCGAGGAAGACTCCGCCTCCCAACCCCGCAGCCTGGTATAAATATCAGTGCACAACCTCCTGCCCAAACAGTTGCTGCAGAGCCTCCGAGATACAATACTAGAAGTCTACGCAGTTCCACTGAAGATGTTGACTTTCAGAAAGACGGCGACCTATCATCCCGGATTATGCTGCTTAGTCACGTAACTCTGGTCGTGAAAGCCTTTGTAATTATATTGAAGAGGCATATTGTCCACATAACTTACTTGTAGACAGCCCGTTTGTCTGCCTCCAGCTGGGCCTGGTCGCCAGGGGCAAAGTCAGGGGCGGATTCAGCGGTCGGATACTGAGGTGTTAGCATCGTCATCCTCTCGGGCATGCCTAGCTACCGCCGTGGCACTCCATCACCTCCATCATCCACCTGCAACAAAAAATATCAATATAATTCAGGAGCACAAAGACTCGTCAGGACATGTAGAGTAGTGGTACGGACTCTGACTTTCACCCGAAAGGTTGTTGGTTCGAGTCCCACACTGGTTACATTTTCTGGCCATGCTTCGGTGGGCATGTAAAGCAGGCTGTCCCGGGTCTACCTAGTTGAGTGTAAGAGAGGGCTTTTATAGCCCTAACTCCGCTAGCTTGGCTTAGTAATAGAACAAAAAAATTTGTTATTTATTTATTTACTCGTTGTTGTTTTATGATGTGTCTGTGGTTTAATAGAAGGAAAATATAGCCATAGGGGTCTTCACAGTGTTCGTGTTATCGAGTTATACCTAGTTAAGTGTGTAATATCAAGTTAAGTTAACAATCAATCAATCAATCAATCAATCCTTGTCCATGACCCACCAAGGATGGATAGACGGCGTCCAAAACAAAACAAAAATCTAGAACAGAAACAAAAAATTTCATGCGGAAGCATACGTTAGATGGGGGAGGGGGGGGGGGAGTTTATTTTTGAGCACCCCAGCTTATTTCCCTGAACTCGTTCAAGCTGTACAGTGGACATTCTTTAATTTTCCTTGTCACCACGGCCTTGTATCCTGAAAAATCCTTATTAGTAAGGCTGATGGGTAGGGCGTTGTAGTACCTCATTGCCGAGTTTGGGAATGATGAGATGGACCTACTCAGCATCCTGCATCCGGACAGACACACCGATAACCCGATAACCAAGCTAACCAGCGTGCTATCCTAAGCGCACTTCCAAGTTGGTTAACTATGCTATTTAGCTAGCGCAGCGATCGATAGCTCAGGTTTGACCGCCGCCATCTTTGTTTTTGTTTGATTGATTTGAAACACGCGTTTAAAATTTTGTAGTATTTAAATTTAATTGTATAATTTATTATCACAAGCAATTACCGTAAATAGGTACTTAAAATTATAATAATCAAAAATGAAAATGAATAAAAAATATAAACAAATGTGGCACTAGAATAGAGTTCTGCCACTTTCTTTAAAACCGTTCCACGAACGTCTGACTACTACCACGTTGTTTACCCTGTTAAATGTTTTCGATATAATATTGTAGCACGATAACTCACTCCGAGGCTCACTCACGCTTGTGTGATAACTTGGATAGCACATCTAACTCGATAACACCAACACTGTGACGACCCCTATTGTTTACGCATAGTTTTTATACACAAATAGAGCATAGCATGTCAAGGAGAGAATAAACTAGTTATCATATTATTATATTTATACCAGCAGCAATTACAATATAATACTAAGGTAATACAAAGACCGAAGGATTATCACAGCCTTATATAAAGAGGAAGTGTTGTTTCTAACGCCTGCTTTCAGCATTTCTGCTTTAAGCAACCCTGTCAGCCTGGCGGGGGAAGTGAGTCTGTTTGTTAATTTGAGGCACCCAAAGGGCAGACTCTATCACCTCGGGGAAAGGGGAGTTGACTAACAGGGTGGACCTCCTGATTATAGTGGATTCCGAACCACTTGGGGAACATGGTAAAGTCACACGATTAAATCGGAGGTGACCAGGACTCGACTTATACTGCCAAAGCGCGTTATCATGTCCCACCAGGTTCCCCTGCCAACGCTGTGCACACTACCAAGTTGCCGCAGTTTGAAACATGCTCTGCTCTAATGGAATCAACATGGTAAGGCCGTTGGCTAAATTATAAAGAGGAAGTAGCGGTCATCAGATGCGGAAATGCCGAAGACCAAGCTAGAATAAAGGCAGGAGTAAGGCAAGGCTGCTCATTGCCTCCAATACTGTTCAACTCCTATATACAGTTTGCTCTAGAAGAAATGAGAGAGGCACTCCAAGATACCAGAGGTATAGGGATACAAGGAGAAAAAATTGATATGATCCGTTTTGCTGACGATATAGCATTAACTGCTGATAGTGAACAAGAACTCACCGAAGCACTGAATACAATGAAGGCCGTACTAAGTACCTATAACATGAAGTTAAACGTAGGCAAAACCAAAATTATGGTGATCACCAAGGCGGGGGCTCAAGCAAACGTAACTATCGATGGTGCTGCAATAAATAGCGGAAAATGCTTTCCATACCTAGGCAGCAAAATAACACAAGAAGGAAAGTCATCCCAGTCGAATACACTTAGCCAGACTAGCTTTTAACATAAAGTCAAAGATATTCGAATCTAACAACATCGACTTGGAAATAAGGAAAAGACTTCTCTTAACTCTAGTGTGGAGTGTGCTCTTGTACGGAAGTGAGACATGGTGCATTTACGAACATGACAAAAAAAAGCTAGAAGCCTTTGAGTTGTGGTGCTACAGAAGAATCATGAAAATCCCATGGAGAGACCACATAACCAACGAAGAAGTGCTCCATAGAATAAACGAAAAAAGAGCTATTATGGCCACCATTTCAACAAGAAGAGGCAAATGGATGGGGCATATTCTGAGACACGAAGGGCTCCTCAAGAACATCATTGAGGGTATGGTTGAAGGCACCAACTCAAGAGGGCAACAGAGGAAGGAGTAGAAGATGTCATGAAGGACCTAGGGTGCGCCACCTACAAAGAACTGAAAAGGACCGCACAAAACAGACAAGAGTGGAGGAGAAAAATAAAACATTCTCTGCAAACCAATCCTTAGACTGCAACTCAAGAAGAAGACTATGGTAATACAAATACCAGAAGGCAATGGCCCATGTGCAGTTTGACGTGTTGGTTATTTAAGTATCTAAACAAATAAAAAATAATGCATTTAATATTGATGTCGTTCACTTTTATCTATCAAGAACGTAACACTCGTTCACGAAATTGGATAAGGGCAGAATCGAAAACGCTCCCTATAACGTTATTGTTCACTTTATGTGTCCAATAGGCTACTTGACAGTTCTAACAATAAAATATAAAATATGCTAGATAAGGTACAATAGCTTATAGGTTAACAATATTACTACACAATATTTTTTTTGGTTGGAAAAATGTATATATTAAAAAAGGTTGCTGTGTTTAAAATAAATGTGGATTACAAGTGCCAAAACACCGGCACACATGGGTGATCTTGAAAATAATGGCGTTACATTGTTAGGGAATTAGTACCGGCGGCTACTCCACCATATTACAAACGACCCTATATTTTGCAGTCACGTGACCCTCTTAAATTTAATTTGATTAAAAATTGAATTAAAAAAATTAATTGAAAAATATTAGCTATTAAGTAGGTAGCTTTTTTTACACCTATCACTAACCCCCCCCCCCCCAACGGCGCAAATGTTCGCAAGAATCCCGTGCCTTAAAAAAAAAAAAAAAATCGACACTTAATCGAACTAATCGAATGCGGGTCTCACAGGCCAACGCTCTGATACCTCTATAAAATCCCATTTTCCCACAACGAAAAGCCCAAAAGGTAACCCAATCCTCCTCTCCCAAACTAACAAGGTATAACTGCACTTAAGGGAGATAGGCATCCCTTTATTTTTACCCCCTCCCCCGCCCAAGCGCTGCAGCAGTGGCGGGAGGGCTGGTTTTGTATTCATGACCCGCTGAATATTTTATGGTGACCAGCTTGTGACCGCGTCGCACTTTACACTCTCTCTCACACACGTTCAAACGCCACTGGATAAACATAAGGTAGATAAGCATATTTTATTAATGATAGCTTGTGCTACTTTATGGACAACGGTCTATGTACTACGGAGAGGCCTTCTACAATGTGAAACACATGACATTATATGTATTAGATGTCTTCAAAGTAGCTGAGCTTCTCAGTAATACCTTATGGCAGTGGTCGCATGTAGCCTTTGGCTTTGGTGAAATAAAAGATTAAAGAGTGTACAGCCCGTAGGAAATTGGCAGCCCGAAATTTAATACTTTTATTTTTTATTTAATTAACTAAGCATGTTATTAAAAATTTGGCTCATCAAAGTTGTAGAAGACTACTTCATGCATCATATTATAAGATATTTTTAATTTTCGAAATTGTAGTTTTTTCAGAAACATGCAAATATTTTATAAACAATAACTTTTTACGTACATAATAGATTTTATAAAAATACTACAATTTCGAAAACTAAAAATACCTTATTATATGATGCATGAAGTAGTCTTCTACAACTTTGATGAGCCAAATCTTTAATAACATGCTTAGTGAATTAAATAAAAAATAAAAAGTATTAAATTTCGCGCTGCCACTATCCTACACTGTGTACACTCTTAACAAACAAACAGATTTGGCTCCCCATTTTCCTTGTCTCTTCGGCTAAAAAGCTTGCCGGCCACTGCCTTAGGGTCTCAGAGGCGAAAATCCCTAATCTGTGCCTCTTCCGGGCGAAGATGGAAGCACGGAATGACGAATGCACAGATGGGACCAAGTTTGAGCCGGAATAAGCGAAAAACACAGTCTTTTCGGTGCAGGGTACTCTTTAGTTCTGGGGTTGAGAAACAGGCCCCGAAGGTGGAGGAACTCAATGAAGAGTCAACGGCACAAGGATGCAGAAGGCAACGTGAAACCACGGCATTGCCATTCCATAGTATAGTCACCATGACTACAATTGCCATGATGATGGTCTATCTTTGATAGGTGAGGCATTAGCAGGAGAAGAAGAAAAAATTCAGATTACAGTACTAAGTACTTTCTGTGAAATAGGAATTTATTTATATAAAAAAAACGGACTGTGGAGATGCCCAATTGTATATTAGAAGAAGAGTAAACCATAAAGACTGTTCTGCCTGTCTTTTCCTGCTGTAACCATACCATTGGTCATGGCTTCATGGACATGGCAAAATCAAACCACATGAGAATTTTTCTCTGAATAATCCAAATTATGGCTACATTCTGAAGCCCGTATTCTCTAACATGATGCTTTACAGGGGCTATGTAATCCTGTCCCACTGCAGCAATGGAGATAGTACTGGACTTCCCACCCCTCCATGTTGCAGTGGAAACTTCAGCAGAAATGGCATTACTAGGAGTGGAAGGGCAATTAAGAGAGACTCAGCCTCTCTGACTACGTCTGACCACTGCCTGGATATGCCAAGTGATAGAATCCATCCAAAATACTGTTTTAGGAGGGAATTCGAAACTATATTAGGGACAATGAAAGAATGCTGCGAATCAGCAAGAATTCTCAATAGTCACAGAATCAAGTGGTATACTGATGACTCTAGGCTAGGAAGTACCAAACCAAGAACAGGCCTTGGCGTCTTTGGTCCTGGGGTTAAATATCTGGAGTCTCTTAGGGAGACAACTATAGTCTTGCAGATTCTGCAATGAAGGTGCGGAGGACCTGCGATGCGATGCGATGCAATCGCACGAAGAAGAGCAGCATGCTCGGAAAGCTTGCAGTTACATGTAAAAGACCTACCACTTCTGAATCCCCTCAAGATCCTGGCTCTCGTGAGGGAGATAGGCCTCGAGAAAGTGATGTAGAAGTGATGTAGATACTTTGTTGTAGGGGGCACAATAGGCCAATAGGCTTAAGTGCACACAGGTAACACCTGTACCCCAATTTATATAAAAAAAAAAAATACCAAGACTGTGTTATTACAGTGATATAGCGGTAAGGAAATCTAGAGAACATAGCAATTCATTTCTTTGAATCCCTGATCGCACAGTAAATCGCTGTTACCCGACACAAAAACTTCAACAAAAGAAATTCTAGCAAAATAAATTAACATCGACTGGTGCCAAGAGAAGTTAGAGGGAGAAAAAACGAAGATTTAAAAGTTAAATCCTTTCCAAAAACTTGAGAATGTAGGGAAAGAACTTATAACAGACCCCTCCCCACAGCCCCCCCCCCCTCCCGTTAGAATTCGTGAAGAGCATAACCAACGCGGTAGGGGTAGTTGTCTATGCCACTAAAAACGAATTCGCCACTAGAATAACAAAATAATGTGTATACAACAGCAGCCCTATTATGGCGATTTGCGATTAACGTAACGCCGGGGTTTATTCAATTGTTCAAAACAAATTAGTGCAAAATGCGCGGGAAATTCAAATTGATAAATTAATCCTCGGCTATATTTTTGGTGAGTTTTCAATTTTTCTTCCTTTGTATGTAGGCACATTAATTAAAATTATTATTATATTTAAAAATTGAACCTGTACATTTTAATGGTTATTTGTATTTCCTTCAATTATACAGCAATGCAACCATTCTCTTGTATTCCAATAATTTATTAATTCGCATTTCCCACGCATATTTTAACACCGTCACGTGACACCTTACTAATGGGCTATTGAAAATTAAACCCTAGTATTATATAAGCCCCGGTGATACGTTAATTCCAAATCGCCGTAATAGGGCTGCAGAAATATATCAACAGAAAAGTTTACCGCAGATAGCCTACTAGGTATATTCAAAGTCATTATTACGAGGGTTGATCAAAGTCAGTGGAAAACTTTAACAGTTACAATTTATTTAAAAAAAAAACCATACTATCCCATGTCAGGACATGTAGAGTGGTGGAACGGACTCCAACTTTCACCCGAAAGATTGTTGGTTCGAGTCCCACACTTGCTATATTTTCTGGCCATGCTTCGGAGGGCATGTAAAGCAGGCGGTCCCGGGCTTTCCTAGTTGAGTGTAAGAGAGGGCTTATAGCCCTAACTCCGCTAGGTTGGCTTAGTAATAGGTAGAACAAAAAAAGTCTATATTTATTTATTTTATTTATTTATTTATACCTCATTTTTTCAACTTAGTCCCCTTGTTGATTAATACAGGTGGTCCATCTTCCCTCAAGTTTTTTATACCACCACTTCCAGAACGTTCGGGCGTTTCTGTACTCATTTGACCGGTTCCAAAATTTTGAAACCATTTATACAGTTTAACTGACAGATCAGATTCCCCATAATCATGACTTTTTTGAGTGGTTTTTTTCATTTTTCAAAAAATAATGGTTAATTACGATACGAAATTCCTTATCGTCCATGGTTTACAATAAGCTACAACTCACTGAACTATAAAAATCACTACTGCCAAAAGCCTCGTTAGATTCTGACTATAAGGCTGTGAATTAAGTGCTGCATCCAGAAAAGAAAGCCGAGAAAAACCCGCGATCTATGCTTTTCAAGTCCCCCCCCCCCCCACCAGGATTTTCGAGGAAATAAAACAAATTGATTGAAAAAAATGTATATATATAAACGAATATTTAAAAAATAGCAGTCTTTTTCGAAGAGATTTGTGATTAAAAAAAAAAATTATTGCTATTAATAAAAAAAAATTAAATCAGATTATCGCGAAAATTCGACTATTTTCATGAATTATTTTGGAAATTTTGTAGTTTCAAATTGTTCTTTTGTCAATGTTTATGTTTGAATGTCATACAGTTTTTGGGGTTCTCCTCCATCCGCCCCCTCCCCCGGATTTAACAACTAGAGGTACAACTAGGGGGCCAACACATGGAGTCCTAAGACCTCACACCCCCAGGTATTTTGAAAATTTACGCCTATGAAAATTTCGATAGAAATGTTTTTTGTTTTTTTAATAAAACTTACTAAACGTCCGCAGACTCGGCCATTGTTCAATTTCTACAGTCCCCTTAAAAAACAGCACCTTATGTCATCAGATCTCCAATCTTAAAAAAAAGACTATACAGACAACTCGAAATTTTCATACCATGTTTCAAACTCCGTTTCCCACCCTTAAGTGAACCCCATAAGACCAACAAAAAGACGGGCAATGCCTGCGTAGAATTGACGGGGACTCAAGTTTTCTAAAAGTGGGATATCCATCTTCATCACTGAAGAAGCTAAGAAGACGAGGGTGGGATAAGGAGGAGTATATGGGGGGTAGTTTATCATAGGGACCCCTTCTCAGCCATTAAAAACAAATGTTACTTGTATTTATTGCGGGGAACATAAGAAAATTCGCGCGGGGCTCGCCTTGCTGAGGGAGAGAAGAGGGGGCAGCATGCTGGCAGCTTTCTCAAATATTGTCAATGTGAACCATCTACAGCTTTCTAATTTACTATGTATAAAATGGTTTAGAGTAGAGTTCTATGCAGCCATAGGAAAGTTGGGACATAAGCTTCCCGCCAAAAAATATATATTTGAATTTCTCTCACCATATATGACCAACCAATGAAAGAACCGGTCCGAGTTTACTCGAACATCAGTGGCGGATTTACCAGCAGGCAACTGAGGCAAATGCCTACATGCATACATTAAAGATTTTTTTTTGGCACATTATCTAAAAAAAAAAAAAAAAAATTGAAATAATTGTCACATATTATAAATTATTATTTTATTATTATTATTATTATAAATTATAAAAGATGAGATCAGGAATTCCAGTGAGCAGGAACGATTACAGGATTTAGGAGTGCTGTCTATTGAAACACACCTAACGCAGGCAACAGATTACGATTTAATTATTACAGTTTGCTGAGGTCAAAGCAAAATAAACAAAACATTTTAGTTAATGATAAGAAAGTAGGTTATTTTGATTATAAGCATTTTTTTTAAATAAAAAAATAGTGGTTTATTAGTGAACCCCCCCCCCCTAAACATACAATGATCATTTATGTCCGCGACAAGGGCAGTGCCTATATTCGCACAAAGCCGAATCCGCCCCTGGCGACCATGCTTCCCTATATTCTATGAATGAATTTTTATTTTTTTATGCCCGGAACCAAACTATCAAAATCAGTGGCATAATACGTTTTGTTAACATTACAACGACTACAATATGTGATTTAAAAGATGTCGATGGAGCCGTTTTTTATAAAAAAAAATTGTTTTGTTGTTTTATATTGGTATATCTAAACTATGCAATCGTCCCATCGCTCAATTCAGTGCTTTGGGAAAGTAGATGCAACCGAAAATTAACCCTAGGACAATAGCCAATTATTTTCCATTACTCATAATTATCTACGGTACCAATACCAATAATTGATAGATAGGAAAGTTCACTCGCACCGCTTCATTTTTTATGGCCGAACCGGAACAACTAAAACACTTTTATACCCAAATCGGGGATCAATGGGCCACTAATCCATTGGAATTTTAGATTTTCAAAATTGGAGATGACGATCCATCGTTCTAAACAAAACTTGAAAGAGAATCATGTATGGGTAAATAAATCAGGCAAAAAATGTAACAAAGAAAGATAGAAAATGGTCTTTCTTTTCTATATCGGCGAATTACACATAATAAATAATACAATGTTATAAGTACAATTATTAATTTAACTAAAAGAAAGTAAAAAAATTAAGACTAATTTAATTTTTTTCAATTTTTTTTTTTCAATGTAAGTATATAAAATACAATAGTTTTAAAGATTAGATATTACATTTATTTTATTTTACTTTATCTTATGTAAAAAGGGGACAGCACAGGACTTGTCCTTTGGACTCCCTTTCCAAATGTAATTATATTGTAATTTGAATTGTATACTTGAAGAAAAATAAAAGTTACTTCTTATTATTATTATTTACTTTACAATAATTACTTTTACTTTAATTTATAATTTTAAATGGTATGAAACTGATTTAAAATTAAAACTTCTTTGCTAACACAGACGTGAAATAGAAAACATGTTGCATCATCTATAGCGTTTACTGTGCGAGCCCCCGACAAGCTTATTAAGTTGGGGGCCCACAGGATTTTTGTATTACAAGGGTATAATTGATTATATTTATAAAGATATACCGAAGAGTACCGGCCGAAGAAGAAGAAAAGTAGATGATTATTATTATTATTTACACACCATACATACACCTAAATTAGTCGTGGCAAGCACCCTTAAACTTCTTTAAACGTTTATAATTTCTGATTGGGTCCGGAAGAGAGTTCCAAAGCCTCACCGCCTTCACAGAAAAGGAAAAAGAGAAGGCCTGGGATGTAGACCGATGGAATTACATAATTCCATAAATCCAAAACCGGGGCAGCCGGTCCATAGGCTAAATGCAAATGAATGTAAGCAACAACAACAAAAAAAAGCTATCAGCACATGAATAATTTTCATCATTAGCCTCAGCAGCGATTATATGCGGCCAAGCTTTGGCAGGCGCTACGATTTGAGTTGTTATAGGTTTATTAGAAGGGGTGGGGGGGGGGGGGTGTGCGTGTCACCAAATGAACTTCCCCTTTAATTATGGACTTAGCATATAATTATACTCGCCCCCCGATATTTCTTTTTTGTTCCGTGTGACATGTCTAACTGCCTATGCCGTTATTGAGTCATGCAAAATGCAAAGCTTCTTTATTGATATAATTATTAAGACTTTCACGGCCGGTGTTACATATATAGAAGCTGAAGAATCTGAGAGCGTACGTTTCGGCAACATCCGCGGTCGACATCTTCAGTGACACTGTGATGTAGACTAGTAATATTGCGTATCCGCAGCTCTCGGGCTTTCTGAGCAAAAGTGGTAACAGAAATCTTCAGCGCGATTATTGTTGTGTTTGCGCTCTTTAATCGCTGTAGAGCCGCCCTAAGTATATATGTAAAGTACGACCACCCAAATCTGTGGGAGATGGGTTCAACCGGCTACTTAGCGTTGCCAAATTACACCAAATCTAGCACCACCTTCTTCTATAAAGCTATTCAGTTCTACAACGAATGCAAACGTGTCAATGTAGAAGCTAAATCAAGAAAATCAATAGGACATTTTGTTGCTGATTTTATGAAATACCTACCAGCTTGACTCCCATTACTAGATTGTTTGTTTGTGCATGTTGTTGTTTTTGTTCGTATAATAATAATAATAATAATAATAATAATAATAATCGCCTTTAATTAAAAAAAAAAAAAAAACAATGTTCGCAGCGAATATTAGGGCCAAAGGCCCTCGCTTACAATTAACTGCTTAAAAAAGAAATTATGATAAACTTTATAAGTAATAATCTCATTCACACACACATTCACACTCATTCATACAGCCATTCCAGCTCACTCACACTCACAGTTTCACGACACGCACTAATTCACTCACTATACGTAGGGTAATTTAAGTTAGGACATTGGGTGTTTCCCCACGCGCCATTAGGCTTGGGGACGCCCTGATTATGGCAAAAATGTGTACATGTTCGGAAAAAGAAAGAAATTATTATTATTATTAATATAATTCCAGGTCGGGGCAATTTTTTTTTCGTTCCGTTGGTGACATTTTTACAGTTGTTATAAATACATCAGTATAATATTAAATTCAAATATTAATTTTAGTATTAATAAAAATGTGTGCATGAAAAAAGAAGCCAACAGCACATGGCGTTCCCGCAAGCGGTCACCCATCCAAGTACTAACCATGTCCGATGTTGTTTAACCACGGTGAACGAGAAACGGTGTGTTCAACATGGTATAGCTGATGGCAAGACAGTTCAAGACTACGCCATAATCACATTATTGAACGAAATAAGTAAAAAAAAAAAAAAACTATTTGTCAATTTCAGATAACATTTTAGTTTTTTAGTCAGCAAACACAAGGCACGGGGAGGGGGGGGGGGGGGTCGGAGAGATGGGGAGTTCCTGAATGGGCAAAAGGGATGGGATAGCGGAAGTCGTTAGAACGTTTGTTGGCGTTGCAGACGCGACGGTGAAAAGAGAAAGAACAAAGCAAGTTTTCAACATGGCGCTTTTGCTTCAACTGTTGGCAATACTTGTTTTCTCCCATCCCTACTGCATCCAAATTTAACTGTTTTTCTTTGTGTGATTTCATGATTTATCGCTATTGTTACCAAAGAATAAAACATTGTGTATTTAAATGGGAGCCAACATGATTGTTTCTATGTCAACGAATTGGGGGGGGGGGGGGGTCGTGAATGCAATTCTTTTTTTAGTAATTATCTTTTTCCGCGCCATAGAGGGGGGCGTGGAGTTGGCAGGACGGCACTGGCGCTTCTAAAGGCGCGATCCATTCTATTTAACTTTAGTTGCGTTTAGTAATGTACACTAATCAGCAGCGTAAATAAGGAGAGGCCCAGAAAGCCAGGTCTAATATATAATAGGGCTATAAAGCCCTCTCTTACACTCAACTAGGAAGGCCCGGGACCGCCTGCTTTACATGCCCTCCGAAGCATGGCCAGACAATGTAACCAGTATGGAATAGAATATTTGAATATAATAGAAAACATCCGTATTGATTAATTTTGAATACAATAGACGTCCAAATAACATTTAACTATAACATAACTCTTCTTTAGTTTCAATCTAGCGATTGGTTTGCAGCCAATCTTTCCACCTCCTTCTCCACTCCTCCCTGTCTTGGGCCGTTCTCTTGAGTTCCAAGTAGATTCCGCATCTCATATCTTTCTTGAGGTCTTCTGCGTCTTCCATGGTCGCCTCTTGTATTGGTGCCTTCGATTGTGCCTTCTATAATGGTGCTTAGGAATCCTTTTTGTCTGATCAGGTGACCAATCCATTTTGCTCTTAAATTTTGCTCTATAAAGCATATTATATACCAAACATACAGTGAGCGATAAGCAGTTTTGTTTTGTGGGTGAATTAAAAAAAAGAAGTGAATTCAACAAGAAGTTGATAAGGCGGCAATTCCACCGGCGAATTTACTTCATTTGTGATTTAAGACTTTTTGTTTGTTTTGTTTTAAGGAGACTATTTTGTAGATACTTAACATATCTATATATATAAATTAAGTTATAATATGGTAGCAGACATCATTAAAGCTGGCCATTCACGAGGGCTCCAAACGGACTTGCGCCAAGTCAAATGGCGCGTCCTGTTCTATTTGGCGCCATCTAGAGGGGTCATCACGACTACGCTGCACCAGACGCTCCAAATATTTCAAATTGTACAGTGTAAAAGTACCTCTTCCATATCGCCACACTGTACAATTTGAAAGATTTGGAGCGACTGGTTCAGCGTAATCGTGATGACCCCTCTAAATGGCGCTAACGCCAAATGGAACAGGACGCACCATTTGGCTTGGCGCGAGTCCGTTTGGAGCCCTCGTGAATGGCCAGCTTAATAAGTCTCTACCATATTATAACTTAATTTATAATAGATAAGTTAAGTATATCTACATAATAGTCTCCTTTAAACAAAACCAAAGAACCGGTCCGAGTTTACTTTATAATTTTACGGTAAATAATTTTCCTACGGTTAAATTTCGGATATCTCGGGGGGGGGGGGGTGTTCACCTGACGTCACTGGAGGTGAGGTAACCTCAATATATTTAAAACACATTACAACACAGTAATAATGGCAGGGCAGGCAATGCATTTCAGCGTGAAGTTTCTATCATTTTTTAAAAAAAAAATTTTTTGCGCAAAAGCAAATAGGTTTTTGGGAAAGCCAACTGTCCGGTTTCGTTACTCAACTTAACACCTAAAACATGCCTGAAGGTAGAAATCATCGATAGAAAAGTTTCGCAGAAATATTATTTTTTAGTCATTTTTCATTAAAATTAAGTTATTTTTATTTTTTTACTCCCAGAAGCAAACTATCAAGGGGTAAGCGACCCCCCGCATTTTATCAACATTAAGAACAACTTGAATATATGTGAATTTAAAAGAAATCGTTGGAGCCGTTTTTGAGAATGAAACCCCCCAAATTGAGTTAGCCCCAAATAAAAAAAATGGTCTCGAGGTATGATTTTTGTGAACTTACATGCCGAATTTCATAAAAATCGACCGAGTAGTTTGCCCGGAAATCGATGCACAGACAGACAGACAGACAGACAGACAGAGAGACAGACAGACATTTCGTAAAAACCACTTTTTTGGGTTCCTGGGACCTGAAAACGTGTAAATCCGTTGAAATCTCGGAATCGAAAATTTCGACCATCACAAAGCTTTCCTTATACTACGTATAAATTGGAAAGCAAAAAATCACAAATGAAGGAAAATCGCCGGTGGAATTGCCACCTAAGTAAAAAGTTGACAACAAGAGGCGATCTAGTCTAGCTCACCCCCCCCCCCCCCACTATTTTACATATACGCCACTGACAAGTCTAATCCGCGCCATTACCAAAAATTCAAATTGAGAACGTATTTCATTCTGATTTTCCTGCTATCAGCACTTCAGTTCTTAAGCAACCCTATGTCAGCATGGCGGGGGAGTGAGTCTGTTCATTAACTTGAGGCACCCTAAGGATAGACTTCTTCACCTCGGGGAGAAGAGAAGTTGACTGACAGGGTGGACCCCCTGATTGTATAGTGGAATCCGGACCACTTGGGGAACATAGTAAAGTCACACGATTAATTCGGAAGTGACCAGGACTCGACACGCACTTGATTGATAGTCACAGCGCGCTATCATGTTCCTCTGCCAACACTGTGCACACTACCAAGTTTCTCCAGTTTTTAACAGGCTCTGTTCTGGTGGATTAAACTTGGTATGACCGTTAACGCACTAGAACAAGAAATACTCTAAACGAAAATGCATGCTGTCCTCGATTTCACCATGTGAATACGCTTTTGTGGTGTCAAAACGATAGAAAACGCTTAACGCGAGCAGCATACGCAGTACCGTATTAGGTGGAAAGTTCTCATTCTAGAATTCCCAGACTTCGACACCCCAAACAAGTAACATACGCCCACTCCCCCCCCCCCCCCCCGTCACATCCCCTAGTGTCGTTCTAAAAATGACAATTCCCTTTCTCTCCAATCTTCTTCAGCAATGTACGACAACTGTGTTCTACTAGTTTTTTTTTTCATTTTATAATAAATGAAAGACGTGACTGGTTAATAAAAAAATATTATCTGTCCAAAATAGGTACTGTACATACATTACATCGAAATAGCCGGAAAAGTCTGACCTTCCCGCCCAAAACTGTCGAGCCTCCAACCTCAATTATTCGCATACAAACAATTCAATAATGAATGTATCCGAATAACCTCTTCAGTCGCCTCTGTAGTTAGGCGGGGTTTCCACCGACCGGCTAGGGCTAAATACAAATACGGTGACGTGGTAGCAGATATCATTATAAAGGCGGGGTTTCCACCGACCTCGCATTGTAGAGTGCAAATGACATTGACGGAAATGTTTGTTTTACTCTATGCCATAGTTAAAATTGATCAATGATCATAGAGTAAAATCACAAACAAACTAACTAAAATTAAAAAATGGCGTCATGGGATATGTTAATTACTAACATTTTAATAGATTTCTAGAAGAAGAAAAACAAACATTTTCGTCAATGTCATTTGCATTCTGCAATGCAAAGTCGGTGGAAACCTCGCCTAAGTCTTGAACGTTTGTTACCACGTCACCGTATTTGTATTTAGCCCTAGCCGGTCGGTGGAAACCGCGCCTTACGCCAGGCTTCTGATCGCATGGTGTGTAGAGACTTGCACAAGTACGAACAAGCTACCACTATCCCATCGAAGTCCTAGAACTAGTATAGTTCTCTAAAAACAGAACCCTGTGAACCACTAAAGTCTGTACATATTTAGTTGCATCTTACATATCTTAAAGCCTGAGGTGTGGGGGACATTTAAACAAAACGGGGACACCCACACCTACAACACGAGGCAACGGGGAGACCTTGTAAGGCCAGCGCCACGCACAGCCAAGTGTGAGCGACTGGATCCTATACTACAAGGTATCGCCTACCTTAGAAAACTCTCGATTGAACTGAGAGCGGCGAGAAATGCTACTAACTTCCCTAAATTGCTTAGAAACCATCTCTTAGAGAAAGCTTTCTACACTGTCACTGAGGCACTAGCACAATAACAATGACAGAACTACCTGATTTTGACGATATTCTGACGATTTTATCTTATACTTGACATGTATTGTATAATTAAAAAAAAATATTGTATACTTTTTTCATGTAATAAAATATATATAGTACTTTACTTTGATTCTTTGGACAACTCCTTTCATGACTCCAATCGATTAGAACGTTAAGTTAACGTTGAAGAGTCAAGTTTAGAGAGTCCAAACTTGGCTATATACTGCCCATTTGGACTTTAATATTTAAAAACATTTCTAAGGGGGTGTGCCCCAGCGGACCCCCTACTTGTATGGGCCATTCCATGCCCACATCCCCCAGAATTTCGCTCCAAAAATGCCCTGGCTTTCACAATTCCGTAAATGGTCACCTTAGACTACAACACGCTGTTTAGCGCGGGATATACAAGTATATCGTAGATTTAACTATAGCGACGACTGGACGCCATAACTCTTAACAATAAAATAACAATTACGGGTGAAATAACTATGGTTTAGCCCAAACACTTGGTACTTAAAAACTAGCCGCAAGCCAGACCAGCTTCCAGCTGCAATGCGGAGCCACTTAATAATATAACTCCACAATTTATGGCAGATCAAACACTTCTTCGGCCATAAACAAGGTACTGTAGGCACGCAACATAAAAATAGCTAGCAACGTGCTGTTTTACAATTGAATGCGTGGCTTCTTAGTTTGTAATTTTGCAACTGAGTTGGTACTACGCTTACGAGATAAAATATTAGTAATCTACGTAAAACCACTGACGATGTTAGCTGCAGATGTTGACGAAACGTTTGGAAGTACATTTTCGATCGACCACGGCGCATTAGTCCTGGATTCTACTGCTTCATTATTCTGGCTCCGGCGTGAAAGCCATTGTAATTATACTGACCATCTCCCCCGGAAAAAAGTGCCTAAGAAAGTTGTCACTTAAAAAGTAAATGTAATAATAAAGCAAAAATTAATAGTTACCATTTTTTTTTTCTTCTTCTCCGGCCGGTACTCCCCTGCGCCGAAGGAATATATTTATAAATTAACAATTATACCCTTATAATACAAATAACCTGTGGGCCCCCAAGTTAATCAACTTGTCGGGGGCTCGCACAGTAAACGCTGTAGGTAGATGATGCAACATGTTTTCTATTTCACGTCTGTGTTAGCAAAAAAAAAACTTAGTTTTAATTTCAAATCAGTTTAATTCATACCATTTAAAATTGTAAGTTAACGTAAAGAGTAATTATAAGTAAAGTAACAATAATTAAAGTAAAAAAGTAAAGAAATAATAATAATAATAATAATAATAATAAATAAATTAATGTAAACCATAACTTAAAAGAACCGGTACGAGCGAGCCAGTAGGCCTACGTATTTATAAAAATAAAAAATAAAAATAGCTGACCATAAAATTATAAAGCTGTGCTTTCATATCAACTTAACTGTAACTATTAATAACAATTTCTAAAATTTATGTATGAACATGTAAAAATAAGCCGACTATTGTCCTTGTTTTTTTTTTTTTTTTATTATTAATCATAACGCAACGCCCTTTGGGGCTTACGCGTTGTATGTTTATGTGTTGCAATGCTGTGGTTTTGAATGGGGTTGGAGTGGTGTACACTATTGTTTTTTCGGCAAACTGCTACAAGCGCGCTGGACAACGAGTTGCCCAGGTACCGTCTACAACAGTTTGCCTTTGTCTATTGTTCGATTTTTTGGTTTAATTGGGTTTCACATATTTTTAAAGATAGTTGACTGAAATAGAAACGGGAGCGTGTGTTGGCGTAAAGTAGTTGTATCTTGTCCTTGTTACATTATACTAGTATTACTGCAGTGATCATGTACAAGGCTCCAAGTTTCTTTTGCGTAAAAAATAAAATAAAAGAAATAGGCCTACTCAAAAATTACACACAAGTATAGTACTAAGTATAGTACTAAGACGTATATAAATATAAGTAGATAAAATTGTTCAATGAGGTTCTGTAGGGACAGTTTTGGTCACTAGGTTCGCTGACGACAAACCGATATCCATATTATTCAAAATGGCCGCCGTTTGCATGTGAAAACTAAGCTCTTAGCATCTAATTAATTCTTTTAATATTTTTTATAATATTTTTACTATGCCTGGACCTTCTTTCGCTGCATATAATTTAATATATATATTTTCCATGCTTTATAGAAAAATATCACTTTAAAATAATACGTAATTAAAAATCATTTTAAAATAGTATTGAGGCTTATGGGAAAATCAACGCTTTGATATCATTGCAACTGGTGCTGCCATCTACAAGATGACGCCACAAATGAACCCCATTTCAGCTGCGTTTCATTATTCACTGATCAATGACACAATTGAAAAATCTAGAATGGGCAGAGATATTATAATACGATAAATACTAATATTGACATGGTGTGCAATGCATTAGGGTATTGATTATCCATAATTTATTCAAAAAACTTTTTTTTCTTTAAAATAGAAACATTACTTCGGAACGCAACCGGTTCAGTTTTATTAGTACAATTATGGCGATTTGGGATTAATATAATACTAATAATATAATCTTCTTCTTCTTCTTCGGCCGGTACTCCCCTACGCCGAAGGAATATATTTAAAATAAGGTAAACAAAACTTGTATAATACAAATAACCTGTGGGCCCCCAAGATAATCAACTTGTCGGGGGCTCGCACAGTAAACGCTATAGATGATGCAACATGTTTTCTATTTCACGTTTGTGTTCTTTTTTTTTTTTTTTTTTCCTTGGCCAGTAACCCCGGACAAGGTGCATAGGCTATATTGAAAAAAAACAATATGTATAATAGTATAATTTATTATCACGCTCAAGCTTCCGCTTTTCGAGCGATCTTAGTGCAGTGGCACTGCAAAAATAATAATAATAATAATAATAATAATAATAATAATAATAATAATAATAATTTATTCAATTGCTTTAAACAAATGAGTGCAAATTGAGCGGGAAACTGAAATTAATCCTCAGCTATATTTTGGGTGAATTTTCAATATTTTCACCCTTAGACATTAATTAAAATTCTTAAAATATTTAAAAATTCAACCAGTACATTTTAATGTTTATTAGTATTTCCTTCAATTATAAAACAATGCAAACATTCTCTTGTACTCCAATAATTTATTAATTTGAATTTCCCGCACATATTTAAACACCGTCACGTGGCACACTATGTAGTGCGGTATTCAAAAATAAACCCCGTTATTAGGATTATCACAAATCACCATAATAGTGCTGCTGATCAAGTAAGGATGCAGGGAACCACTCTTAAACTCAGAAGCAAAAGCGATCCTTTCTGAAAAAAAAATCATCTAAAACAAATACTGAAGTCAAAAAGAAAAAAAAAAGGCAAAGAGCAATCGAAAGCACTTGACTTAGCAAGCAACGTCATCGAACGATCTCATCATACACAAGACAACACAAGGAATAAGACCGCTGCAACAACAAGTAAAACAGGCCCATTTTCCAGCTCACATCTGACACAACGGACAACAGTGTCGCAAAAAAAGACAAATAAAAATGGCCGCCTTAAGAACGTACTCCAGCATTTAAACTCTTGTAACAATTTAATGAGCATTTCCAAGAGTTTTTTTAATATCTCAGGCTGCTGTCGCGTCAAGTGCGATTTCAACTCCCCGGACAAATTGTTTTCTTCAAGCATCCACTCCTCATTTATCGCTGCAGGGGGGGGGGGTGTTGAGTGGATGACGGGTGAAGTGGGGGTTGAAGAAGAGAGGGAAAAGTGGGGAGGGGGGGGGGAGGAATCCAATTTAGTATCAGAAAAGGCATCAAATTGTTACCTGCTTCAGACACCTTGTTAATTAGAAATAGGACGGTCGTCAGATTACTAATATACGATCAAGAGCGTCTCCGGTTTCCTTTGTCTTTAATACGTTTCTGCATGTATGTAGTGTAGTGGAAATAAGAGAGTTCTATACCGCTACTTCGGAAGAAAAAGGACACAACTCTAAATCTATCAATATGCAGAAATTGAAGTTAACGTTTTTTTAAATAATGAATTGCCTGACAGTTCTGCCAAATACAACTGCCCTCGCATGGGAGAAGTATTCAAACTGCATTAACGCCGTTTTTCCAACAAAATACTGATTTTTTAAATATATTATAGCATTATTAACACGAAATTGACAATTTTTAGTTGTGTCTTTTTTCTTCCGAAGTAGCGATATATAATTTTTTTTTTTTTTTTTTTTTTTCCTAACTGGTTACTCCACCAGCTAGGGGATTATATTAATTCAAAATAAAAATAGACTAATTACAATTCACGACCACCCCAAAGCTTCCGCTTGTCGGGGGTGGCGTCTTCTTCACTAAATGTTGCAACTTTTTAATAATAATAATAATAATAATAATATCGTCTTTATTAGCTGCGTAGTTAGGGTCAATAGCCATTTCTTACTCTTAACTGCCTTATAGTCATATAGGAGAGATGGAATACACTCTTCCCGCCAAAAGTTAATAGTCTTCTAAGGGCGAAAGCGGGGTCGGTGATTTGTGCAGAAATATGCACTTGAATAGTTCAACATATTATCATTTAAAAGGGAAGGAGAAATCGCCACCCGTCGGTGCTTTTACGCATTCTCCCTATCGCCCGATCATGGCGACTTGGGATTAATACAATACCGGGGTTTATTCAATTGTTTTAAACATTATGAGTGCAAAATGCGCGGGAAATTGAAAATGATAAAATTAATTTTTTTGAGAATTTTCCATTTTTTCACCCTAAGACGTAGACACATTAATTAAAGTTATAATTATATTACAAAATTCTACCTGTACATTTTTCTGTTTACTAGTCTTTCCTTCAATTATTAAGCAACGCAACCATTCTCTTGTATTTTAGTAATTTATTAATTTGAATTTCTCGCACATATTTTAACACCGTCACGTGACACCTTACTGCTGTGGCACTATAAAATAAATCCCGGTATTATAATAATAACAAATCGCCATGATCGGGCCGCTGATCGGCTGTGGCCGATTTCTTTAAATTTCTGGGGGCCCTTGCCTGTCACCCTTCTTATGACCAACATTTTTAGCGTTTGTTCTTAACTAATAGGCATATGCATGGACTCTGAAGGAGAGGACATTTTTATTTTTTGCAGAAACCAGTTGCACATATATATTTTATAAGCGCTAATTAAATTGGCATGAAGTATGAAGGATAAACATTGTACCGAAGAAATGAGTTGCCTATTAGCAAAAGCAATCCTTTCCACCAAGGTAGATTTTTCAGAAATCGCAAAAAACTGCTGTGCCGCAACGCCGTGAGGTATAACATTACAGTTTTTAAAGCTAATTTTAACAGTATTAGAATTGCTTTTGCGTCTCAATATCTGATTCATCGGATAGAGTATTGAAAAATAAAAAAAAATGGCGTGAATATCTCAAAACTGAAAAAAAAATGGAGAGGATTGCTTTTGCTAATAGGCAACTCAAATGTGAAATTGGGCTAAAGATTGTTTTACTAACGAACTGCGAATTAAATTGGACCACCTCCAACGCCGGTCAACTGAACAAGTAGACCAGGGTGGAATCGTACTTTTCTAGATTTCACCAACGAGGAACGCGCCTACAGTACAGATATATAAATATTTATTTCTGTTAAGATCGATCAAAAGTGGGACGAATGTAGCCCAACTGTTTTAGACGGTCCCTGGGCCACATCATTGCATAATGCCCAGTACTCTCCTGATGACAGTTTCCTTACCAAATCGTATTAAACAGGTAAACACCCAAGAAAGCATAAAAAACTTCCTAGCAGTAAATACTGTTTTCATTAAGAGGTTCCCCCAGACAAAGCCTTTCAAACCCAAACCTAGACAAATCTATAGTCTTATATTCACCATCCAAAATTAGCTCCATAATTGCTCTACCGACAGCTGGTGTATGTTGAATACCATGACCACAAAAACCCGCAGCAATAAATAAATTATGATAATACGGGTGATTGCCAATTATGCCATTCTCGTCCATTGTGTTATACTCTTTAAAACCAGCCCAACCCGATTTCACTTCTGCCCCTCTGAACGCAGGAACCCGATGCTCAAGAATTGGCCGAATGTTCGAGTCGAAAAAATCGTAGTCAACGTCTAAATTATCCGTCGACGGCTCGTCTTCCAAGCTTGGAGTCATTCCCACAACAAAACTGGACCCAATACCTTCTTTACGAAAGTACGCCCCCGAAGCATCGACGACTAATGGTGTATCCACACAAGGGCCTTCCGGGGAGTCCAACAAATAGACGAACCTTTTTCTGGGCTCCACCGGCAACGGAATACTTAAAAGACCCTCCCCCTCTCCAAGCCTCGCCATGCTTCCAATGTTTCCCGACTCGGCACCAGCCGCGATAATACAAAACCCAAACTTAATCGTCTGAAAGTCCCCACTAAGCAACTGAACTACAGCCCTATTTAGTTGTTCATACTTCCCATTTTCCGAAGGCGGAATTATATTCGGCTGATCGGCGAATTCGAATCCAACTAAAGCTCCTTCGATAAATTCCGCACCGAGATTAATACTTTTTCGTTTAAATGCATTGACGAGAGACAGGGGATCGAAACAGCCTGCGGATTCCAAACCCAAACAACCGAGTTCAATCCCAGAGGTGTTCAACCAAGGAAATTGTTGTTTTATTTTGTCAGGAGTTAGTAAAATATTTCGTGCGCCCAATTTTGACTGGAGCTCTGCGTTGGCTTTTAAACTAGCAGCTTCGGCTTCCGACGCTAACATTAGATGTCCGTATGGTCGAAATTGCACGTCAGGAGCAGGAAAATCATCTACAGCAAGGTGTTTCCTTACATTTTGAAGGAATTCCGCTCCGAATAAAGACATTAAAATATTTTCTGGAAGAGAAAACTGCTGGTGCAAAGCTCCTCTTGATAAGCTACTTGCAGTTTCGGTGCTAGCGGAGTCTTTTTCCAAAATTGTAACATGCATTCCGTTAGGCGCCCGCTGTTTCAGCCAGTAAGCTATTGAAGAACCTGTAGCTCCACCACCAATAATCAATACGTCAGTGTGCGTGGGGAAAAATTGGGATTTCAAATCGTGGCTAAGTTCTGCTTCGAAACCCATAAATCTTTTGAGTTTGTGTCCCAACATTCTAAAATCATTCTTGAAAATCTTGGCTGTTCTCTTAAACGGGTCTTCTTTCTTTAGAGCTTCACTGTATTCCACTTTCATTGCTATTTCCAGCGATTTCGAGCATTTGAATGTTTTCGCCGGATCAAAATCGTTTTTCTCAATATCGAGTCTTGTAGTCGTCGATAACCTTTTCATTTCGAGTCTTCGTTTCGGTATCGCATTGAGGAAAATCCGTCCATACATTTTTTAGGCAGCAACGTTTGCTCGCTGCAATTAAATTTTCAAGTAGAATCATGCTATATGAACTGTATTTACGTTCATGAAGTTTGGTATACTTATAGTATGTTGTTTAAGGTCTTTTATTTTTGTTTATGACGGTGCCAAACGCATGTTTTTATGTAACCAATAAAAGACTGTGGATAACGAAGATTGTAAGCAAATCCGTGCATATTGTGCGCCTAATTATAGTTATAAATAGGGGTCGGACATGTAGAGTAGTAGTACTGACTCCGACTTTCACCCGAATGGTTTTTGGTTCAAGTCTTACACTTGCTAAATTTTCTGGCCATGCTTTGGAGGGCATGTAAAGCAGGCGGTCCCGTGACATCTTAGTTGAGTGCAAGGGAGGGCTTTATAGCCGTATCACCGCAAGGTTGGCTTAGTAATAGAACAAAAAGTCAATATTTATTCGTTTCTGCTATAGATATGTTTTTTTTACATTTTAGATACTTCCAGTCACGTCTAATTCAGAGCATGCGTTAGGCGCTTCCAAGTTATAATAAATCCCGTCTTGGCTGCAAGACGGGCTCTGAGAGGTCAAAAGAAAACGTTTCAACTGCCTGAAGCACTGATTGGTTGAAGACGTGATATTAAAAAATATACTTGGCGGGATATGTCCCATCTCTCTTATAGAAAAAGAAAAAGCCTCACTTTCACAGTTCACGTAGATTCATTAAATATCTAGGCTTGTTGATGTACTGTATCCATGTTTATAACTCGGGGTTGGCGGCGAAGATTGTACGTACTGTAGGATCAGTGATTTTAGTGGCATTGGGTAAAGGTATAGTTTAGCTACCCCTAATAAAATAACAAAATTTGGTTCAATATCGTTGATTTAGCTTTAAAGAAACCCATTTCCGAAAGAATTAAAAGTGGGAAAAGTATAGTTTTTGAGTTACAGCCCAATTTAGTTCGTATTTTTGCATGGGCAGGTATAGGGACAAATTGCTCATGATTTTTTTTATGGAAGCAACATTGTCAGAGGCATGAATTCCCTTGCAAATGGGATGTTTTCCTTCCATATTAAAAGCATTTTCATTCGACTTTTGATACAGCGGGGTAGCTAGCCTACACCTTTACCGGGCATTGTAGGCCTAACATTCGTTAGCTTTGTTTACAATTTGAAATAAAATCAAGTAGCCTACATCTAGGTCTACAGGTGCTTCTTATTCAGAAGAAACGGTTTGGTTGGGTTGAACCAGCTATTTCCCATTTCAGTCACACGACGTCAAACTGCCTTCTCGTCAAAGATTGGAAACTTTTCTGTTAACGGCTTATGATTATGATAAGCATTGGCTATAACCAGCAGAATTAGTTACCAGATTTTGGTGGCGGACTAGCCACTGGAAAGCCGGGTTTAAAAATATCATAATTCATAAGGTCGATAGACCTTGGTAGGATACAAATGGGCGGCTTCGCGGAAATAGTAATGTTAATTTTAATTGGCCATGCATTGCTGCAAAACTACGTAATGCAAATAGATAAATACAAATTAATTGCGGCTGTAGTGTATAGTTTACCCATTGCAAGGCTATGACCAGTCTGTTGCCAACCTCATACAGCAATGAGAGACGATGAATGACACTGTTGATTTGTTAATTTCACACTAAATGAACCAAAAGTCCACAGCGCCCAAACAAACAAATGGTAGGCCATCTCGTTATGCAGTAGGCTACCTACTCGTATCAACCATTACTATGTAATTAACTTATACAGACTAGAACATAGCAGCGGAAAAGGAAACCAAAACAACCTTATGTCATAGATAAGCAACAAAACTTACCCTTATCGGTATATGGTAGACCGTGCAAAATAACAACATCCACTGGAAATCCGTCACCAACACTTAAGATCAGCACAGAACACAGCAGATACTGACGTTCAACTCTTAGCCAACGTAAATACCAAGAAAATATTCGAAAAAATACCGAAATGCAGCTGCAATGTGCATTAAAAAAATAGTAAACAATTTGATATTTGAATGGCAGGCTTGAAAATGTCACTCAAATGGCTGCGGACCTCCCACTAAAGATCATCAATTATTAATGAGAAATTAAGGCCTCTACGATAATATATAGATACCATTATTAATAATATTAATTTAAATTATACTGAAATATTTTAAAACTAAGCCAAATTTGATTTTGTATTTTAATTTTAAGTTTTTAATTAAGGAAATAAAACTTTTGGCGCTGAATTTAAATGCGCATACGACTTTCTCGAAAAAAAAGAATAAACCTTATTCTAGCAAGGGACTAACATTAACTATTTTTCTGCTTTCTCTGAAAAATGCTATTAATTTATTTTAATCTTTCATATTAAAATATAATAAAATGTATTATTATTATTATTTTTTTACTCATTTTAAAAGGCGGTGATGGTTATCATTAACAGGCGGTGAATGGAGGAGTCTAAATTTTGTAAACAAAAATTATGAAATTCGTCACAAATCTCTCAAAATTAAATATTTTTAGCAATCTTTAGAATATTAATCATTATGTGGAAGTGCCATAAATGTGGAAAGCCAGTTTACTTTGGTAATACACGTTATTTTATTATACTAATACCAATAAAGTACTCCTATCAATGTAAAGATAAGCAAACATCAATCGTGACTGACAAATTATGTTTTTAAATTATATTTTGTAATTTTAGCTCCCAATTTATTGTTGCTACGCAATTTGCAAGGATAGGGTAAGCGGAATATTTGGTTCGGTAATCTGTTTTCCCTGAAATTATTGGAATTTGGGAGCTTTGTAGCAGCGTTATCAAAAAGTTGCATTATAAACATGTCATTAGGATACCAGACATGTTGCCCATCGTAAATGTGTTCGTGAGGCCTTTAACTTAATGGATAATTACAATAAAGCATCAGGGCCAAGCCGGCTAAGCATAGTTTGGGGTCCAAGTAGCAATACAACGCGGTCACTAATTTGTATTAGTCATAACAATGCTCGTCAACAAATTTATAACAACTTAGATCTATTTAAGTTAAGAGTCCAATTTGGTGTAGCAAAGGGCCACACTCACAACACTTAGAAATGTTTTCGTGAGGAATACTGGAGAGTGGGAGACATCGTATCTGTCACTAAATTATCATGTCTGGACGTGGAAAGGGTGGAAAAGTTAAGGGGAAGTCAAAATCCCGTTCAAGCCGTGCAGGTCTTCAGTTCCCCGTGGGCCGTATACGCCGATTGCTGCGCAAGGGAAATTATGCTGAACGTGTCGGAGCTGGAGCCCCTGTTTACCTGGCTGCTGTCATGGAGTATTTGGCTGCTGAAGTCCTCGAGTTGGCAGGCAATGCTGCTCGTGACAACAAGTAGACTCGTATTATCCCGCGACATATGCAGCTGACCATCCGAAATGACGAAGAATTGAACAAGCTACTGTCTGGCGTCACAATTGCCCAGGGTGGTGTATTGCCCAACATTCAGGCAGTTCTCCTGCCCAAGAAGACAGAGAAGAAGACTTAAATAAGCCCCGTCGTCATTGTCCATCGAACTATTCGAAATAAAATAAAAACTCAACTCAAAAAGACACTCAACCAATGCAAAACGACACCGTCCAGTAAAATAGGGATTTAATTATTTTGGACGGCACCGCTGGTCGTTGTTAGATTTCTATATAAGAGAGATAAAAAGAGATCAAATATATGTGGTTTTAGTAATATAATGTATTGCCTGTTGCAATTTTTCCATCATTAAAATCAATCAACTGCACATGTGATTATATTATATTTTATTTCATTGAGTTATGTGAGCTTTTACCTGTTATCTTTAGCGGAAAGAAAACAGAGCTTAGGCTTTGACTGGCATCCGAACTGTCTTCGCTGCGAAGAATGCGGAAAGAGGTTGAACCCGGGGCAGCATGCTGAACATAAAGGTGTGCCATATTGCCATGTTCCCTGCTACGGGGCCCTATTCGGCCCGCAACTGTTTGGCCATGGAACGAGGGTGGAAAGTCATACTAGTTTTGGAAAACCTGGTACACGGTACGTCTCATTTAATATTTTTGTATTCTGAATTCTGTTATTAAGTCTTGTATTCTTCTATAAATTATTGAATAAATTCGATCCAACCCCTCGCCCTCGGGAGGCGAGGGCCGTGGATGAATGGTTAGAAAACTTGCATAATTTGGGCGATTATTCCACCGACGTCAATAGTTCATGATGTGTTTGACGTGGTAGCAGATCATTTTTACACTGTCTTTAATGTCTGCCACGTCAAACATAATAATGGAATAAGCGCCTTGGCCTCAGCCCAGTGGGACTTTTGGCCGCTCTAACAATAGTCCTCAACCTTTCGCGGTCCTCAGCCACTGGTCGCCAGGCTGCTGTGTCAAGGCCGCCATGGAGGAAGTCCTGGAACTGGTCCGCCCATCTACGTCTTGGTCAGTCAGTCCTCTAGGTCTTCTTCAACGTGTGGCGGTTTTACATTAAGGAGAACGCTAGTTCGAATTCTCAAGGGATTTACTCAATAATTGAGAGATTAATACAAGAGCAATGAGCGAAACCATCCTTACTAGGACTCTGCCCTAATTGTTCAATGACTATGAGGCCTCTGCCTCTAATGACTACTAACACAACATGCAATGCATGTCCAACTGACTATTTGTTTAATAATATACTTATTAACTTTTATTTATAACTTTTATAATAACTTGGTGCCGAAATATCTCCTACCACCTAAGAGATCTCATGTATATACAATCATCTTACCCGAAAGAGAGAAGACTTCAACATCGCGAGGGGTATCAGGAATTCTATAAAATCAATATACGTTGAAGGTATCTCCAAGTATAATAACCTACCAGAGACAATTAAACAAGCACCATCAGTGACTACATTCAGGAAACGGCTTCAAGATAAACTAAAGAGTGAACGATTGTGAAATGGAATGAGCTGATTGAATGAGGAGTGGAAAACTTATTAGTGCATTGCACTACTAATTTCCTACCACACACACACACACACACGGACATAATATTATCTATATCAATAATATGTTATACAATCCATGCTTGATTAATTCTGATCTTTCTCACTTCGTGTAAGCCTATCTTTGGTTCACTGCCCCTTCTGGTATTGCGCCTGAGTAGTATTTCTACAGTGTTGGTACTCCAAATGTGTAGTTCGGTGCACGCTCCTTATATTCGGTACAAAACTGCCCAGCCGCCTTAGAGGAATAATATAGGTCGAATTGTTTTTTTATTTTGTAGGAGCAATCAACCGCAGTCCCTTTTGGAACAAAAACTGAAGGAGTACAACGCATTTTATGAAAATAAAAGCTGTGAAATAAGGTCACGTGAAGTGAATGGCCGTTTGGTACTGGAAGGGGCGCTGCGGATATACTGGGGCGTTGTTGGGCTTATACATTTGAAGGAGGATGACGATCAACGGACTGTGGTTACAATAAGGAAGCGCAACTCTTGTCGTTACAATTCTCAGGACGAGGTAAAGTAAATAAATAAATAAGGACTGCCAACCTAGCGGAGTTAGGGCTATAAAGCCCTCTCTTACACTCCTGCTCTCTTACACGCCTACTTTACATGCCCTCAGAAGCATGGCCAGAAGTAGCCAGAGTGGGACTCGAACCAACAACCTATCGGGTGAAAGTCAGAGTCCGTACCTCTACGCTACATGTCCTAACTCTAAATACTTCTGTATTTATGCCGCTTTTAGCGATCATCATGGCACTTTGGATCTTGGTGACTGCTGATCTGAAAAGGAAGATCGTGCTTGCCAAACCGCTGCGTCAGGTTTTTCAACCAGGATGTTCTTCTTCTGCCGGTCCTTCTATCTTCCCTTCAATTATTACATGCAGTAGGCGATATTTTTCGTTCCTCATCACATGACCGAAGTATGTTAGTTTCTGTTTCTAAGGCGCTTATTCCACCAACGTCAATAGTCATAGTGAATGTAGTATTGACGTGGTAGCAGACATTTATAGACTCTTTAATGTCTGCTACCACGTCAATACTACGTTTACTATCACTATTGACGTTGTTGGAATAAGCGCCTAAGCAGTCAGCAGCAACTCGGCTTTTGAATCCATTCCCCTTAGGAACTCGGCATTAGGGGCACGATCTCTCAAGATATGCGCAGCATTGGTCTGTGTATCCACATCTCAAATGCATGTTGCGACAGGACTACATATGGTGCTGAAGCATGAGTGTTATCTAGAGAAGGAATCGTAGCATAATCACTTCGTCAGTCAGGGCGTGTCTGTGACTTTCACTCGAACGGTTGTTGGTTCGAGTCCCACACTTGTTACATTTTCTGGCTCTGCTTCGGAGGGCATGTAAAGCAGGCGATTGTGGGCCTCTCTGCATATCATCCTCCAGCTCTCTCGAACCTGCATCTTCCTCTTCAGTTCGTGTTACATCCGAAAATAGAGAATCAAGAAAAATCTAAACAATGTGTTTTGTAAAAAATGTTTTTGCAGGAAAAAACATTGGAAATATTTTTTTTTAAAACTTTTGGTGTTTTTAACTGTAGAATACGAGAGCCAAAACGCCGTCACACAATACGCGGCATTGGTATTGGAGGCTACTCCGCCGCGTCCCAATTGGCGTCACGTTTTGCAGCTACGTGGCCCGCTTTTTAACTATCAAATTTAAATTGATGGGGCAAAGATTCATAACTAAATAATGTTTTTTTAGGCGGGGATTCCACCGACCTCTAAGTGCAAAATACACGTACGGTGACGTGGTCGCAGATATCATTAATAAAGGCGGGGTTTCCACCGACCTCTCATTGCAGAATGCAAATGACATTGACGGAAATTTGAATTTTTCTTTTTATAGAAATCTATTAAAATGTTTGTACTTAACATATCCCAAGAAGCCATTTTTTAATTTTAGTTTGTTTGTTTGTGATTTTACTCTATGATCATTGATCAATTTTAACTATGGCATAGAGTAAAACAAAAATTTCCGTCTATAGCATTTGCATTCTGCAATGAGAGGTCGGTGGAAACCCCGCCTTTATTAATGATTTCTGCTATTACGTCACCGTATGTGTATTTTGCACTTAGAGGTCGGTGGAATAAGCGCCTTAAAGAATCATTTTAGGTAGCATAATATAAATCTACTAATGCATTGAAAGGCTTTCAAAAATTGTCAAGTAGCCTACACTCGTCGGATTGAGGAGGAACTGTTTTCTAATTTCCATTGTATTGTATTTTTGATAAATACACGGATTATCTATCTGTCTTACAGGAAAGTGATATAGAAGGCGACGTACCCGAACGAATAACATTAGAAAAATCAACAAAACTCAATAACGGTGATCAGCAAAGTAGCGAAACTTCGCATAGCGACATCAGAGAAAACGGGAACACTTCGCTGCATACGACGCCGGATAGTTCTTTATTAATCAGCAGTACTGACAGTCTGGGTAGTCCTGTTTCGAGTGGTGATGGCGACAGCAGCGCTGCTAGTGACAATCACGTGAACTGTAATAGTGAGAGTAAACATGGGAGCAACACGCTACCGGGAAAGTTAATGCATGCGCAAGACTGGGACGAGTTGGATGATTTGCTGCAGGTGGAACGAAAGGTGGACCCATCGCAGAAAATGTATCAGACGTTGTCGGGGCCCCTGCAGACGCATCACGACTCGGGGATAAGTATGTTGTTGCTTTTATTTATCGTATGTATTGCTTGTTTTATGTTTTGAACCAGTTTAACGGCGTGGGTTAGTTAAGCCCGAAGGGGAAAAAGACTTACAAGTGTAAACATCAATTATCTTTCGAAATATTAACCGTAGAGCTGTTAAAAATATCAGGGCTAACAGAAGAAATTCTTCGGAGCATTTTGATTTATGACATTTACCTCTTTCTACCACAGATTGGCCACAATTATTTAATTTGATTTGAACACAAAACAATTAATGTGGTAGTCCCGGGGAAGGAATTTAAGAAATGTGGTCCATTGGAGTTATTGAAGGCCACATTTCATATACCGAAATGCAGAGGAGCATTTCTGCGAATTTAACGGCTCTACAATCGATATTGCCAATGGTCATACCAAGTTGAGTCGATCAGAACAGAGCTTGATATTGTGCACAGCGTTGGCAAGGGACAGCCAGATGCTGGAAGTCTTTGAAAGGAGGATCCTCAGACGAGTCTTCGGAGGGATTATAGAAAACGGGCAATGGCGAATAAGAACAAACGAAGAGCATCGAACTCTCTTTAACTAACCGAGCGTTACCGGGCAACTAAGAGCACGAAGACTCCAATGGACCTTTCAAGGATGTCCCCGACCAGGGCCGCGGCTAGAGAGTGGCAAGCCCCACCAGCAGGCAACCGACCACAGGGGCGACCTTGCAGCATCCATTTCGACGCATGGAGGAAGTTGGTGGATAATCGCGCGCTTTGAAGGGGCTTGGTGCGACAGGCGAACGATCCTCACGGGCTGATGGAGCCACCTTAATGATGATGATGATGAATGTTGGCAGGGGAACATGGTGGGACATGATAACGAGCTTAGGCAATCTAAGCGCTTGTCGAGTCCTGGTCACCTCCGAATTGATCGTGTGACTTTACCATGTTCCCCAAGTGGTTCGAAATCCACTATAATCAGGAGGTCCATACTGTCAGTCAACTCCCCTTCTCCCCGAGGTGAAGGAGTCTGCCCTTAGGGTGCCTCAAGTTAATAAACGGACTCACTCCCCCCGCCAGGCTGACAGGGTAAAAGCAGGCGTTGGAATACAAAACAAACAAACTATAATCTGGAGATCCACCCTGTCAGTCAACTCCCCTTCTCCCCGAGGTGAAGGAGTCTGCCTTTAGGGTGCCTCAAGTTAACAAAAGCCAGGCTGACAGGGTTGCTTAAAGCAGAATTGCTGAAAGCAGGCGTTGGAAAACAAATAAACCCGATCGATATTTCCTGTGAAAATCTACTTTTTACAGAAATCGCGTTTTGTGGCGTACTCTGATATGCTCTCAAGGTTGTGGGATAGGCACAGTTGTAGGCGGGGTTTTTTTCCTAGGCTAAAACCTCACCTGTCCTCGTTTTCTTGCTTTTTTAGTGGCTAAGCGCATACGAGGAATTTAATGAATGTATCGGATTGACCTCTTCAATCGCCTCTGTATGTGAGACCCGTGTTGTGTTACGACATTCCTCCGATCTCATGGTGTGTAGAGGCTCTCACAAATAAAAACACGCCATCGAAGCCGATTACATATTGCTTTAACTTCTCTATGTACTCGTGCACCGGTTAACCAGTTGTGGTTAGTTTCAGACGCGAGCTCTCAAAGTGATAAGACATTGGTCGATGATTTGAGCAGCTCTACCTCTAGTGAAGCGACGCCCACGTCTGACGCTTCAGACATGGACGGGTATTCTTGTGCTTTCGAAAAAACCATTGAATCTAATACGCTAACCAGAAGTATCTCCGGTAAGTTTCAAGAAAATCGGTGTTATAACTGTCTTTAAACCTCGTCTAGAATACCGTTGAGTCGAACTTCTGCTGTCATGGTTGTCTTCACTAGAGTTTATATATAGGAGATAGGAGAGGTGGGACATTCATAATTAAATAAATAAGGACTTTTTATTGTTTATATTACTTAGCCAACCTAGCGGAATTAGGGCTATAAAGCCCTCTCTTACACTCAACTAGGAAAACCCGGGACCGCCTGCTTTACATGCCCTCCGAAGCATGGCCAGAAAATGTAGCCAGTGTGGGACTCGAACCAACAACCTTTCGGGTGAAAGTCAGAGTCCGCACCACTACGCTACAAGTCCTGACAGTTCCCGTAAAAAATTAATTTTTGAATTTCTTCTCCTATGAGCAGCCATTAAAAATGTCTCATCTCTAATCTTCACAATCTGTCAACAACTACTTCTTCTTGAACTGTCTACCTCCTTTCCAACCACTGGCTCTATTGTCCAATTAGTGTTCTGTAGAGGCGGCTATTCCACCGGCTTCATTTGTGATACTGTCATTGACGGTTGTTTTGTTTTAAGGAGACTAATATGTAGATACTTAACTTATCTATTATAAATTAAGTTATAATATGGTAGCAGACATCATTAATAAGTCTCTACCATATTGTAACTTAATAACTTAATAGATAAGTTAAGTATCTACATAATCGTCTCCTTAAAACAAAACAAACGTCAGTGACAGTATCACGAATGAAGCCGGTGGAATAGCCGCCATAGGAGAGGTGGGACATTCAGTTTACGTTAAAAATATTTTTTGAATCTTGAGGCCCGCGGGTTGCTGGTCATGTCATTGGAGACCGGGCATCTGCCAGGTTGATCATGGCGATTATAATACCGGGGTTAAATAAATACCCTGGGATTAAAACTGTAAGCAAACAAATTTTGAATAGCACTTTACATTATAAAATTATCTTGTTTACATTTTTAATACCAGGGGATTAAATAAATATTATAATCGCCTCGATCAGGCTGCTGGCTGCTGGTGGCCCTAGGATTCAAAAAATATTTTTGGTGCGTTCGAATGTCCCATCTCTCCTATACAGAACTCTAATCCGCATCATTCTGGCTATTCTGCCAAGGTTATTTTCTATTAAATTTAATAAACAAAAAATAACAAAAACTTAAGAGTTTTAGAAAAACTTGTTATAACAACCCGAATTAGTAAAACCCAAATAATCGTTAAGAAATTAACTTTGTCTAAGAAACCCACTTGTGTTAGTATAAAACCCTGAGCGTTTTCGGCAAGAACTGCCATCTACAGAGGGTTTCCACTGTGCTAGTGGGTTTCCCTCTGTAGATGACAGTTATTGCCGAAAGCGCTCAGGGTTTTATACTAACACAAGTGGGTCTCTTAGACAAAGTTAATTTCTTAACGATTATTTGGGTTTTACTAATTCGGGTTGTTATAACAAGTTTTTCTAAAACTCTAAGTTTTTGTTATTTTTTGTTTATTAAAATGAAATACCACGAAGTCACGAGTAATCTAATTATTTCTATTAAATTTGCTGGTTTACTTATAGGCCCTGATGCTCTCTACTTCGATAGCGTAGCAGACGATACAGCCAGTCTCAGTTCAAAAATATCGAGGGTTCTACGTAGTTTAAGTTCACCGGAGGACTTGAAAAATGTCCAGGACACTGAGGAAGAGTTTCTATATGACGACAAGTCGATACCACCGGGATCGTTTCCCTATGACGACAGCTTGAAAAGGTGAGTTTTGCCGGTATAATCGTTCTTCATTTTTATCTTTCTTCCCGTATTTCTTACTTTCTGTTATCTTTCGAAGGCAGCATGGCAGTACAACGAACAAACACCGCGCAGGCTGTCGTAGTGAGCCAGGTGTGCTTTGTCGGTATTATTTCATCAACGGTCTCTTCTGCAATAGGGGCACTACAAGAGCTGTTGCCAAATCTATTAATTTGCTGTTTCCAGGTATCTTAATGCATCGTACAAATCACCACCTGCTTCTGAAACTGACCCGCCAATCGTTCTTCGAAGGCAGCGTGGCAACACAGCGATCAAACGCCGCGCGGGCCGTCGGAGGGAGCGAGGTGTGCTTCGTCGACGTTGTTCCATCAACGGTCACTTCTACAATAGGGACACTAGTTTCTTCACGCCGCCTCACGGCTCACAGACTTCCGTTTGGGTTACCAGCCTGGTACAGACCAATGATGTGATAGCCCAACTGCTCGACAAATACAAGGTGGATAGCATAGTCAGCAACTTCGCGCTATTTATTGTACGAGACAACGGAGGTAAGTGTTCTTGGTTTCGTTTGGTTTGAATTGTCCAAAGATAATGAAATAGACTAGTTAGCGCCTAACCATTAGCTATGTATGGCTGATAGCGGTGAACTATGGCGAAAATTTCAAAGAAAATGGCAAAGCTGGTCCAAAGGGTGCTGAGAAGAGAGGTCCGGGTGAAAAAACCATTGGTGGAGGGAATATCAAGAAGGTGACAGCAAAACTCGTAAAGGGCAAGGAAATGGCTAGAGGAAGAAATAGAGGGAAGACGAAGAAGGGGATGAATAAGGAAGAGATGCAGGAACTAGATTGAGGACGATCTCAGAAGATACCAGAGAAAGTTCTGAGGATTCAGTAGATTCAGACACAGTCAGCCAACTCCCCTTTCCCCCGAAGTGAAAGAGTCTGCCCTTAGGGTGCCTCAAGTTAATAAACAGACTCACGGCTACTAGGCTGACAGGGTTGCTTAAAGCAGAAATGCTGAAAGCAGGCGTTGGAAACAAAATAATACAAATTTACAAAGCACAATAGATTACTATTATGAGAAACTCTAGAAATTTAAGTTACAGTCGAGTTACTTTACTTTTTCCTCGCTTTTATCCCTAAGAGCGGTCAGCAATTCGGCATACGGTACACTCGAGTTAATCCCAATTAATTACTCTTGGTTAACCCTGTCATAGTGAGGCCTTAGCCGACGCCGACGACGTTTGGTGTGACGACTTGCCAGACTGAAGAATGTCTGCAATTAGCTGTAGTACATGCCCGTCGTGACTTTTATACTGGCGTTTGTGGCAGCTAAAAGGGTGACCCGTGACCCTAACCAATCAGGGCTGACAAATCCCTCATACTTACTTTTACTTTTTCCACGCCATTTCCTGATGGAGGGTCGGCGGCAGAGCTGCGGCTTTTCCAGACGGTTCTGTCTTGCGCGTCCCCCCTTGTGCGCCCCAATAATGTTTTTAAAATCTTAATTATCAACCCCGACTTTCCTATTGTAGAACAACGGCGGCTCCGAGACGACGAGTACCCTCTGGAGGCGCGTGTGATGTTGGGGCCACACGAGGATGTGACGCGGCTGTTTCTCATGGACGCACGGAGCACGCAGGACATCAGTAGTGAAGTCGCGCAGTTTCTCAATCTCAGCATAGCCGAGTGTAGAAACATTCTCGAGCGGTTTCAGGATGAAGAGGAGAGGGAAGCCAAGCGGATACGATTGAAGTAAGTTGTGATCTCTGTTTTTTTTCTTCTGCCACTTGGCTAAGCCAATAGCAGGCCTAGGAACAGCACGGGCTTAGCCACGCCTAAATCAAGACTACATCGTCCAACTCCCTTACAAGACATTGCAGGACCGATGTTACCCCTAATTCAAGGCCATCGCCATAATGTCCTATGTATATGCTGTACATATGTACATGTACATATGTACGAGGTGAGGCTGATTAGTTCGGTAAAGTCGGTATTAAAATGAACAACACAGATATGATTTATTTTTTATTTTTCAACATAATCTCCTCCAATGTCAATACACTGTCTACATCTCCGCTCTACCAATTTCAAGCCCCCCAAAAAATAGTCGGCGTCCTTGTTGGGCTTCCACAGCCGCCGCCTTAATGCCTTCAAAACGCTTCCCCTTAAGTTTGCTTTGAGGTTTTTAAACAGGAAAAACATCCCTAAGTGGTCATGTAGAATGGTGCCCACCAGTTCTTTACTAATGCTTAGAGTCTCTGCTATCAGCAAAATCAAAGCCGACGATCTTCCAACACTAGCTTCTTCACAGTTTCAGGCAAAACTGCGGTTGGTGGCCGCCCTGGACTAGGGTCGTCTTCTAGCGACTCTCTGCCTTGGTTAAACAACCTACACCACTTACACACTGTTTTGTATGATGAACAATGTTCATTGTGCACAGGCAAAAAAAAATTTATAAATTTCGGTGGGTGTTTTAACGGTTATAGAAAAACATTTTCTCACCGCTCGGTAACAGCAGTAACAGCAGACATGGTGGCAGCTAAGCGGATGCACACAGCGAACTAGCCAGCAGAATTGAGTGAATTTTTTCCCCCGATACATTTCAAGATACATTTTAAGAAACATAAGGTGCAATTTTGGTGGCCCATTATAAATACCGAGTTTACCGGACTAATCAGCCTCACCTCGTATGTACATATTTACTATTGTGCTTACTATTTATTTTTTCTTATCTTACAGATATAGAGAATTGAGGAAACGAATCAAGGAACGTATGGATGAGCTAAAAGTTCGATTGTAGATGAATTTAGAATCGATTATCACGAATCTCGATCAAAATCGGCCAAAAGTTGAACTCGAAAGACTTCAGCCTTCGCATCAATCTAGTTAAGATACTCTTTTACCCAGTTTTATTAGATCTAGACATTGTATTTTTTTTATGTCATGGGTGCTCAAGCTTTGTGTAGATTGTATGTTTTGTATCAATTTTTTTTACGGAAATATTGTATCGTCAACATGAAATCTGCCAGTTGACATAATTGATTTATTTATTGATATGAGTATTTTATAAGTCTACGCCTTTTAAAAAATTAAAATTCCACAAGACAAATATCGTTCATCATTGAGGTTACATCTCTAACAGAAATGAGTCTCTATATTGTGATATATTGTACGTTTATTATGTGCAGCCGCTAGCCCCGATTGGCCAGATCAGAGTTATGGAACTCCTTCTACCGGTCCCCACCCCCTAATCCTTTTGTTTATTTATTCAATTCAAAGCCAATCGGTGTTAGTTACACACCATACAGCGTATCAAAAGGATGCTAGAAATGTATTGTGTTCACTAATTCCTTAACGAAAGCTCTATGATCTATGTGCACCGTGAAAGGGGCATTCACAATGTTGGTGTTATCAAGTTATCCCTAGTTATGTGTGTTACATCAAGTTAAGATAACACTCGTGGAACCAAAATCCAGATAGCCAAGCTAACCAGCATGTTATCGAAACGCACTTCAGACCTGGTTAAACCGTGCTATTTAGGTATCGACGGTTGCTTGGCCGCCGCCATATTTGTTTATGTCGGTTGATTTGAAACACGCGTTTAGTATCTTGTAATATTTAAATTTATTTGTATTATGTATTGTGTCAGAACCAATTACCAAGAAAATAAGCGAAAAAAGTAAACAAACATAGCACTAGAAGAGAGTTCTGCCACATTCTTTAAAACAGTGCCAAGAACGTCCTGACTACTACCATGCTGTTAAATTTTTCCAATTAACATAATAACCCACCCCAAAGTTCACTCACAATTGTGCGTTAACTTGGATTACACTTCTAACTAGATAACTCGATAACACCGACGTTGTGAAGACCCTTAAAATGTAATGTTATTGTAGATTATTTTTGAAACATACGCAAAGCTTGTCCACTACTATCATGCCAGCGTCATCACATTTTATGGTGCCCATTCCACATACGTACAACGTCAACGAAAAATTGAAAAATGACGTCAAAATGACGTAAATTGACGTGGTAGCAGAATTTTTAGTATGTCTTTAATGTCTGCTAAAACGTCATTTTTCAATTTTTCGTTGACGTTGTACGTATATGGAATACCCCCCTTTTGCACCCACACAATGATGATTTACTCATGTCAGCTTTTGTTTTTAGAAAATTTGGAAAGCTCTTCCTTAATTTCAGTGCTGACACTTGTTCTCTCTAGTAGCCTAGTGCAGGGGTCGGCAACGTGAGGCTCGCGAGTTGCATGCGGCTCTTTGGCTAATTGGGTGCGGCTCTTCCCTATATGACCGGCTCTTTACACGAAAATTAAATAGCTAATGAACATAGCACATTCAGATGGCTACCTACTTTTTATAGTGCATTCGTATTTTAAATATACCTAATAACCTGTAATGTGTTTCTTACAAACTTGATTGCAATCACTTTTGTTTTTTTTTAATTTTTTGGTTTGTCTTCTAGCAGATCCTAATTTGATTATTTCGAAATTTGGATCAGCTGCTAAAAAAAGGTTGCCAACCTCTGGCCTAGTTCAATACGGCTAGTTTACATGACATAGGTAATAACTGTGTGTAGTTGTTTTTTTTTTTTTTTTTTTTTTTACATGTAGCTGCACTTTGCCACAATTGCCTTCCATGACTAAAATTTTATTCCCAGCAATGTTACAGTATTATTACGTTTTTCTCCAGGAAGAAAATTGTGTATGCTTATTTTATTTTCTTATCTTGTATGATCTGAGCCGTTAATATGCACATGCGGAATGCTGAATGAATCCTGAAAGTCTGGTCACCCGTTTTGTTCCGTTCAATAATGTAAGCGCACGGGAGCTCTATTCTAGCGCCTAGCCAGCATGTTAAGGGGAATCCTTCAAAAGTTTGGAGAACAACATGGCGTAAGAGCTCGTTGCACAGTGACAATATTGGTCGAATTGCTCTCAAGAACTGTATAAACTTTGATAATAAACCATACATTTGTGTATACGAACTGTTGTTAATTGTAAAACGAAATTTGCCTTTTATGCTTTCGATGGCATAGTGGCAGCTTGTTCGTACTTGTGCATACACAGGTATTCCTACAGAGGCGACTGAAGAGGTTATTCGGATACAATTGTCTGTATACGAATAATCTTATTTAAAAATAATAATAATCATAAAGGAAGGTGCAGACAACGTATTCCAGAAAATAGAAGACTTATTTTATGGATTAATTATAGTTCAAGACAAAATCTATTGTGTGTTATCACAGACTCACGGTTTATATGCTTTATAGGGTGTGTAAAGAGCATTTTTGTCAATACAAGGGCTGTAAACCGAGAAATTAATTAAGTAATTAGCTCTCGCCACATGTCGTTTTTAAGAATTAAGAAATGTTCCCCATAACTATATGAAAACTGAAATCTACTATAAAATGTCCTTATGCATAGGCGGGGTTTCCACCGTCCTCGTATTGCAGAATGACGTTGACGAGGTAGCAGACATTACAGACTTATTAATGATACTTACTTTTACTTTTTCGTGTCCAAGCGCGTCCAAAACTGGGCGAAATTCATAGCCGCCACATTGGCCTCCCACAGGTCTTCAGGTGTGCAGCGATGGGGGCAAAGGCTGCACAGGAACAGATGTTCTAAATCTTGGCGCTGGCCGCATGCGCAGAGGGTGTCATTATTAATGATGTCTGCTACTACGTCAACGGCATGTGCATTCTGCAATACGAGGTCGGTGGAAACCCCGCCATAGTAATAGTACTGAGATAGTTCAAAGTACCTAAATTTCCCTTCGATTATTTATTAGACTTAACCCATAGCCATTAAAATATATGAACAGCAGACTGCTCTTGCCAAAAACCAAGTAGGTATTAGCCTCGCCTGTGGCAATGCGGCCAGCAGTCTCCTATAATTTATTACTATAATGCGTTTATAAATTGTATTTATTCTCTCTACCGCTTCCTTAGTAAAAACGTTTCAGGGCGAAGTTTTGCGTCTCCAAGTGGATTACCTCATCACAACAGAGTAAAATTTATAAGAATTACCTTCTTGGTAAAATCATCCCATGTATTCAGTTTGTATTTTACCTAATACACTTGTAGCTTGTCGAAGGACGATGCAATTGAATAGGCAGTGTAGACTTGAATTGGTTTGTATTGCAGTGCTTCGACTCAAGTTAGAGTAATTTAACACACAGTGGTTACAATATGAGCTGTGAGACAAGAACGATACATGCTTACAATTAATATTGAATTTGATCCAGCCTGCTTCCATATAGAAAAACCAACTCTGTGTCCACAGCTAAAGGAGCTGATGAGACACAGAGGGTAGATTAAAGATATTATTGAATAAGAGAAATAAATACGTAAAAGGAAGATTGAGGAATATTGAATTATCTGAATGTGAACAGCGCCATCTACCGGGAAAAAGGTGAAGCTGGAAGCAGACTGGTTATTACACATGTGGGACTAAGTGGTCCCCACATTACCCCCCTCCTAAGACTGGAAGTCGGAGAAATGTCGTGGAACGTGGACGTGACGACCTGAGCGAGTGGTGCGAGTCGGTGGTGTCGGCACGACGTCAGTGGCAGGAAGTGGTGAGGAGACCTTCTCCTGAGGTTTATCATGAGCAGGATGCTGATGCGGGGGGTTGATCGTAGACTGGTGAGACGGTTCGTCTGTACTGGCATTAATGTAGGCCGGCTTGACCCTGTCCATTGACACAGTAACCGCACGACCGCGGCTTGAAATCGTAACTGTTTTGTCGGTGCGACTTAACACAGGGAATGGTCCCGCATAAGGACGTTCGAGGGAAGCACGGACGTGGTCTTGTCTCACGAAAACGTGCGTGGCCTTGGCAAGGTCTTGTGGGATGAATGTTTGATGAGCCCCGTGTCTCTTGACGCGAGTGGGGCGTAGTGAGTCGAATTTCCTTCGAAGTGAGATGAGAGTGTCCGCCGGACTCTGATTTGAAGGAGGAGTTGTCAGCATCTGTCCTGGTAGTTTTAATGGTTCACCATAGACCAGATCTGCTGGAGAAGCTTGAAGATCTTTCTTAAGAGTGGCGCGCATGCCCAGTAAAACTAGCGGAAGGGCTTCCGTCCATTTGTCATTGGCATGACACATAATGGAGGCTTTGAGTGAGCGGTGCATACGCTCTACCATGCCGTTGGATGCAGGGTGGTAACTGGTAGTCCGTGCATGGTGAAATCCGCATAATCGGGCCAGGTCAGCAAACAAATGGCTCTCAAACTGTCGGCCGCGATCTGTAGTAATTGTCTCCGGGCACCCAAACCGGCTGATCCAGCAGGAAATGAGGGTTCTGGCGACGTTTTCGGCGGTGATGTTCACCATAGGAGCGGCTTCCGGCCATCGCGTGAAACGGTCAACGAGTGTTAACAAATACGTGTAGCCTTCCGACGGTGGTAATGGGCCTACAATGTCGAGGTGTATGTGCTGAAACCGTCGGTCAGGCTGAGTAAAGGTTCCAATCGCAGTGAGGGTGTGTCGATGTATCTTGGACAATTGACAGTTGACACACAGACGAGCCCAAGCGCGGCAATCCTTACGGATAGAAGGCCATATGTAGCGTTGGGCAACCAGGTTAGCAGACGCTGCTATTCCTGGGTGATGTAGGCTGTGTAGGTGCTCGAAAAGTTGTCGACGTAATGGTTTGGGCACAAATGGGCGTTGTATGTCTTGACTAGAATCGCACGTAAGGACTGAATCAGAGCCCGGAATGGGAACATCAACGAGGATGAGGGACGTCTTTCTACTGGACCGAAGCTCTTTGAGTTCTCTGTCGTCTTTCTGAGCAGAAGAAAGTTGCTCAGGAGATACGGGAGTAGAGATTGCTTCGATTCTTGAGAATGCATCAGCGGCCAAGTTGTCCTGCCCAGCGATGTATTGGATGTCCGTGGTGAATTGAGAGACGAATTCCATTTGCCGCATTTGGCGAGGTGAGCAACTTGTTTTTGGATTCTGAAAAGCGTGCGTCAACGGTTTGTGATCGGTATACACGACAAAAGCGCGCGCTTCTAGCAGGTAACGGAAATGACGAATGGCGTCGTGTACCGCAAGCAATTCGCGATCGTAGGCGGACCATGTTCGTTGGTTTTCTTTAAGTTTCTGCGAGAAGAATGCCAATGGCTGCCAATGATCGTTGATCCGTTGTTGGACTGTAGCTCCGATACTGGTGTCTGATGCATCTGTGACTAGTGCAATCGGAGCCGTATGATCTGGATGCGCGAGTAGGGTGATGCGTGCCAGACTGTGTTTGCATGAGCTGAAAGCTTCGGTAAGCTTTGTTGTCCATGGTATCGTAGCGTTCCCTTTTACCTTGTCTCCAGATAACAACGTGTTGAGTGGTGCTTGTTCGTTGGCTGCATTTGGTAGGAACCGGCGGTAGTAGTTAATCATGCCAAGGAAACGGCGTAGATCTTTGAATGTCTTTGGAAGAGGGTATTCAGTGAGTGCCTTTACCCTGTCTGGTAGGGCTTGTGTGCCTTCTGCTGACACGAGGTAACCAAGAAAGCTGATTGACCCAACGCCGAGGGTACACTTGCTAGGATTAATGACTAGGCCATATTCTCGGAATCGTTGGAAGAGTTGACGTAGGTGTGATTCGTGCTCCTGCTTATCACTCGATGCAACCAGTACGTCGTCGATGTATGAATATGCCCACGGGAGGTCGCGTAGGATGTTATCCATGAAGCGTTGGAAGGTTTGAGCAGCATTGCGAAGACCGAATGTCATGAATGGGAATTCGAAAAGGCCGAACGGAGTATTTATTGCTGTCTTTGGAATGTCACCATTGGAAACTGGTATCTGGGTGAATGCTTTGACCAGGTCTATTTTGCTGAATACGGTTTTTCCTCGCAATTCTGCACTGAAATCTGCGATGTGGCGGACTGGGTACGCGTCAGGAATTGTTCGAGCATTGAGCCGTCTGTAGTCCCCGCATGGGCGCCATGAATGGTCGCTTTTAGGTACTAGGTGTAATGGTGAGGCCCATGGGCTGTCGGACGGACGACATACGCCGGTCTGGATCATGTCGTTGAACTCCTTTTTGGCGATAATAAACTTGTCCGGGGCCAACCGGCGTGGGCGAGCGGAGACGGGAGGTCCGTCTGTCGTTCTAATGTAGTGGACCGTGGAGTGTTTGACCTGGTCTGTGGGTTGTCTCGGCCGCGTGAGGTCGCTAAACTCCTCAATTATTACTTTTAGACTGGCCGGGGTACTGTGCGGTATTGTTAAGGTAGAAACGCTAGGTTGCTTGGAGGGGCTTTGACACAGGTTCGCCTTGCGATGCGTTGTCCCGTCGATCAGCTTTGAGTTCTGGAGATCCACCAGCAAATTAGAGGCTGCGAGAAAGTCTGCACCGATGATGGGTTGCGTGACATCGGCAATGATGAAATTCCAACGGAAACTGCGTCGTAATCCCAGGTCCAGTTGTTGAGCTGTTGTTCCGTACGTATTGATGATTGTGCCATTGGCGGCAGTCAGCTCGAGTTGAGTACGACGGAGCGGTAGGTTGAGACGGGCACGTGGAAAAACGCAGATGTCGGACCCTGTGTCAATGAGATAACGTATCTTGGTGCAAGGGTCCGTGATAAGAAGGCGATGTGAGGTTTTAAGCAGGTGTGTAGTGGCGCAGGCAGGCCCTGCCTTTACTGGCTGCGATCGTCGTTTTTCGGAAATCTGCATGGCTGCTGGCACTTTCTGGACTTCCTCCCATAGGTTTGGTGGTAAAAACACCAAGTTGGGTCTTGTTTAGGCGCTGGTGAACGGAACTGGCGCTGGAACCGTGGCTGTGTGGCACGTTGTCCGTATCTGTCGGCGAACTGTGCCTGTAGAGCCGCGACGTTCTCTGTTAACGTCTTCAATAGGTCCACAGGGGCCATTGTGCACTCAAGAATCCGGTGACGTGTTGCTGAATTGATGGTGGCCATCTTGTCGGCGAGGTTCGCGACGTCACCTAGTGACAGGTGATCATGACCGATGATTGCCAATTGTATAGCGTGCGGGAGGCGAGACGTCCAAATGGTGCGTAAAACCGAGTCTGATATGGCTTTCTCTGCGAGGGCCCGCAGTCTCCGGAGAAAAGAGCTGGGAGTTTTGTCCCCTATGTCTTCCGACATTAGTAGCTGAATGCGACTGCTTGCTGGAAGACTCATTCGTTGGATTAACTGCGTTTTTAGCTCAGTGTATGGGTTTACTGGTACTGGGGCAGCTAACAAATCTGAGATCTCGCTGAGGGTACTTTGGTCGAGCGCTGAAAGGACGTGGTAATATTTCGTCGTTTCCATTGTGACCCCAGAAAGTGCGAACTGAGCCTCCGCTTGAGTGAACCACAGTGCCGGTGACAGGTTGGCCGACTGTGTCCAGAAGGGTGGAAGCTTGACCGAGACTGCCATCGTACTAGCAGGGCCTGTCATCTTGGTTGTAGCCGTGGGTGTCGGTGTTGTGGCTGTAGCAGTTGTAGCTGTAGCTGTAGCGGTCGTAGCTGTAGCGGTTGTAGCTGTAGCGGTCGTAGCTGTAGCGGTTGTGGCTGTGGTCTGCGGCATCTTGCAGGTTGTGGCTGTGCTGCTGCGGTGAATGTAGCTGCTCCGGGGTGGTTTCCACCGCCTATGGCCGGATGAGACGTTCTGGAGGCTGGAACTGGAACGGGCTGGAACTGGCTGGAAGCTGGAACTGGCTGGAACTGGAACTGGCTGGAAGCTGGAACTGGCTGGAACTGGAACTGGCTGGAAGCTGGAACTGGCTGGAACTGGAACTGGCTGGAACTGGAGCTGGCTGGAACTGGAACTGGCTGGAACTGGCTGGAATTGGCTGGAACTGGAATTGGCTGGAACTGGAATTGGCTGGAACTGGAATTGGCTGGAACTGGAGCTGGAATCTGGAAGGCTGCTTGTTCCGTTGTCGAGGGTCACCAATGTAGCTTGTCGAAGGACGATGCAATTGAATAGGCAGTGTAGACTTGAATTGGTTTGTATTGCAGTGCTTCGACTCAAGTTAGAGTAATTTAACACACAGTGGTTACAATATGAGCTGTGAGACAAGAACGATACATGCTTACAATTAATATTGAATTTGATCCAGCCTGCTTCCATATAGAAAAACCAACTCTGTGTCCACAGCTAAAGGAGCTGATGAGACACAGAGGGTAGATTAAAGATATTATTGAATAAGAGAAATAAATACGTAAAAGGAAGATTGAGGAATATTGAATTATCTGAATGTGAACAGCGCCATCTACCGGGAAAAAGGTGAAGCTGGAAGCAGACTGGTTATTACACATGTGGGACTAAGTGGTCCCCACACACTGTTATGAACATTTTAAACGCTGTTTTCTCACTGATTGAAGTTATCAGCCATGAGTAAGCACACCAGCTAAGGAGTTACCCGTACTATATAATTACAAAGGCTTTCACGGCCGAAGTTACGTGACGAAGCAGTATAGTCAATGATGATAGGCCGCCGTTGTACTGAAATTGTACTTCCAAACGTTTCGTTAACATCTGCGGTCTGCGATGTTTTCGAAACGATTGGAAGTACGATTTCAGAACGACTTCGGCCTATCATCCCTTGCTACTTACTAGCCAACGCCCACCCTTGGCATTTCTGCCATCAGGCGCCGCGCTGACCAGTATAGATGTGCCGTGTGTTAACTTCCGGTAAGTCGATCGTTTCTTTCATCATCAAGCATCACCAGCAACTAGCAAGGGTAGGAATCCATAATATAAAAATGACGTAAACAACCAACATTTTGATTGGTTGGGCCCGGCATCTGATCTGATTGGTTTTCCTTTACGAATAATTATATTCATCAAATTGAAGGAACATTGTTCATATTATCTTGTGTTACTGCGTTCTATCTAGCAATTCGACTAATGGTCGTATTCTGATGATTAAGATAATGTAGTGCTTCTCTACAAAACCATGAACGAAACCATCCGTTACTTTTATTAAGTTGAAATGTAATTCTTTTTCCCCGTCAATATATATCATGTCATATAGTATTATATATTATCATATAGTATTATAAAAATAATACACTAAGCATTTCCAATAATTTAAAAATGGCGCTATTTTTTAGGGCTCTCTTACAACACTTTCACTGAGTTTCAGGCTTTCCGCTCTTTAGTCTTACTATAATAATATTTGCATTTGGCAACAATTTAACTTTAAAAAATAAAATTAATTAAAATATCATAATACTTATATTAAAGTGTAGCTTCATGAGCTTTGGTGCTTATGACGTTAATTTATGACGTAGTGGTCGGTGCTTTTTAGCCACTTCGCCGCCTTGTGTTGTTACTAAGTTACTTGTTTGTTTACATCACTTTATGAATCATTGTGACTCGTGATAGCAATTCGTCTCCAAATGTTTTAAAAAGTTATTTTTACTGCTCTAAATGGCTGATCCACGAATTAAACAAATTAAGATAAAGACGGGCATAGTAAAAAGAATTGCCAAGGAGAAAGTTTCGTATGATAAGGAAGCGGCAAAACAACGTGTGAAGGTTGAAGATCTGAAAGCGGCTGGTACCGAAGATGAGTATTACATTAGGAAACAGGAAGAGGTGCTTCAGGAAAGTCTAATGATGGTACCTGACTGTCAAAGAAGGTTGGTTAAGGCTTTTGATGATCTAATTAAGATATTAAATGACGAAGCAGATCTAAGTGAAACGGCAGAAGTTGAAGAAGCTCGCAAGATTTTAGAAGAAGCTAAAATCCAATTGCCTGCATAAGCCCAAATAATCATTCCTAAGTATTTTCTTATAATAATTTTGCATTTATAATTAACAATGAAAGTAAATGAAGCCAGACAAAAATTATTAAAAGCAGTTCAAGCGTTGGAAAGATTGAAGAAAAACTGCGGAGATCGTCTGAAGTTTAGAGAAGAAATTACAAGTATTTTAGATGAGTTTACGAGAGAAAGGATTGCTAATTTGAAGGAGGTTCTAAGTCGAAGGAGAAAAAAACGATTGCGACAGGCTAGAAAGCGAGCGAATGCCAAAAGAGAGAAGGAGGAATTGGAAATAAAAAAGAAATGCCGTAGTGAAGATGCTGATGCATGGCTGAGACAGTGTCAAGAAATTGCAGAAACAGCGAAGGTAAGAGCAGCTGAATTATATGATTGAAGTGAAGCCCTCTTAGGCGTTTAGATTTGATCCTATTTCTTTAACTAGACATGCGAAAAAGATAGGTGTTACTGTGACACCTTATAGTGTTATGTATCCAAATTAAGTTCCCAGAGCTAGTCCATACTATAGAGTGGACATTCCTTCATTTTCATTGTGACAGTGGTCTTGAATCCTGAAAAATCTTTATTAGTAAGGCCGATGGGGAGTAAATGAATAAGTTTATATTGTGTTGGCAACAGACAAAGTCCCAAAGAGGCATCACTTTGATCGCAGAAGATTGATTGATTGACTTACAGTAAAAACGTAAAACAATGCCCGAGAAACAAGCAGTCAAATTGAAAAGTATGAGAAAAAAAATAGCATCTTATCGATTTGTCAAACGGATAGCACCTATGTACGAAAAATAAATATCTAATATACAATACAACACAAGTGTGTACGAGTAGCCATAGTTCAATAAGACTGTCACAACATCGCCATTCGCTTAAATTCACTTAGGCTTACCGCAAATGGATCCCATTTTGACACTTCAATACGATTCAAGATCCTTTCAAACGGTGCTCGTCGGAGGGCAATGTAGTACCTAACTAGGATCAGGCACTACGCCTATTTATATTTATTTACTTATAGGCTGAAGAAAGTGTGCGTAGAGAAGCAGACGCCGTTCTACATTCCGTGAGAAAGAAGAAAGCGGAAGCTCGTCGTATGTTGGCGCTGCTGCCTGCCATTACTCGGCTGAGGAAAGCCCGTGTTCAGGAGTTCGTTGGACAGGGTGGCCAACCTTCCCAACAAACCACGGAAGCCTTTGAAGCGACAACTGAGAAGCTGCGCCAGCAGTGGGAGAAACAGATGGAGATGTGCAACGTTGAAGAGGCGGCTTTAAAGGTAATTATTATTATTAAGTCAATCTTAGAAATCTACGCAATTCCACTAAAGATGTCGACGAATCGTTTGGAAGTACGCTTTCAGAACGACCACGGCCAATCATCGCCGATTCTACTGCTTCATAACGTAACTCCGGCCGTGAAAGCCTTAGATTATGATTTTATTTGCGACTTCGGTGGCAAGGTGCTAGCGTGCTTGTACTTGAGCGACTATCTACACACCTTACGGTCGGAGACGTGTCGTAACTCGACACATGGGCCCATTATGTGACTTAGTGAGGCGATTGAAAAGGTTAATGGGATGCTTTCATTAAATTGTTTGTACGCGATTTAACCTTTTTTTAACATTTTAAGATGAAAATATTTGTACTATTGCCAATCTTCTTTGCAGCGTCATTCTTACCCATTTCCTAACATTGCTTTGTTTGGGCGCCAGTGCCTAGTTTGCTGCATACGTTTCTGTTATTATGTCACGTGGCTTGGGCATGGTTTTTCATATATTGAGTAATTTTTTTGCGTATGCGCTTGAGCATTGTGACTTATTGTGTCTCTTGCTGAGTAGTATTACTCCTTATTTTGTATAATTACTAGTATATGGTATATAATGCTGACATTAACCTAACTTAGGTTGACGGGGTAACCTCCTCGTTATAACCAAAATTAGAGGATTTAGAAAAATCTGGGCCTGGTGGGATTCGAACCCACGATAAATGCCTATCCGTGAGAGCGACTTAACCTCTAGACCGCGAGCCAGCTCAAGTGGACTCTGCTAAATCCTCTACTTGTATACCCTTCGACAAGATTCGTATGTGTTGGCACAGGTTAGCACCACCAATGGCTTTTACTTCCTCTACCTATTTTCAACAGGTAATGCTGGCAGAAGGTTCAGCCTCGAAACTGGGCCGTCTGGAGCGTGAAACCGTCGCTAATCTTCAGGACTGGCTTCTGGCCATGTTCGGCGAAGGCTCAATACCGGAAATCGCGTGGGATGACTTGGTGGCGACCCGGACAAGTTGGGACAGGTTCATTGTAAGTGGTGACGTACCCCTGTCGTCTGCTATTCCATCCGGTTGGTTGCTGCCTCAGCCGTTGAAAGGGCAAGACTGGAAAGATGCTGTTAAGTGGTTTTGATTGTTTTCTTGTTACTCTTAGTTTCTGCGCTTGCGACTCCAACATTAATTTTCCGTTCCTATTAATTTACGGGTGAGTCGGACACCCTATATATATATATTTTTAAATTTCACTAGGAATATAATATAAATTGTAGAGCCATCATGAGGCGTAACAAATTAAATGTTCCTCCGTTAATAGATAATCTGCGGCCTTCACTAACACAATGGGATATTTTCGTCAACGTTACACGGCTTCCATAACATAAATGATGTTAGTGACGGTCGCATACTATTTATAAAAATGTAGAGGAACATTTCTTCTAATTTAAGACTCCTCATTGATCAATTGAACATTCAATATTCACCTAATAATTTTTGACTTTACAAAAATCGGATTGTGCTATTCCCCGATTAACGCTTGTGGTGACGGCTATCCTTCAGAATTTTTTGCTATGTCAGACTATTTTAATGGCAGCTAGCTAAGTAAATGACCAATTTGAAATATTTTGGGAAGAAAGGGTCCTAAGACGCAGACGCTTTGTAACAACCTTAAGTTTCCTTTTGAATATACAGTAGCATGTTAGCTGACTTGACAGGGCTAAACACTAACATGAGTAGATATTCGAGCGGAGCCTTAACTGAAAGGAATTCATTAATCTATGTTAGCTCAGCCATATTACAATATATTCTTATTAACAAGCACATTTAAATTTATGTTTGAGTTTTTATTCTGCATTTAAATTAGATCGTGTATGAGTGGCATGTCTTGACTTATGCACCTACAGGAGGTAATTTCCTTTTCATGAACAGTATACAGCTCTTGCCAAATGCTAAGTAGGTATTAGCCTCGCCTGTGCCAATACGGCTAGCTTTTATTACTATAATATGCTCATAATTTGTTGTTGAAATTGAATTTATCCTCTCATCCGCTTCGATGGTAAAAAAAAAGTCTCGGGACTTTCCGTCTCTTAGTGGATTACCTCATCACTGCAGAATAAAATTTATTGTAATTTTGTTTTTTATTTTGCATTTACTGTATATGAGGTAGTCCGTGCATGAGTGGCCTGTCTTGACTTACCTATGTACCGGCAAGAGGTAAAAAAAAATATAAATGGCATACATTTATATTGCCTGCCAACTATATTACCTACTAGGCTTATTGGCAGTGAGATCATAGCAGGGAGCATACAAAAATGTGTTTTCACGCCTAATGATACTAAATCTTGGCATTGGCTTTGAAAAGACAGACAGCACTCAAGATACTGGTAAAGACACTTAACGGAATTAAATTAATGTAATCTTCACTTGAATAGAAACGTTCAATCATATTTTAGGGTACAATATTGTATTAAACACATTGCTTAACCATATTGACATTATTGTTTAATATGTTCAATGCACAATAGATATAGAAAAATTACTGGACGGAATGTACATAAGGCAGTGAGTTCGAAATTCAAATCCTATAGCCTACCGTAATAACATAACCAATAATAAAATAGATTTTCATTCTAATCTGACCGGCTTGACTTCGTTTTGGGCAAGTATCGTATCACAATTAGGGGGAAGGCTTCCAAGTTTTTAAAAAACATGGCGTGAGAGCTTCTTGATTAAATTCTCGTTTCATAGAGACTACATGGGCAAAATTACTCATTGAACACCTCCAGAAATATATAACTATAAATATGTTTGTTTCCAGAAATAAGTGTTACTTCATCAATTTAATGGATTAACGAAAGTTCACACATTTTAAGAGGTGTTAAAAAGCATTTTTGACAATATAAGGGCTCTGGACCGAGAAATTAATTAATTAGCTCACACCTCATGTTTTAAACGATTTGGAAATAGTCCACTTAAGAGACAATCGGTCACCCTACTAGCCAAAGTCAAATTTCTCATGCTTGTTTTTCAAGCGCCTACTTTCAGCATTTCTGCTATAAGCAACCCTGTCAGCCTGGCGGGGCCCCCGCGGGGGAGTGAGTCTCTTAAATAAGTTGAGGCACCCTAGGGTTTGGCTGGAGCACGACTTCCCTTTTTAGAGCAGCAGGATTGCCAATCTTCGATAGAAGAACACTCAACTGGGAAAGCCCGGGACCGCCTGCATTACATGCCCTTACGAGCAGGGCCAGAAAATGTAGCCATTGTGGGACTTGAAACAACAACCTTTTGGGTGAATGTCGGAGTCTGTACCACTACTCTACATGTCCTGTAAAACTCGTCACGAGCATGTATCTAACAGACTCATTAATAGACTTGGTTTGAACTTGCCAGCTAATATTTTGTGGATGTTCTATATAAGGCACAATATCATAATACTCTAATAACTATTTACAATTTTTGCGGCGAATTCGTCTCTGGTCCTAATATTTCAACAGCATCATAGACAATTGTAAACACGCTAGTCTTCTTTCATTTTTCGGCAATTGTCGACTTTTCGCGTCTAGAAGCGACCACAGTGCAATAAGGCCATGACATTTTTTTTCTTCTTGATGGCACAATGATTGCAATGGTTCAGATACGACTTTATATTGACCCAGGCCTACTTATAGTGGCCCATAGGTCCCTTGTCCAATGCCAACGCCTCCCAGGGTTTCTGACATTATTTGTATTGTTTCCGTATGAATTTTCGGCCATTGACAAACTGGTATACGCTCTCAATGTCAACCTAAACCGGCTACAAGGAATAATGGACAAGCTGAGACAAGCTTATCATTGACGCAATGAAACAGGCGAAAGCATGACTTAACCAAGTACAGACACGAGTCTTCAGATACGTAAAGCGAGGTAATGGCTGGAGGAAGAATTATTGGGAACACGAAGCAGGGGAAGACCAAGGGAGAATATAGCGGATAAGGAGACTGCAATGGTTCGGATACATGAACCGAATCGATAAGGGCAGATGAGTGATAAAATGAAGAAAGGAAGAAATAGAGGGCACGAAGCAGGGGAAGACCGAGTAAGGGATTCAGGAGCCTGATTGAAGACGACCGCAGAAGAGTGAGCCTGGCACCAGAGGAAGTGTTGAATAATCAGAAGTTGAGTGACAGGAGGAATAGCACACTGGTCAACTGAAGCTGATTTATTGATGATACAAAAACATAATATCCCAATAATTTTGTAAAATTCTTGTGACGGAAGCGTTTCAGGCCTAATATTCATTATATTTATTATCAACATATGAAAATTGTAAACACGCCCTTTTCTCAATTTCCGACTTTTTCGCGCCTAGAAGTGATAGTGCAATACCAGAGTCCATGACAGTTTTTGTTTTTGTTTTTGATGGCACAACAACACAATATTCCAATACTTATCTACAATTTTTGCGACGAATTTGTATCAGGTCTAATATTTTTAGTTTGAACATCATCATATGCAATTGTAAACACACTCTTTTTCTCAATTTTCGACTTTTTCGCGCCTAGAAGGGAGGACAGTGCAATACCAGAGTCCATGTCGTCTTCTTTTCTTCTCGATGCTGCTACTGCCACAGTTTTTCTTTGCTTGTTTGTAGGCAGATTTTTGTACCAGTCCATGTATTTTGAGCGTTGCCCAGGCATTGCTTTGTCGTCACCATCTCGGGTATTACTACTTCCTGTTGTAGTTTCTGATAGATCAGTTAGCCGTCTGTATACTCCAGCCTGTAAAGAAGAGGACGAGGATGTCATACCAGGATTTATCAGAGAAGTTTGTTCTTCTTTATCTACCTTGTTAGTACCCCCTTCAGGTGATAAGGGACTCTCAATAAATAATTCATACAATCTCTGTCTTTCGCTCGATTGGGTTAAACTTTGAAACTTACACAGTGCTAAGACTTCGTGTTTGAACTTGCTATGATATGAGTGAGGAGAAACTTCTAATATTTGTTTTTGAATACGTTGAGGGAAGGAGAGGCACGAATTTCTATGGGTATTGAGTTCCATAGCGTAGAGGAAGAGATGAGAAATGAAGAGTGGAAGATTTGGGAATGAGAAAGATGGGTGAGAAGGAGGTCGTCCCAACGAGTCCTAAGAGGAGTAGGGAACGAGAAGAGGTAGGTTGGGGATTGGGTACGCAGCACCTCAAAGACCAGGCATCCCATGTGAAGCTGACGCCGACGTTGGAGATTCAGCCAGGCTACAGAGTTCAGGAGTTGGAGATATGTGGTTTCTACGACTTGACATTCATTACGAACCTTATACAGTTATTCTGCAACTTCTGGAGGAGAGTTGCTTGTGGTACGGTCACATCATTGTAACTATATTGCAATAGTCTGGGAGAGGAAATATTAGGGCTTGAACAAGCCGTTTCTTAAGATCAGGGGGCAGAAATTTTTCAGGGGCCAGAGAGTGTGAAGCGAGCCCATGGTTTCTTATTGTTCAGTTATTGTTTTATGTTTCAATACACGTTTGCTTGCTTATTTGTTCTTATACCGATCCATTTTTAAGGGCGGTGACCACAACTCTTTTATGCATCAAGCTTCCTCCAGTCTTACCTTCTTTAATAAATTCTTGTCTGGTTCATCTTCGGAATGAGTGAGTTCACTGAGTGACCCGGCCTGTTGGAGCCCCTTTAGCGCACGATATAACCTGTTTAAGCTGTCTGCTCTAATTTGTACAGTAGCGGGCTGTTTTTTCCGAGCTCGACTAATTCTTTCCACGGGTTGTTGAATGGGTGGAGGTGCCTCTTCCTCGCCACTGGATTCATCATCCTGAAAGAAAGTTTTTTTTAGGATGGTCCGACTCGTTCAAGAACTTGCCTTAGTTAGTCTACTGTCGCTTGTAGCCGGTGTGGAATGACATCAAATCAAATCAAATTTTGATATATCCCAATACAGTATACAGTTATACAATTAAAACATTTCCCTATGGGCTAGGCCCGTTCTAGGGTGGATATACAGTATATTTTCTAAAATAATTTCAACAATCCAATCCAATCACATCAAGGACGCGTACCAGTTTGTTAGCGGAAACAAAAATGCACGTGGAAATAATGAACATAAAAAAAACCAAAGAAACTATAAAGTATTTAGAAAAAATATAAAAAATGGCTTACTGATCTGGAAATTACACAATAAAGAAAATAGAAATAGATTTTTTTTTAACGTGTCCAGGCGGAACGGAAATAGAAATAATCTTCCAAGACAAACAACAAGAAGTTCATACAATATACCACTAACACACACACACCACTACACATACAAATTCACTATACAGTATTTTTAAACTTTGATAAAATTGATGTATTTCTAAACTGCATGCATTGTATTATATTTAGGATATTGTAATAATTTCCACCCTAAAATGGGCCTAGCCCAAAAGGAAAAGTGTTAAAAAACTGTAAAATTTTTATTTTGATTTGATTGCTTTAGTCAACGGTCATACTAAGTTCAATCCACAAGAACAGAGTCTGTTCCGAACTGCAGTAAACTTGGTATTGTGCACAAAGTTGGCAGGGGGAGACGATGGGACATGAGAACGCCCAGAGACTACCAGTCAGTCTAAGTGCGTGTCGAGTCCTGGTCACCTCCGACCTAATCGTGTGACTTTACCATGTTCCCCAAGTGGTTCGGAATCCACTATAATCAGGAGGTCCACCCTGTCAGTCAACTCCCCTTCTTCCTGAGGTGAAGGAGTCTGCCCCTAGGGTGTCTCAAGTTGATAAACAGACTCACTCCCCCGCCAGGCTGACAGGGTTGCTTAAAAATCAGAAATACTGAAAGCAGGCGTTGGATAAACATAACAAACAGTAATAATGGTTTGAAAAAACGCGGTGGCACGACAACCACCCAGCGAGGAATGAGGATGTAGGCCTGAGGGCTGGTGGAGGATCCTCCCTCTTGACCACTTAAGCTGTTGTAGTCAGCAACATGCCCGGCAGATGATTTTATTCCCTACCTATGTAGCCAAGGCACCTTTTTGGGTTTGGGTGATTGAAATTTTTCCTCTCTAATGTTCTAGTTCTAGACTAGCTGGACTAGACCTTGAATCAACTAATTATGATCAAAAAATTAATGTGGTCGTTGGCAGTGCAAGCATAAAAAGCCGACAAAAGTAATAATTAGTTCTTTCCCCTGGACCCCTGTAGCCTGATCGAGGCGATTATAATACCGGTATTTATGTAATCCCCTGGTAATAAAAATGTAAACAAGCTAATTTTATAATGGAAAGTGCTATTCACAATTTGTTTGTTTACAGTTATAATCCTAGGGTATTTATTTAACCCCCGGTATTATAATCGCCTCGATCAGGCTGCAGCTGGTATTCGCATTGTAAGGAGTCAGTGCAGTGGACGTTTTTCATATATACATTACCTTTTCTTTAAGTTTTCGCCGGCGAAGGATGCTGCTTTTGTTTTCGGTATACATGGGTATATTTGTAGTTGAAGGCACTCCAGAAGAAGGTAGGGCAAACATGGCTGGTCTGGTATCTACCTGTGGCGTCTCGCTCCTACAAATAAACAAAGAGTTAGGTAGAATTTTTTACTTCTTCTACCTTGTTTGTACCTCCTTCAGGGTGTCAATTTAGGTAGAGGCTCAACTATGGAACTTATGCATAACACCAAGCCTTCCTATTTCAACTTGCTATGATATGAATGAGGGGATCCTAATTATAGTGGATTCCGAACCACTTGGCTTCAGCCAGGCCCGTAACCAGGGGTGCGCTCCTCCCCACTCCGAAATTTCGTCGTGGCTGTAAGGTAAAAACAGGTCAAAAGAAGACGTCAATTGGCTGAGGTAGGTGGAGGGAGCGATTGTCCCATTTCTCCGGCATAGGACTCTATTTTCCCCATATGTCCATGATGGACGTTTTTAGGTTGGCCCCGACTACAGCGCGGCCTTCGGAGCGAGTCTGCGGGTGCTTCTTTGTTATTATAAGATCTTTGACATCTACCTATCCAAATACACTTTCTTTATGTTGGCTCGCTTGTCCCGACACCAGAGCGGCCTTCGGTGGAAGTCTTCGTTGGACAGCTCTCGTCATTACGAGCGTTCCTTCCTTGATATAAAACTTTGATACCTACCCAACTAGACTTTCGCCCTCCTCCATGATGGGCGTTTTTATGTTGGCACGCTTGCCCCGACGCCAACCCGGCCGTCGGGGTGAGTCTTCGTCGGATAGCTCGTTGTCACTGCGGGCGTTCCTTCTAGGGGGTCTCAACATGGCGGGCTCGTCGGTTTGCGTGGCAGCGTCGCAATCGGTTTGGGTTGCATTTTCAACGTGGCCTGGTAAGCTCTGTGTGTCCTGGAGAAAAATACAGACTGTAATTAGATGCCTACACTACGCCGGCGCTTTTCAGGCATAGTTAGTCCAGTTTGGTTGAGAACTAGGGCAGGAAGGTCGAAGAAGGGTAAACCCACCACTAATGGATTCCATAGGTAGCTACCATACAAGCTAAAATACTAGGCATAGTTGTTCTACTAAACATGGTTCTGCCCAGTATAATACCGGGGTTTATTGACGTGACAACGTCTAATAAATGGAAGAGCGCTGGCTGGAACACTGGGTGCATGCACGAAAAAGGGTGACGCCGATGCGTGACACTCATCCGTTACGCCGCATCTTAGTGTGGTTTTAATTGCTTATTACAACTATAAATATTTTTTTAATTTTAGTTATTATTTTAATTTTTTTAATTAATTTTTTTGTTGTTTTCACGTTAAACTATCGTCCGCAAACCGACTTTAAAGACAACCAATTTTTTTTTAATACCGCAGTAGTAAGGTGTCACGTGACGGTGTTGAAATATGCGTGGGATATTCAAATTAATAAATTATTAGAATACAAGAGAATGGTTGCATTGTTTAATAATTAAAGGAAATACTAATAAACATTAAAAGGTACAGGTGGAATTTTGAAATTGAATTATAATTAATGTGTCTACATCTAAGGGAGAAAAAATTAAAAACTCACCAAAAATATTACTGTATCAATTTGAATTTCACGCGAAATTTTCACTCATTTGTTTAAAACAATTGAATAAACCCCGGTATTATAATAATCCCAAATCGCCATGATCGGGCTGCAGCGGATATAAATCTACTCAGTGGTTTTGCACCAACCATTCACCGAGCCCTATAGCTACAATGAAAGAAAACGTTTCCTTTCCCATCTATTTTAAGGCCCTACGATTCTCGCATCTGCACTTGGTTAAGCCATGCTTTCGCTTTTTTCATTACGTCAATGATAATAATAATAATAATAATAATAATAATCGTGTATTCCATCAGGTATTAATAAATACATGGAACAAGTCATTATAATAATAATCAATCAATTAATCAAAACTGAAACTAAAACTAAAACTAAAACTGGTCTACCTTAGCTCAAGGCCAGGCATGCCACGTGAGATGAGTGAACAATGGTAAGCTTGTCTCAGCTTGTCCATTATCGCTTGTAGCTGGTGTAGGTTGACATCGATAACGTATACCAGTTTGCCAATGACCACAAATTCATACGGAAACAATACAAATAATGTCCGAAATCCATGGGGTCGTTGGCATTGGACATAGCCTATGACCTATAGATGTAGGCCTGGGTATACAAAAGTAAAAAAAAAAGCCTACGACCGTATTATTTTTGTTAACCTATGTTGCATATTTTATATTTTCTTGGTACAACTGTCACGTAGCCTATTATGAAATCCTAGATGAGGTCACATGCCAAATAAAAAATGATAAAAAAATAAGCACTGAAAGGTACTTTTATTTCAAATAAGTCAGAATAACTCATACGAAGACTAAACAATCTTCAACTATAGTCAACTTACTATGTTGAATACAATTTTGTTTATAATTCAACACTGTTCCTATCACAGAACATAAATTATATATCCTAGTTCCTATATCTAGCCTATAAGACTATAATAACACATAAATTAAATAAATGTAACATTAAATAAAAAACAATATCAGTGTTATTCCCATACATTGAGAAGACGGTTAGGACTAGCACAATTAACAGTAAAATAAATATAGCAAACCGTAGTTTGAAGTCAACTTAAAGTTTTTAAATGCAGATTACGTAGGACACCTCAACTAATGGTGAACTACTTTAATTACAACTATGCGTCACAGCTAAGAAATCACAGTAAGTTGACTGGACCAAACCGTGTTATTGCGCTAAAGTCATAGTAAATAAAATAAAATAGCTTTGTCAAGTACCTATTATACAAAAATACATTAAAAGCGACCGGTTTCGGCACTGGGCCATCGTTAGACCGAAATTGGTCGCTTTTAATATATTTTAGTAATACTTGACTAAACTAATTTATTCTATTTACGTAGAATTACAAAGTGGAATATATATAGTACAATATTACTGAAATGACGAACAAGTCACCTTACAAAATTAATGCTATACATACGTTAGAATCATTTCTAAGATGACGGTTGTTGGACGTAACACTTACACAGTATGCCTCAGTCAACTTACCGTGATTGTTCTGCTGGGACGTATGGTTCAACTTATTTTTGTTTACCAATATAAGGTTTTTGCTTTTCAATTTTTTATAAAATTCACAAATTTAACATAATTTTTGAAAATAACAATAGTCTCTTAAATTAATAAGCTATTATTATGATTCCAACAATTGTACTAAATGCGCATGCGTTTGCTGCAAATTTTTATAGCCGTCAGTGTCACATATTCTATTAAAATGTCCTGCTATAAAACCAGCCGTGTGCAACTTAAGTTGAACCGCAGAATGTAAGTCAGCAATAATCAACGTTTCTACAGCATTCTCCAGAGTAATCTGATTATAAAGCTCCTTTTCGCATTTAGCCTTCAGTTCTCTCAAATCATATTTCTCAGCAACCACTAACAGCTCACTTGGCATCTCCTTAAGTTTGGCACAAGTCCCCGTGTACATAAATCGCAGCATTTCTTCTAAGACCCGGCCTTCCACATCGCCAATCGTAACTCTGGAATCATGTTTCTCCCTCATATCGTGCTCAAACATAGCGGAAAACACTGCACTGCCAGCCGATAAAATCAGTTTATGAGCATTAATTTCGACACCATCACAAGATGATAAAACCACATCACAACACTTTTTCTCTTCAAAAAGGGCAATGAAGTTCTTCGAATGTTCACCACTTAATACATTGAATTCATCGGGGCAAAACATTTGGAACGTTTCAGCACTTTCGATAATGGTAATCTCACATAGAATGGTGAGACAGTCGTTTGTAATGAACTTTGGTTTAACAACTTCTGAGGAATCTAGAAACTTCACAATATTACAAGAAGCATGGTCTTTGAAGTTTTGTCTCATTGTTATAACCTTTGAATTGTTGTTAAGAATGGATATAGTAGCCATTCCTGTTTTTCTTGCAGAAACAAAAATCCCGGCTGACATAAAAGTTCCCAGCATATGCCCACCTTCCATTACGCGCATTTCTTCGACGTGTATAATAAAATAAAGGCCACTATCAGCTTTTGAATTTGCGTAAAGTTCCGGAGACATGAACTTTGGGCTTATCATCCATAATTTTTCGAAGTTTCCTATTGTCCAAATAAACTTGTAATCGACAATGCTCGGTTGAGTTCGGACCCAGGTATTCGGAGCGAAACTCTTAAAATAAGGTAATTGATCTGATAACTCCATAATAATTCTTTAATTACCTATCTCTGCATGAACGTTAAAGCGCACTGTTTTCGCAACAACACTATAGCCTCCTATATGGCGAGGAATTTTCCACACAAGTCATGCATATTCCTGTTTAATTTTGTCTTAACAAAGTTGTTTTATGTTGGTGTTTCCGATTATATTTTTGGCGCCATTATAACAGCTGGTATACTGGAACTCTGTCTCGAAAGAATGTCGTCCCTTACACAGCAAAGTGCAGTACAATCTGCATTAACATATGGCTTCTAGATATTTTTTCTGTTTGTCCCAAAAATGGGCGAAATCGTTACGTGAAATTAAAAGTGGGCCGAAATGAAATCTACAGCGTTTAAAGAGTAGGATAAATTATACATTGTACTGTAATTATCCTACCTGCTGGTAGAGCAATCGACCCAAATAGTCCTGAGTAAGATATTCGTGCAGTAAACCGGCCGCCGCTTCACCGCTTTGATCTTCCATAAATCGCTGCATGAGAATCTCCTTTCCACTGTCCTGGAAAAGTCAACAAACAGGTGCATAAAGCAAGGAAAGATACACTGGATGTACACCGGTAGGATGTCCATAGATCAAAGCACAGGTATATGTGAGCCTTTCTTACTTATCAGGACATGTAGAGTAGTGGTACAGACTCCAACTTTCACCCGAAAGGTTGTTGGTTCGAGTCCTACACTTAGGTTACTGCTTCCACCGGGAAAAGCTGAACGTTTCTGACGTCACGGATGTGAAGCTTTCGTGGGTGCGGAAGTTTGTGGCCAGAAACAGACAGAATGATCGCTTGGAATGATGTAATATTGTATATTTCACGTGAAAGACATAGTAATGTGCGATCAGGCTGCTCAATGGGTTTGAAGAAGTTCAATTCAAGTTGTTCGCTCGTGTATGCTGTATGGATCTGAGTGCTGGGCTTTACGAAAGGGTGAGGAAAATATAATTCACACAGCAGAAATGCGAATGCTAACAAGATCCTGTGGTGTAACGCTGAGAGACCAACGTAGAAACTAAGATATAAGGCAAGAGATGAGAACCCGTGGCGTACAAGTGAAACTTAGAGAAAAGAGGTTGAACTGGTGGGGACACGTACTACGTGGAGACAAAAACCAACTAGTCAAAAGAGTAATGAACCGGGAGATACAGGGAAGAACACCACCAGGGAGGCCGAAAGTTAAACTGAGATGATAGTCCACCGGAGATATAAGAACTTTGGGGCTCTCAACCGAGGACGCACATAACAGGACAGTGTGGAAACGCTGCTGTCGTGCCGCCGACCCTCAATGAGGATAAGGCGCGGTAAAAGTAAAAAAAGTAAGCATTGGGTTTGAGGCAACCTGCGTCAGCTAGCAATGAACATTCAATAAATAAATACCTGCACCAATGTATGAGGACGGTCCTCCTTAGGTCCTCTCGTAAGTAGCCTGAGTATTTCAGCGTTCCCATCCCGAATGTACAGCTGATCGCGGTCTAAAATTTCTTCATCACCGCCTTCCCAGTCCCGTGCCACTGAGCCTCTTTCTACCTGCCAAAGTGGTACATAGTATTATTGGATTTCTAGGGGACTTAACATTATTTATTTATTTATTATTATTGGAGGGCCAACGAACCCCATCGCTTTTCGGACATTATTGGTGTTGTTAGGTACCGAATTCATTTTTGTCCGTTGGCAAACTGGTTCATAATATGTCACCGACTATCAATCCCAACGGGTAAGCTCAGCCAACCTTACGGCATTGACATTGTAACCGCTACCCTGTAGCAAGGAATCGAGGACGTTCTATAAAAACTGGATGCGTAACTGGGAACTATTATTATAAGCTAAACATAGGTGAGAATCTTTGCATATTTTCTTAGCCTCACCCATTGTAGATCTCATTTTGAAAAAAATATTTTTAATAATTTTTAAATTATTTTAAAAACAGGTACTGCTTAAAAAATGTTTACGTAGCCTTTCTTGTTGTAGATTTCATTAAAAAAAAATAATTTATTAAGTTTTATAAGATTGTAAGTTAATTTTAAGCAAGATTTACCAGTTTAATACTTAAAGTTATCATTTGATATGAAAAAGCAAAATTCAGTAAAATACATAAGAAATAATGAAGAAAATTTGAATTTTGGAAACAATGCAAATGGCCGCGGGAATCCTGCCGACTGGTAGGCTGTAGCGAGCCCATATGTTTATATGTCCATGCCCTGTAGCCGCAGAGGAATTATTAGCCTACAATCAATCTATACCATGCCTACCTCGTGACGTCGAATAGAGTCAGAATCTGGTTGCTGCATATCCCCACGCGGTGAGAGACCTTCTTGCGCCTGGAGTTCTTCCATATTCCCACGCGTATTTTCCACAGCGTTGCTGTTGTTCCTAAAAAATATAGAATGAAAACATGGGTAGGCATAGGTTAGAGCATGTACAACCAATAAGGATGAGCTCAAGAGGGCCTCCCTCACTTTTATTTCTAAGGATATCCCTGGTCATCTTTAACCCTCCACCGAATAGTCACCCACAGCAAGTTCTCCCCTCTTGGTGCGGCCCCACCAACCTCTGTTTACTTTAATTTCTCATGAAATATGGAACGCAGAACAATGAAAAAATGCTGAATGGAAAGAAGAATTTTTTCTCCTAATTTTGATATATAGTATGCTGCAATGATCAATACCGATCGGCTATAGTTAGTGAACTTGATACGCAAACAATAACGGTCACTCAGGCATTCATCAACTGTGGCGAATTGGGATTAGTTAAGGCCACATACTATGCATCAAAATTAGGAGAAAAAATTCTTCTTGCCATTCAGCATTTTTTCATTGTTCTGCGTTCCATATTTCATGAGAAATTGAAGTTTGAACAGAAAATGGAATATCGGCGACTCCGGTTTGCCCTTAATTAGAAGTCCACCTACCTGACTTGTGAATCTTGTTTATAAATAATGTCCCCTCCATACACCGATATATCATCTCCATCACCATCATTAGCAGCTTCTCTTACGATCTCTCTTCTATCTTCGCTTCTACTCAGTCGGCCATCTACTCTTCTCTCATCCGGACTTCTACTTCTTCGTCTTTCACCTTGGTTCGACCGCTTTTGGTAGTGATCCTCTTCTCTAAGCCTTTCTTGGTAGTAATCGTCTCCAGCACCTAAGCAAAAATATCCATCATGGGTACACCATGCTGCGATCGGAGACGTGTATATAATTAGGCACGCTTAATTGAAAAATACAGGGTGGCCCAGACAGTTTTTGAGAGTAAGTATGGAATATTACACGTAACCTTAGTATAAAAAGCTGCTCCTCATAGGTCGTGTCATCGTACCTATTGTAGACGGTCGGGCCCCACTACATGATACCTAGACATGCCGCATCTACGATAGCTCACACTTGACTTATTGCTTTCCAATTTATACGTAGTAGGATAAGGAAAGCTTTGTGATGGTCGAAATTTTCGATTCCGAGATTTCAACAGATTTACACGTTTTGAGGTCCCAGGAACCCAAAAAAGTGGTTTTTACGAAATGTCTGTCTGTTTTTTTATTTTGGGCTGGGGGGGGGGGGGGGGGGGTTATTCCCAAAAAACTAAAAAAGAACGTCTAAACAAATATTTCTCAAAAACGGCTCCAACGTTTTCTTTTAAATTCACATATATTGTAGTCGTTATTAATGTTAATAAAATGCGGATAGTGGCTTGCCCCTTGATAGTTTGCTTCTGGGGGTTAAATAATAAAAATAACTCATTTTTCATGAAAAATGACTAAAAAGTAATTTTTCTGTGGATCCTTTCTATCGATGATTTCTATCTTCAGGCATGTTTTAGGTGTTAAATTGAGTAACGAAACCGGACGGGTTGCTTTCCCAAAAAACTATTTGGTTTTGTACAAAAAAAGTTTTTTTTTGAAAAAATGATAGAAAATTCACGCTGAAAAGCATTGCATGCATGCCCTGACGTAATTACTGTGTGGTAATGCGTTAGTCTGACTATATATAATTTACCACACCTCCAGTAACGTCAGGTGGACACCCCCCCCCCTGAGATATCCGAAATTTAACCATAGAAAAAATTATTTACCATGAAATTACTCATTTTCTTCATCTACTAATTGATAAATTGGAAAGCATGTTCGAGCAAACTCGGACCGGTTCTTTCGTTAGTCTAGCCAGTGCCGGATTTATATTTTTTATGAGTGTAGGCCACTTTATTTCCGCCACCCCATGTACATCTCTCTCTTCAAGTTACAGCCGGATGATGGCTGGTTGGCAGCAACATATTGCAGCGATGTCTCCAATCTCCGCGATTTTGACATGCCCTCTTCAGCTCCACATAGGACGTTATCCCCAAATCATGTTTAACTTGTTGGAGATATTCGTCTCGTGGCCGTCCCCGTCGATTTACGCCTTCCATGGTCCCCTCAATGACGCAGCTGACTATGTTATCATGCCGAAGCAGGTGTCCGAGCCAGCGTGCCCTCCTAGCGGATATGGATGCAATAAGGGTCCTTTTCCATGTACATACCCTCATAGTATAATATAGGTTTCAATAGGAATAAGTTTCTTTCTAAAGGGATTTATTGAAAGTATAAAAAACCATGAGATAACCAGTGAGTGGACTTGTTTGACTTTTATCCTCTGAAATCAAGTGACCGTCCTCTGAAATCTGCCACCCCTAGGCCGCGGCCTATACGGCCTATATATAAATCCAGGACTGATCTAGCTGTATTCGAATATTTATGACGAGGGCTCCTACGCCTAGGCTGCTCAGAAGATCACCTTGTATACGGATTTTAACTAGTTTCAAGTAGCCAGTAGGCTCCACTGTGGGACGGTTAAACCTGGGCATATTAGAACTGTGTCTATACAATAGCTAAGGGCTGTTTCGTTAGCTGTAAAAGATGTCCATACCTTCCCTATGTCGAGGGCTCCGACGCCTAGGCTGCTCGGGAGGTCGACTTTTATAAGGACTACCGCCTTCAACCAGTGTAGAAGGCCGGGCCCCACTGTTGGGCCGATTGAACCTTGGCGTGTTGGGGCTACGTCTGTGATAGCTCACATCCGGATTGAACGACGTCACATGATCTCTTCCCCCATGACGCACCCTGTAACATTAAAATTAAATATAGGTACAGTACAATTGTTTGTTTTGTTTTCCAACGCCTGCATTCAGCATTTTTGCTTGAAGCAACCCTGCCAGCCTGGTGGGGGGGAGTGAGTCTGTTTATTAACTTGATGCACCCTAAGGGCAGACTTCTTCACCTCGGAGAGTTGGGGAGTTGCCTGACAGGGTGAACCTCCTGATTATAGTAGATTCCGAACTACTTGGGGAACATAGTAATGTCACACGACTAATTTGGAGTAGACCAGGGCTCGACACGCACTTAGACTCACTGGTATAGTCTCAGCACGTTATCATGTCCTACCATGTTACCCTGCCAACGCTGTGCACACTGCCAAGCTTGCCGCAGTTTGGAACAGGCTCTGTTGTCGTGGACTCAACTTGGTATGGCCGTTGTCAGAGTACATTTGTTCATCCCGCCAGTTTTTTTCCATATCCTCTAATTTCGGTTATAACGAGGAGGTTACCTCTTTAACCAAAGTTAATTTATTGTCAGTGTTATATATACCATATAATACTACAGTGTATCAAGTAGTACATGTTGCAGACATATTCACCATGACCACAAAGGGCTGGTCTGGCCTCTAACGTTCTGAGAGAAGTTGTAAGCCCCTCCAAGTAGGGAGTGGCCAGCTAATAATTTAAAAGTGGATGGTTACAATGGTTAGGCAAGTTGGAACAATCTCCTCCCCTAGTGATTTCGATCGGCAGATAATATGTAGGGGCCGCTTTTACATTATAACTTGACTTCTTGCTACTATAGCTTACAACAGCAGTCTCTCTCTTGAAACAATGTTAGATGAGGGTCAGGGTGCCTTTTTCAACAACATGTACAATATTTCATGCCTTCATGGGTTGCTTGAAAGCGAGTATACCCCTATCATTGATCTACCCCTCTTTTCTCCGTCTGCATGCAACATGGGCATCTTAGGTGTAGGGATCCAACGATACTACTGATATAATACTAGTATCGATACTTTTCTTTCGATACCACTGGTATCGATACCTATTTGCTGGTATTGAATCAAATAATACCTACCACACAACTAAACTTTTTCCCGCTATTTTTTTTTTAATTTTAAATTTTCAAAATAGTCACCAACCTGCTGTGTGCGTGTTCTTTCGTAAGCTAAGTATAGAGGTTGGTCTAGGTTAATTTTTCGCGCCTGATTGTTTAGAAAATTTTAATTTGCAATTCCCCAGTTTTTTTTTATATAGTTAAGTTTTAAGACTCAATTTTTAATTTTTAAAAAATGACCCAAAATTCTTACACTAAAATTATAATACTTAAACGTACGAGCTGTGAATTCAGACTGAAGCAATAAATCCTGTGTTTCTCCTGCCTTGTGGTGCAAGGCCGTGTTGTTTGTAATTCCTGAGCGTGCCTTCAGCAGTAAACCTCAGCACCTTCAGTGACGTAACTCCTCCCCCCTTAAGAGGGATGAACGTCCTCGTTCATTTTGTTGGCTGCTTCTTTCCCTGGCATGTGATCCAGGTGTATGATTGTCCTTGGTTTATAGAATAGGTCGTAGATACGGTTGCGAAATTTCCAGATGAAGAGTAGAATGGCTATGATGCTACATAGACTGAACAAGGAGGCGGAGTGTTGGATGATCTGGGTGATGTTTTCAAAATTGTTTGGTTGCGATATCTCCTTTGCTTCTAACATGATTTCTTGTGGGTCAACTAGGTGATGGAGTTTCAGTTGAATACCCTTTATTGGGAGTAGGTCAACGCTGGATGTTTTTGGAATTGTGATTTCGAAAGTTGGTGATGTTGACGAATATGTATAGGGTCCAATTAATATGCGGCAGCGAGAGTGCAGTAAAAATATCCCTTTAAGAGATCTGCGTTCTAAGATACCTGAGCAGTCCTCAATCACTTCGGAGGATTCACTAAACATGACAAGAATTTGGTGGTTGCTAAGTTCGCGCACAATTTTGTAGTCATTAAGTATTTTTGCAGTTTCACAAGTATTAGGGGTTTTGGTGGAGCACTTGTCCTGTAAGGGTTCTGTAGTACACAGCATAATTTCATTTGTTGAGTCACATTCGTCGTCGGTCCAGAGCTCGGAGTCGCCGATGTGGACGATATACTTCTTTGGTGGCATGATGATAACGTTGTCGTCGTTTGGTGCTGGGTATATTCGGGATAGGTTGGCAATAAAAGGTTTAAGGATTGGTATTTTTATAATAAATGTGATTGTCTGGTTAACTTCAAAAATAGTCAATTTTGATGTTTCGAGCAGTTTGAATGGATGGAATCTATCAAGTGGAAATAATTGCTGCGGGCTATATACTTTTGTTAGATATTTACGAATCTCCAGTAATTCTTGAAGATTGATAAGCTCCAGATTAGGAATGCCAGCCAATGACATACTTATGGTTCTTTCTATTACTAACAGAAGTTTCAAAATAGTTTGAGCTTGAAAAATTTCAGTTTGAAGTAGAGCTCTAAGATTTATTTCATCTGTGAAATTACGAAGGTATTTCAGAGTTTGATTGATATTTGTATTGATGACTTTAGTTTCATATGCGAACCGTTTACTGACATGATTGGCAAAAGATGCAATTTTACTAATTTTATCTATTTCTGACTTTTGACTTTGAAAAAGTTTATTTATGTTATTATTTATAATTTGTAGATCGTCATCATCAGGGTTTCCCGTAATGAATTTTATCATTTTCCCCATGGCGTTTACTAATCCCCTTTTTTCCCGTTTACGATTCAACTTGTCTAAAACTTGTCGAATTTCTTTTAGTTCTAGTTCTAAATTTCCCTTTATCTTATCTGTTATTACATCCCTTATTTTATTAGTTCTAAGTCTATCAAAATTTCCCATCTATTGAAAATAATTATCTTCTATTCTAGAGATGTTTATAAAGAAATAAAAGCTATGATAATGATCTAAGATTCTTGCGTTGCCCAAGGGTTCTTCGAAGAATCCACTAGTCTTCGTCTCCGTCACCTGAAGAGCCAGGTGAGGGGGTAGGATCAACCTGCAAATTAATACCAGGTTCTCTCAATCGTTTGATTGCCCTAACATGTGCTGTAGTAGGTCTATTTTTACTTGTAAGTCCAATAATTTTCCCGCCAGATTGACTTGTGGCTTTAATTTTTTCAAATGGGGGATCAATTTTCCTGGGTCTATTTCTTTCAACGTAAACGTCCAGTCCTTCCACGTCTGGTGGATCAGTTTTGTTTTGGTTTTGTTTTTCCAAGTATTTCCTTGCCCTTTCTTCATTTCTAACGTATACATGGTCATAGAATGGGAGTATTTCTTCCTTACGTTTTTGGTTGTACTGTTCTAAAATAGTCATGTCGATGTCAAAGTCAGTCAATTTTTCATAGGGGCCGTATAACAAGTGAAATGGTGAATAACCAGTTGAGGAGTGAATAGATTGGTTGTAAATGAGTATGGCCGACATCATCAAGTTGCAAGGGAGATCATGGGGATTTTTAATTTTTAATGTTCTTAATTTTTCAATTATGGTGGAATGAAATCTCTCTATGGGTGAGTTAGAACTTGGATTATTGACAGTAGTGTAGTGTAGTTCGATCTTATGCAATTTACAAAATTCTTCGAACGTTCTGTTTTTGAATTCTCTTCCTTCATCACATACAAGTTTCTGAGGGTAATTATGATGGCGAAAGAAATGTCTAAGTTTGTTTAGAACAGTAACACAAGTGCCATCTTTTATTTTATAGGCTTGGGCATATCTGGAGAATAAGTCTATGATAGTTAAAAACTTGGAACTTTGAAAGCTAAAAGTATCTATGTGGATTACATCAAATGGCCTTTTTGCGAGGAGAGGTCCAGTTAATTTTGGATTATAAGGGTGTCGTTCATATTTCGATTTTAAACACGTTTCGCATTTATTAATAATAGCTGTAATTGATTCTTTCATATTAGGCCAAAAATATTTCTGCTTTAATTGGGTTAGAGTTTCATTAATTCCATTATGGGTTCTATCGTGATATTCATAAATGATTTCACTTTGGCTATCAGGATTAGTGACATCTAAACAGTATTTATTACTTATAACAATCTTGATAGAATAATTAAATAAAGACTTACACATTTCAATGAAACGTTCCCTTATCTGATTATCTTCAAAGAACACACCGTAAGAAAGATCAGGTTTAATTGTATCTTTGAGTAACTCGGTTAGATTTTCATCAATTGAATTTGGATTTATAGTGATAATATGGTTATTTTTCCCAAAGGGTCTGACTATGCGTCTCTTAAAGCATTCCCCTAGTTTTAAAATTATCCTGTTAGGAAAGACATTCACGGGTCTTTCAGATATTGGGAGATTTTTTCCATTGTCATCATTGGTTGAGTGGATTGTTTGGTTATCATCTGCATTTGCTGTTTCTATGACATCTGCATCTGGGTTATTACTTAAAGAAAGTAGTGTGGGAGGACTATCAAGAGGAAGATCTGGTGATAAGGGTAGTAATTGATTTAATGGCATATTATCAGAGTCATTAAAATGATTACTGGGTGTGCTAACTTCTCTTTGTGATTCTACAATTCTATCTACTTCTGCTTCCGATATAGCTGGGGCTTCATCAATGTTAGGTATTATGGAGCAAAGTTCATCAATAATCTCATCATTATGTATTTCTATGCGTGAGAGAGCGTCTGCTACATAATTTTCTTTTCCTTTTCTATATACGATATCAAAATTAAACTCTTCTAATTTTAATTTCCACCTAATAAGTCTAGAATTTGGCTCTTTAATTTTGTATAACCAAACTAACGGATTATGATCTGTCTCTATTGTGAACTTTTGTCCAAAAAGGTAAGGTCTGAAATGTTTAGTTGATTCTAGAATTGCCAAAAGTTCCCTTTCAATAGTGGAGTAGTTTCTCTCAGCAGAATTTAGAATCCTGGAATAGTAGGCAACGGGCCTGCCATTTTGAGATAGGACGCTGCCAAGGGCGACGTTTGAGGCGTCTGTAGTCAGTGTAAATTGTTTTTTGAAATCGGGATATGCAAGGATAGGTGCATTAGTCAGCAATTCTTTACATGTGTGAAAAGCTTGAACATAGTCTGGGTCATTGATATTTATTTTTGATCCTTTCTTTAACGCTCTGGTCATAGGTGCTACGACTTGAGCGAAATTGGCTATAAAACGTCGGTAGTAACCTACTAGTCCTAAGAAAGATTTAATTTCCTTTGTAGTTTTCGGGATCGGAAACTTTTCAACGGCTTCTATTTTTTGTGGGTTTGGCTTGATGCCGTCTTGGGTTATGACATGACCTAAAAATGCGACATCTTTACATAGAAACTCAGATTTATCTAGTTGAATCTTTAAATTGCATTCCCTTAACTTTTGAAAAATTAGGCGAACATGGAGAAGGTGCTCGTCCAGGGATTTAGAGAAGATTACAACATCATCCATGTATACAAAGCAACATTTATACAAAAATTCTCTTAATAAGTTGTCCATCACTCTTTGAAAAGTGCTGGGTGCATTTTTGAGACCAAAGGGCATTCGGCGGTATTCATAGTGCCCATTATTTACAGAAAAAGCCGTTTTCTCAATGGATGCTGGATCCATCTCTATTTGATGGAATCCTTGGGCCAGGTCGATAGTGCTAAAGTATTTACATTTTCCTAGATTATCTAAGATTTCATCGATTCTAGGGAGGGGATATTTATCTTCAATTGTCTTTTCATTCAACTTACGATAATCTATCACCATGCGAAATTTTTTCTGCCCAGACGCATCTAATTTCTTTGGCACCACCCATACTGGTGCGCTATAAGGTGATACAGATGGTCGGATTATTTCATTATCTAGCAAGTTCTGAATTTGTCTTTGGATTTCCTCGTTCATAGCATAAGGATGCCGATAAGACTTAACATAAACAGGTGATTCGTCACATGTCCTAATTTGATGTTTTACTGCATTGCTAAATGTTAAATTGGATTTATCTGTGTAGAGGATGTCTCGATATTTTTTACAAAGGTCCAATATTTTTGTTTTTTCTTCCTGATTTAAATGTGACGTTCTCAGAACTTTTGAAACATCAATAGTCTCGTGATAATTTGGTGGGGCTTCTATATCATTTTCGTGCAAGGATGAAACGGGCACCCGTTCTTGGAAATTTATTTCTTTATGAAAATGAAATGGATTGGGTATGGTGCAAAATCCGTCTTTAGCCGTAGCTATTGATTCAGGGATAATAAAATCTTGGCCAAAATTAATTTCGGGTAACAGGACATCGCCCTGTTCTAAGGTTACTGGAATTTTAATGGAACGATTTACCATTGTTGTAAAATTTTCTATTTTATTATGTAGGAATACGTAAGAGAAAGGAATTTTAATGTTATTCATTTCTACTGTTTTATTTTTATAGTTTATAATTGCACCTAAATTGTCTAAATCTTCGCTTCCTATAAGGGCGTCAAATTGGCTATGCCAATCAACAACATGCAGATGTAAATTATTTTTTATGCCAAAGGGGTACAAAAAGGGGAAAATTATGTTATCTTGGGCCTCCACTTTCTTTTTGAGTCCTGTTACAGTAAAGGGTTTTTTAAATAGATATTCTTGAAAAAGTTCATACGCGGGGCCTGGATTTATAACGGAGTTTGAAGCTCCCGAGTCAATAAGAATTTTTAAATTAAGTTCTGGTAAATAAAAATATGGTAGCTTGGATATTGAATTTAAAGAGTTCAGGTTAACTACGTCGGGTGCGTATTGGAGGCAGTTGCTTGAAAATTTACAGCCTCATTTTCAGTTTGTTCACATTGTGACTCGGTCAGGAAGTTAGTGAATTCTGGTGTTTCAGTTTGTTGCACATAATATTCTTCATCACAATAATTTTCGTAAGGGTAGTTTGGGAAATAAGGGTAGTTCGGATAGTATTCGGAGTTTTGGTCTTCTGTCTCTACATTGAACATTGATCTGAGTGGTTGAGCAGGTTTTTGTTGGTTTGAAGACCCGAAGTTTGATGGTTTCGGAGGAATGTAGGATTGAACTGACATTGGTTCAGGAGGGGGTAATCTTTGGGTATTTGGCGCCATGCTTGTTGATGGTCCAAAGTTTGGTTTGTTAAAGAATCTTTGCTGCGGTTGCTGAAAGGAAGGCCTAGAAAAAGCATTTTGTGGGGCAAAAGGATTTTGAGGTCCTTGTGGTTTTGGAAATTGTGACTGGAATGGCCTAGCAAACGCGTTATTTTGGAAAGGTTTGTTAAACACTGGTGGCATCATTTGTGGTCTTTGGAAATTGGTCTTAAATGGGTTGTACTGAGCTTGTGGGGGTGTTCGAAAAATAGGAGCGTTCATTTGTTCTTGTGGGGAATGAGGGGAATTAGTATTTTTCTTTTCTGATGTATCATTATTTTTTCGTAAGAACTCATAATATTCCCATTCTTGCTTACGATTATCTAGAATCTGGCATTTAGAGATACATTCCTCCAGTGTATTTAAAGCAAAATTGCCTAAAAATGACCTATGGGGTTCAAGTAGTCCGTTTTGGAAAGTTTTTAAGGCTAATTTGTCATAGTCAGCTTTTTTGTATTTCGTATAGTTTGGGTCGGTGGAGTTTAATTGTAGGTGCTGCATTAAAGCATTCAAACATTTCAACAGCCTTCCGTAATAATCAAGGTAATTTTCATTTTTATTTTGGACACATTGAGATAAGCTGTTTATCAAAATATCTTCGTTTCTTTGGTCCCCGTACTTTTGAATAAGGTATTTTCTTATGCTAGCCCAATCTTTTGCATTTTGGTATGAAATAAAATCCCTTGCTTCTCCTTTTATTTTTGATCGAATTGAACACTCAATAACGTAAATTTGGTCGACAGTTATACGGTTATTTACATGACTAACGAGGTTGTCTACTTCTGTGAGAAAAATCGATAAATTTTGACCAGGTTCATACTCTGGGATTGCATTAATTAATGCCCTGACATCACCATCGCTAAGGCTGGTAGGAACAGCGGCGCTTCCTGGCATTTTTTGTGAATTTGTATTTCCAAAATTTAATAAGGGTGGTTTCAAAATAGATTTCTTGGGTGTAAGTAAATCTTGGCTAGCCTTCAGATCTGACTCGTTTTCTGCAATAATTTCCACTTCAGGCATGCAACTTATAATAACCTACTTTAATTAAATTAAAAATATCAGACAATTACATAAAATAGATGAGGGGACAGTTAAACAGAAAAGGGCTGAAAATTAGGAAACGGAAAAAAGGATGACTTACAGTAGAGCTGCAATAACCTCCATAGATTTTCCAGTTGTTTCCCGGGCTCAATACGTTCTCCCGCGTCCAGAGGGTAGACAGTGCGGGGCGATGGTTCTTAAGGGATCCGTGCAAAAGTTTGAAAACCACGTGCCGTCGAAAGGGTTGAAGCGCTGAGCTCTATAGGTCCAATCCAAAGTCCAAAATTGCCTTTTCGTGAACCCAAAACTCTCACCAGTACCCCATAAACGATGACACTCACGGATCCTACCGACTGCGCCAGTTAAGTTTTAAGACTCAATTTTTAATTTTTAAAAAATGACCCAAAATTCTTACACTAAAATTATAATACTTAAACGTACGAGCTGTGAATTCAGACTGAAGCAATAAATCCTGTGTTTCTCCTGCCTTGTGGTGCAAGGCCGTGTTGTTTGTAATTCCTGAGCGTGCCTTCAGCAGTAAACCTCAGCACCTTCAGTGACGTAACTATATTGAATATAAGTTATTTTTAGTCATTTATGTATTTATTTAAAGAAGTTACCAGAATTTTTCAAAGGCGTGATACCCTGGGTCCATGGATGCACCCCTGCGAGCAGGCATTCCATTCGATACCAATACCTCATGGTATCGATACTTTTCTTTCAATACAATACCAGTATCAATACCTACCATTCAATACCGGTATCGATACAAGAATCGATACATTTGTAAAAATCCCTACTTAGGTGGCAATGCAATGACTGTAAAATAGGTGAACCGCCTAAAAGGCGGCAATTCCACCGGCGACTTTACTCCATTTGTGATTTGAGATTTTTTGTTTGTTTTGTTTTAAGGAGACTATTATGTAGATACTTAACTTATCTATTATACATTAAGTTATAATATGGTAGCAGACATCATTAATAAGTCTCTACCATAGACAACAGATAACTAGACTCGTCACCGGGATAGGGATTCAGTTCGCGATAGCAGCGCCACGCCACGCAGCGGAAATTTTTTCTCCGTCCACTTTCCTTGAACAACTGAGCTCAAGTTAAATTCTTTTGTAAATATTTAAATGTCAAATTAAATATTCATGGGAATAAAATGTATTTTAAAAATTGTAATGATTTTTTTACAAATTCTGAAACTATCACTAAAATCTCAATTTGAAACATATTTTCAAAAAGATAGTCCAAAATCAAGGACTGAAGGACGCACGCGCACGCCATCCAGCCTACCAGCCATTACTGACATTGTTTTGTTTACATTTTCAACTGGGCGCTAATATATTTTAGATTTTAGTTTTAGTAGAAAAATGCCGAATGCTAGCAAAAGAAGAGTCCGAAGGTCGTTCATGGGTTTCAGTTTTGACTTGGTAAAGTCATTCATACGACTAGGCCTATGTACATTTTGTCCATGTTGAGCATGGCTCATTCTCTCATCGTGTCCATTATCCCTGGTATAGTAGATAGCATAAGTTGACATCGAAGACGTTTAACGGATTGCTAATGGAAAAAACAATCAATTTTGGTCGTTGGTTTTAGGCATTCGACATAGGACGAATGGGTTACTAATAATAATCTAGAGTAATAAACAATGTGCTACGTACGGGCTATGAAAAAGTTTTTTTAGGACATTACGGGCTCTAGACTGTAGCGCCAAAGAGTAAAAATAAACTAGCGTATTAATGGGAATGTTCAGTACAGTATAAAAGTATATGAATAAAATTGAAATGTGGAAATTTAACGTTTGAACTGCAATTGACTAACGCTGCCTACTGTATTACCGATACTTATCATACGTAAGCTTATTAGACTTTACACTGCCAGTGGCACATTACATAATATAAGCGTTGAAATACGCAGTCAACTGTCATTATAATGGAATATAAAAAAATAATATTAATCTCCATTGGAATATGGCAACTAAAATGTTACAGACCAAAATTTGAATTTAAGCGGGAACGCTTCAAGCGCCGCGGTGCGGAAATATTAATCTCCGTCCACTTAGCAGAAGACGGTTCTTAGTGGAAGAAAGGCAAAATTCCATTTTATACAGCGTTGACAGCCCCCTGGTCTCTACCATATTATAACTTAATTTATAATAGATAAGTATCTACATAATAGTCTCCTTAAAACAAAACAAACAAAAATCTCAAATCACAAATGAAGTAAATTCGCCGGTGGAATTGCTGCCTTGCCATGTCAATGATAAGCATGCCTGAGCTTGCCCCAGTCATCATAACTAAGTCGATACTATACATACTAGACTAGGGTGGCCAGATATACTCGTCTCATGAGTATTTATATTCTTTTGTGTTCCAAATTCGACATACTCTTTCGTTTTGCGCTTTTTATGCAAATATACTCTTTTTAAATCAGAATACTCATTTACAGAATTTTGGAAGAGCTATGGTGCACTCTTCAGCTAAATAATAATAATAATTGTGTATTGACCAGAAATACAAGTAGCTTCGGTCGGAAAAAAATACACAAGGTAGAATGTAATAATAGATGTATTATTCAAGTTGCTATTGCTTCACTCAACGTTTGTTAATAATTGTAAAAATGTTATGAGGTGAGTTATGCCAACAAATAATCTTGTTATCCTACGATTTTTTAGTGAAGAAATAGGTGTACTATACCCCATCAATCAGTGATTTAAAGAGGAGAGTGTGACACACCACCTCCCCTCCCCCCCTTTGGCTCTTAAATAATATGTTATACCATATTATGGTTGTTTATATGTATACTCTTTTTTTGGATTTGAAAATCTGGCCACCCTATACTTGACTTCCATTTGGGGAGTCGGAAGTACTATACTATACCAATCTTCGATAGAAGAGGCATTCGAAGAATTAGAGTAGGGATATGCATATTGCCTAAGGTTTCAAGGTCATAAGTCAGTAAACTAACTTTTGATATCTATGATGATCGTCCTCCCACCGCTGAGCTTCCACATCTTCCACCAGGATCGTTGGTTGTCGCGAGCGATGCCCAGCAGCAACAACAGGTATAAAGCCAGCAGAGTCTACACTAGGTCTGCGACCTCCATCAGGCCGGCTGGGGTGGTTGCAGTGGACACAACGGGAACCAGCTTGTGCGCTCCATGCCTCTCTGTGGGCACCATAGCCGTTGCTGTAAGCGGCTAGGACACAAAAAGACAATTTTAATGATGCATACATATTTTTGACATTATATCCGCTAGGTTGGCTTAGTAATAGAACAAAAAAAGTCCTGATTTATTTATATTCGAAAGAGCGAATCGAGAAAAACCACCTGGACAGGCTGTCACCCTACCTTTGACAGCAGATAAGATTTTTATCAAATTTAAGCAAGAAGAAAACATTTTGATTGGTTTTAGCTATTTCTTGTACCTTCCTGAATCTTTTGACAATGTATTGATTCTGTTGAATTTATGCCAGTATGCTTAATTTAGACTCGTATCTGTACTTGGTTAAGTCATACTTTGTTTCATTGAGTCAATGCTAAGCTTGTCTTAGCTTGTCCATTATCACTTACGTATCTGGTATAGGTTGACATCGAGAACGGGTATACCAATTAACCAATGGCCAAAAATTCATACGGAAACAATACAAATAATGTCCGAAATACATGGGGTAGTTGGCATTGGACAAGGGACCTATGGGTAGACCTGCGACCATATAAAGTCCTTGAAAATAAAAATACTCGTGCTTAATTTACAATATGGGTATTTTCCCGCCCAAATAAATAAATAAATATTGACTTTTGTTCTATTACAAAGCCAACCTAGCGGAGTTAGGGCTATAAAGCCCTCTCTTACCCTCAACTAGGAAGGCCCGGGACCGCCTGCTTTACAATTTGCCCTCCGAAGCATGGCCAGAAAATGTACCAAGTGTGGGACTCGAACCAACAACCTTTCGGTTGAAAGTTGGAGTCTGTACCACTACTCTACATGTCTTAACAAATGGCATGTCCCAATCCTAACCATAAATAAATAAATAAATAAGGACTTTTTATTGTTTCTATTACTAAGCCAACCTAGCGGAGTTAGGGCTATAAAGCCCTCTCTTACACTCAACTAGGAAGGCCCGGGACCGCCTGCTTTACATGCCCTCCGAAGCATGGCCAGAAAATGTAGCCAGTGTGAGACTCGAACCAACAACCTTTCGGGTGAAAGTCAGAGTCCGTACCGCTACGCTACATGTCCTAACCTAACCTAACCATGCAGTGCGCCTACCTTGTACACCTTTGGTTTCAGTCATCTGACTCTTTTCCCGCAGGATAAACTTGACATTATCCTCAGGCGATACGATAACACTCTTCCGCCTGACTTCCAGACACGGGCAGACGATACAGCCCTGCCACAGACAACAGAGAAGCAGAAGAACAGCCGCGATGGTAATCAATATGAGGAGGAAGACGAGCAGCCAGAAAAGCACTCGGTTCTCGCTTCGATATTCTTGCACAGTCTGGTTTACAAGCGCTTGAGTTTTGTTTCCGGTCAGACGGGACTCTAGTTGTTGAAGATCTACTACTGAGTTGCCCTCGTAGAAAACTGTAGCTGTTACGACGCTCCTGAAAGAAGATAAATAATCATTGCTGGTGGGCAACAGCGAGCCACCCTCAGCAGCTCAATCTTTGCGATTTGGGATTATTATAATACCGGGGTTTATTCAATTATTTTAAACAAATGAGTGCAGAATGCGCGGGAAATTCAAATTGATTAATGAATATTTTTGGTGACCTTTCAATTTTTTTTCCCCTTAGGCGGCTATTCCACTTGTCAGTTTTTCTTCATTTGTGCATTAAAAATCTCATCAATTTTTAATGCACAAATGAAGAAAAACTGACAAGTGGAATAGCCGCGCCTAATAAATATTCTTATAATATTTCAAAATTCTACCTGTTCTGTTTTACAATATATAGGAGAGATGATACATTTGAGCCCGTCAAAAATGTGTTCGAATCCTGCCACGCCTTTTCAATTGCTAGTAATAGGAGACGTGGCACCTGAATATAAAAAAAAATTATTTTTGGCGGGAAGCGAATGTCCTATCTCTCCTACATAAACATCTGGCCTCCTCAAAGCTCAAGTTATAGATCCGCTTCTGTTTGCCCCTATTTTAGATCCATCCACTGCTCTGCTATAATAGACAACAATTCCTAACCGAAATTAGAGGATATGGAAAAAACTGGCCTTGGTGGGATTTGAACCTACGATCTACGCCTAACCGGGGCGTCTTCTTAACCGCTGGACCACCGTCAGAGTTACATATATCATATAATACTGCAATATATTCAACAATTCTTACTTTTCCTGTCTTGTATCATGCCCTGTGAGATCAGTACCGCTCTCCCTACCCGTGTACGGCTTCACGTCCTGAATAATTACCCTCCCTCCTGTAAGGGTGCGCAGCAGTTCCTCAGTAGCTCGCCTATCAGGACTCGCTCCTGACACGATAAAGTTCATATTCCGCGCCCGAGACTCTGGTGGGTATATTCGGACGTACGCACGCTGCCAACGATGGGGAATACCTGAAATCAATTTGGCGCATTTTTAAAATTCCTTAATCATAGTCTGTATTTTGTTTTGCAACGCTTGTTTTCAGCATTGCTTCTTTAAGTCAGCCTGTCAGCCTGGCGGGGGGAGTGAGACTGCTCTTTAACTTGAGGAACCTCAAGGGCGCCCTATTTTAACTCAGGGAAAAGGGGAGTTGACAGACAGGGTGGGCCTACTGATTATAGTGGATCTCGAACCACTTGGGGAACATAGTAGAGTGGTGACCAGGACTCGACACGCACTTAGACTGACTGGTAGCCTCAGCCTCAATTATCATGTCCCACCATATTACCCTACCAAACCTGCGCACACTACCAAGTTCACTGCAGTTCTGGTGGGTTGAACCTGGTATGGGCGTTGGCAACTAACAATACTTTCAACTTGGTGTCAAAAACGGATCTATAAAAACACATTAGACTTACCTAAGTCATAGGCGCGGATATTGAGTTCAATCACAGAATCAATCATGACATCATCATTCTTTCTCTCGGAAAACTCGGAATCGTCATAGTCGTAATCCACTTGTTTCTGGACAGTAGATGTTCCCTTACCACCACCAGAATTTTTCTTTTTTAAAGCCAACCCCCTCCCCTCACTGCCTCCCTCACCCAGCCATTCGACATTATCCGGGGTATTGCGGTCACCAGTCAGCTCTTTCGGAGTTTTCTTCTGCGGCTGTTTCAGATTCAGAGAGTCTCGTTTCCGACCAAGTCTGCCTCTTATGGTTAGTTCTCCCGTTTCTTCGTTGAGGTTAAACTTGTTGTCTGGGTTGCCGTTCAATATTTCGTAGCGAACAACGTTATTTGGAGGTTCTGCATCTTTGTCTGTAGCCTGTAAAAAAAAGTTATGCAACGCTTTGGTACATGGTAACTCGTATATGTACTTGGTTAAGTCATGCTTTCGCCTGTTTCATTGTGTCAATGTTAAACTTGTCTCAGCTTGTCCATTATCACTTGCAACTAGAGTAGGTTGACTAAGAGGACATATACCAGCTCAGATGTACAAGTACACTGCAACCACAGATTATAACAACTCAGGGTGAGCATGGTTCAGATTATGCACATGCCGTATCGCCACATTCATTGATAAATCTAAATAATTGCTTTGTACCTTGACGAATGCTCTGCTGGTGAAATTCCTCAATCCAGGTTGGAGAATGAATTCAAATACTTGACGTTCAAACTCTGGTGTCTCGTCATTGACGTCCAATATACGGATTATCAATGGAACAGTAGCTTTATTACCGACACCGTCCATGTCTCTAGCTTCCACCATGAAGCGATATTCTGTAGGAAAAATTTGTTGTCTGTAAAGTCGGATTACGGATGATAGTTTGACGTGACAACGTCATAACAAAAACAAAGCAAAAAAAAATTAAATTAAAAAATAAATAATAATAATTAAATTGTTGTTGTAATAAGCAATGAAAACCACATTAAGATGCGGCGTAACGGACAATGAGCGTAACGCATCGGCGTAACGGACAAAGAGCGTAACGTCTTTTTCGTGCATACACCCAGTGTTCCAGTCAGCGGGCAGCGCTCATCGATTTATTAGGCGTTGTCACGTCAAAAAATGTTTCTAAATTTGACATAATAACTAGGGAAAGGGAAGACCTGTTTTTCTTACCAAAATCAGCATTCTCTAATGTTTAATAAAGAGGCAGGGGAAAAGCCTTATAAGTGTAAAAATCAAACATGCGTCACACGTCCTTGTGTACCTGGCCTTATAACAATTTACTCACCAGATGCTGATTCCCGGTCGAACCCATGATTATCAGACGCAATCGTAATGATCCCGGTATTGGTATCCATTGTCAAAGAATGATTAAGGTACCCTAATATGGCAGTGTAAAGGATTCTCCCAAACAGTCCCGTATCGCCGTCTGTCGCTGAGACCTGCGTAACCAACGCGTTAGCGGTCACGTTTTCAGTCAGCAGCGCCTCGTAGCGGGTCTGGCGGAATACAGGCACATTGTCGTTCTCATCTTCTAGATACAGAGTCACAGAGGCTGTGGAATTGAGGCCTCCAGGACCGGTTGAGAGTTCTTTGGCAACAATCTAGAAAGGAGAAGTACTGATTAGGCATGATTGACTGCTTGTTTTCAGACAGACGAGCACTGACATTTTTGGCGGGAGTTTGGTCCACTTCAATTTTTATTATTTTCTATTTATTGTATGGTTGAGTGCAACAAATTGAATCCGCCTACTAATTATTTCTTACCAAGAATGACAGTGAAGTACGCTTCTCAAAGTCTAAGAGCTCATTATTTCTCACTCGAATAACAAAATTCGCGTTTGACTCGGCGACAGTCGGACTTATCTCAAACGTGCCATTGTCACGGAGTAAAGTTAATGAGAAGACGCCATCTTGTCCAGTGTCCAAGTCTTCTACCACTGTCGAGTATGAGGCGCCAAATACTAACGCCGTGCCTTGCGGTGCGTTCTCTTTCAATCTTGCTACATATCTGAAATATGAAATCAAGAGCGTTAGATTTGGTTGTTCAAGGGGTTAGACCCTTTTGCATAAAGCTTCAGCTTCAGCGCAGCTGATCTGCTGGAATATCTGTCTTTTGTCGAGATACATTTGCACAAATGGCTTGGCGCACAAAGGCAGATTCTACGCAGCAGATCTGTCGAGTACATTGGAGGAAATGGGTTGACGACCAAGGCAGATTTTAGCTGGGTGTGCACTACGTCCTAACAGACCTACCAGCAGATCAGGGGGGTGGAATCTGCCTTTGTGCAGTCGGCCTTATGGGTGAAATTAACAGTAATCTGTAGAATGTTTAATACCCTAGATAATTAATGCATTAATGCAGATTATGACAATAGAAGAATGTGTTTTACAACAAATGACAACAATGACGGCCGCCTCCGGCCATAGGCCATATTGCTTACACTGTTCATAGACAGTCCACGTACAACCCCAGGGGTAGTCGCTGAAGGAGAATCATCACGATGGGGGGTTCCGAGCTCTACGGTGGCGCGACTCAGCTTCCTCTTCAGTGATTACTTCCCATAATCGAGGAGAATAACCAAGATGGACCCCGTCTCAAGGAGCATCTAGAGTTAGTTCTATAGGATATTCGCTTCCGTCAAGGATTTTTTTGTATTTCTGATACCACCTGCCACGTCTTCATTAACCAATCAGAGCACACCTTGCAGCCACGACAGAATTGTTGTTTTGTTTGATGTGTCCAAGGTGTGCTCTGCTTGGGGAAAATTGTCCTCGCAAGAGCGAATTTATTTAATATTTTTTCTACATTTAAGTTAGGCCTATATATTACTTATGGTAATGTAAGGTATACATGTAATATGACGGGTTTCTCTGTGTCTTGCCACACCTACAGAAATACACAATATTCTACTCTATTTTTCTATTCTTCGAATGGCCCATTTCACCTCGCCCGATTGTCTGTTAACCCTAAGAATTTCACACTATTGGTCGCTTACTCTTGATTCCGAAATTTTGGCGGCGCATTGCTGACAGTATTTTCCAAAAGTAGAGCTAAAGTGGCAGTAGCTGTTAACGCAGGCGGTTCATTAATATCCATTTTCACTTCTTCGGCCATTATGGTTAAAATTATGGGCTGATGCGCTCGTGTGATGGTTTGAAGTTCCTTCAAAGGCTTTGCCAGAGTTATTTCACCTGAAATTAATATAAAAAAAATATTACGGTAAGCATAATATTGTAAACTATGATTCGCAGACAAGGTCCCATGACTTTCACCCGAAAAGATGTTGGCTCGAGTCCCACACTTGCTATATATTGCAGTATTATGTGGTATACAATACTGTCACTATACTAACTTAGATTGAATACGCAATCTCATCGTTACACCGAAATTAGATTTTAAAAAATCTGGACTTTGCGGGATTCAAACAAACGATCTGTCTAAGAGAATACAAGTGGAAGATTCAGCAAAAAGATAAAAAAAAAACTTGTCGTTCCATTGCCACAAACAACGCAGAATATCTGCCGGGCACATTTAGTATACTATTCTACAAAATCGGGACAATCCACTTTATGGTGCTAATGGCTTCTCTTTCAGATTTCAGGCCATTGTTCCTCATGGGGTTGTCATAAAAACTGTAAGTTATGTACGGTACCTGATTTTTCGCTTATATTGAAAAAGGTAATGAAGGGATTCTTCTCACTAATAAGGCCATATGTGACTTGTCTAGCAGCACCCCGGTCGCCATCTTGGGCCTGTACCTGAACCACTTTGTCGCCCACTTGCAGGTCACCATTCAGCACGGTAACTGGAGGAATCTGGGTAAACACTGGAGGCATATCCTGCGGAGGAAATATAACATAAGAAAACAAATTTACAAAATTACTGGTAATGTGTCAGGTAGTCTTTATAATATTTATGTCACCAGCATTAGTGCAGTTTGTAGGGAACTAGATTAAGAAACGGAAGGTCGATTTTCGAGCTCCAACATAAACAGAAAATCATTCTCCTAACCCCTTATCCATGGGTAGTTTACTTAGAAAACAGGAGTAGGTAGCTTATAATATGGAACAATAAATAAGGTAAGATAAGATACCTGAACATCAGTTACTACGACAGGTAGTGTGAATCCAGCAATATTGCGCGTATCCTCTCGTTCCACTGTCCATGGATCCTAAAAGGAAGCAGAAGCCAGAAATATTAAGAATAAATTGGAGTGCTCTAACGACATTTTTTTTTTACAGGAACAATCAATCTAGGGTGATCCATGGGGTCCGGACCCCCCCCCCCCCCCGAAATCAAAACCTGGGCAGGGCCTTGAATCTAGCCTTATGGTTACATTGGAAAAGACGCCGGCAAACCACGACTGGGAGAATCATCCGTGTATACCGGGCCTTAGTCCGCCTAAGGACATACTTAATTTTTTACATTGATAAGTACACTTACAAGCGCAAAAATGGTGAGTTTGTACATGGTTCTCTCCTCAAAATCCAATTCAGCAGTCAATTTAATGGAAGCATTCGCTACATCTCGGCTGCCGACCGTCTGAAATTATAAACTTTTTAAAGGAGCAGTTCAACAACGCATGTTTTATACCAAGTTCCAGTAGTATGGAATTGTTGCATTATGGTCTCCCCGTTGCCTCGTGTTATAGTTGTGGCTGTCATTATTTTGCTTGAATTTCTTCCACAACCCACCAAACATCTTATACTCCCTTTAAATAAATAGATACATGTATACCTGATAAAGCCGGAAATTCTCAGAACCCCACATCTCCAGCTCAGTCCGTCGTCGCGTGCCGCGCCGTGCCAGAACAAACCCAAGCGTCGCGCCCAGCTGAGTATCCTCAGGTACCATCAGAAGACTAGGCACATAGGGGAAGACATCTTCGAAATGCGATGTGGCTCTAGTGCCCTTGATCGTGGCGTCAACCTTGGTCTCCTGTCCCGTCGAGTCGCGTACACTCAGCAGCATGTCATACACGCGGTCCGGCTCGAGTTTTCGCTTGAGGAAGACGTTGCCTTCGCAGTAGGTGTGTGTCGGGGTGCACGGAAGGTTGTCGATGCGGATGATGGATCTACCCACAGCATCTGCAAACAATTTAGGGTCATTTTTAGTTTGTTATGAAATGGGTAGACCAGGAAGACCACAAAGCCGGCTAAGAAAAAGGGGTTCTTCTTCTTCTTCTGGCTTTACAGCCCTCGATACGCTTCGGCCTGCTCGACAACATCTGCAAACAATTCAGAGTAATTTTTAGTTTGTTAGGCTAGGAAGACTGACAAGCCTGCCATGGAAAAGGGGTTCTTCTTCTGGATCTACAGCCCTTGATGCGCTGAGACCTGCTCAACAACACTCCTCCAGTCGTCACGGTTTTGTACGACGCTCCTCCTACAGAGTTCCAACTCGCGGATGCCAGTTTCTAACTCAACCTTCCAGCGCTTTCGAAGACGTCCCGCCATTCGTCTTCCTGCCATACTTGCTTTGTACATTCTTACGACGTGTCCCAGCCATCTTAGGTGTTGTGCAGAATGGTTGGTGCAGAATTGGTGGCAGGACCATATTGTCGTGGGTCCTTTTCAGGACATTCATCAACTGGGATAAGTATGTCCACTTCAATACGACACAAAGAACGAAAAATTAGTGATATCCGCTCATATCAGCCATATGTGTTTTCCATTCAAAAGATCTCTAGTGTCTTACTTAAGAATAACAATGCGGAAGGTATATATGCATAACATACTCACCAACAACGTCAAATCGTAGTGGATAGTCAAAGTCCTGGTCAATGGCGCGAAGCCTGTAAATGACAGAGCCCTCGCGCATGTCAGAAGGCAGGAGCAGAATGCGCATACGATGGAAAGGCTCAAACGACGGATAGTTGCCCAGAACGATGCCAGAAAGAATGAGAAATACGATGGCGCCCCACATCTAGAAATTAAAAAAGAACATACAGTATGTACGATTCTTTCTCTCCTGTTTTTTTTTCACGTACCGTAATAATTTAAAGTATTAACAATGCAATACTATCTTTATACAACAAGACTTAATACTCGTATTGTTCGCCTTTCGATATGTAAAGTCCTTTTCAATTACTTTCATGGCTAAATTATAATTTTATGAAAATTAAGTATTTATTTATTTACTGTCCCCAGAACCAATGTATCAAGGGGCATGCAACCTATTGGGTTTTGATCTTTCTTTGCTTTTGACTATCAGCTTATGAATATGCGAACAGCCATAGGCGGGTTTCCACATATGTCAATAGTCAATAGTAAATATGGTTTTGACGTGGTAGCAGACATTTTTAGTATGTCTTTAATGTCTGCTAAAACGTCAATACCACATTTACTATTGACTATTGACGTATGTGGAAACCCCGCCATAGCTGATATTAATGCTGATTTAGAGAACGTTTTGAAATGGTCAATAAAACATGGTCTCAAGTTGAACCCGACTAAGAGTCAGGCAATGCTGATAGGCAGCCACAATACTGTGGTAAAATTACAAAATACCTTAAGGTCAACCATTATTATCAACAGTGAAGTAATAAAACCTGTAGCAAAATTTATAAATGTTTATATCCCTTGAACAGAATTAGAAAATTTTTACCAATTAATAAATAGAAAAATATTGTTTCTACGCTTATTACCCCACTTTTTGATTATTGTATTGTACTGTCATTAAGTCGCAGGGATTATCTGTCTCGTCGTTTGCACCGGGTAATGAACTGTTGCATACGATTTATTTCTAATACAAAGCGCCGCGACCATATCAGCCCACAGTACAAAGTACTAAATTTCCTAACCACTGACCAAAACACACAGTACCACGCACTGATGCTAATGTATAAAGTAACCCACTCAAGCGCACCTTCCTACATCATACAAAAATACACAAAATTACAGTCACAGCGCAATGGCACAATATACGAAATACCACTACATAAGACCACAAGACATGGGCAATCTACGATATTATACGCTATTCACCACTGGAACCGCCTACCATTGGAGGTTAGGGCAGCTAGTTCACTAAGTAGCTTTAAGAAAATAATTAAACATTATATCTTAGATAACGCTTGAGACTCTCTCCGGTCTCATAATGGTGACGACAATGGATTCCACCCCCATCCTTTTTCTCTCTCTTTTCATTCTTGTTTCTTTTCTATTTAATTTTAAGCATCTATCAATAATTAATACAATGTTTTTGTTTTTTAAGGTTAGCATGAAAAGAAGACTTTATAGTCTTATTGTTCGTCTTTATTTTTTTGCAATAAAGCCGTTTTCAATTCAATATCTGCTGCTGTAGTCTACCTTTTGCCAAATGTTTCCTTTTGTTTTTTAAATATTAATTTCTGTCGCAGAACTCATTTTTAAATTAAAAAAAAAAAAAATAAATAAATAGCAAAACTGAAATGTAAATAAACAACAAATATGGCCGTTTCCGATTCTCCAAGTGCAGTTTACCAAACCTAGTAGCAGTGGCGGATTAAACAAAAAGTTTTGGGAAGGGCGGATGGCAATTCGAAGCTTTGTTATTACAAGCTAGTCAACAACAAAAATACGTAAAAACGTGGCAATTAGACAGTGATTGACATTTTCGCGCCAATTCCTTCTTTTTCTTTAAAACTAATATGCGAAATTATTTGTTTACTGTATCTGATAGAAAATGCTACTTTTTTATAGCTTTGGGTGCTTTGGCCACTGCCTAGGAGTTGGGTTAAGTAGAAATGTTAGGGAAACACTGAAACAGGTTTCCTTATGTCATCATTTTATCATTTTTATAATAGAAGAACTGCAGTTCTATTCTCCCATCTTACTTCATTTCCTACTTCCCCTTAGGCGCCCATTCCACCGACCGGCTAGGGCTATTTACAAAAACGGTGACGTTATAGCAGACATTCAAGACTTAGGTGGCGTTTCCACAGACCTCGCATTGCAGAATGCAAATGACATTGACGGAAATTTGAATTTTTCTTTTTATAGAAATCTATTAAAATGTTTCTACTTAACATATCCCATAACGCCATTTTTTAATTTAAGTTTGTTTGTGATTTTACTGTATGATCATTGATAAATTTTAACTATGGCATAGAGGAAAATAAACATTTCCGTCAATTCTGCAATGCGAGGTCGGTGGAAACCCCGCCTAAGTCTTGAATGTCTGCTACCACGTCACTGTTTTTGTAAATAGCCCTAGCCCGTCGGTGGAATGGGCGCCTAAGGGTTAACCCCTACAGTGAATACCCCTATAGCTAAAAACCTTAGGTATATAAGCATAATAAACGGTGCCGGGTTTGGTTATGGGGCCCCCACAAAAAGGGGCATCCACAAAAAGTGGCATCCACAAAAAGTGGCAAAATACCGTATAAAATTACAATAAATTAAAAAACCAAACCAAATAAACTTGTCGAAATATTTGACGGGACTTTGGGTGATAGTGGAATATTCGTCTATAAGCCCAAAGGGTGCATACGACTGCTCTGAAGGCACCCCCCCCCCCCCACATTCCGGCTCACGGGCCCCCACAAGGCCAAACACTGTATATAAATTTTCAAATTACAAAATGAGCACAATGAAGAAGAATTGGGTAAGGACATGGGGAAATGGGATGGCAAATCGATCGGCCGTCCTATTATTGTTATTGGAGTGTCGTGCCCATGCATTGACACTGTTACCAGTAGCATGGCCGTCTGCACGACATAGCTCTATTTAGCTGGTACCAGCTTAGTCCAGTTGTTAGCGAGCTAGATTATCAACAGAAAGGTGGAGGTTCGAGATTCAACACAAAGAATAATTTTACGACGCGGGTAGCTGTGTCAAACCCACCCTAAGGCCAGTGGCGTAAATATCACTCACGGAGCCACTGCGGTGCGGGGGAGGTGGGGGGGGGGGGGCAGCTTTGCTGGGGGCGCACTTCGGCTCCCAAAAAGAAAAAAGTCATATAGAAATATACGTAATTAATAAAAATATTCAATTTAAATTTGTTATCCATGTTGGCTACAATTCCACTATTGACTATCGCTCATAAGAAAGATGAAATAACGAGACTAGGTAGAGCGCACAAAAGGTCTTGCGGGGGGGGGGGGAGGGGGGCAGCAGAAGTTATTTACACCCAAGGCAGTGGCGGTGGGGGCGCCCCCCCCCCGGGAGAAATAGCTTTATACTAGATAGAATGGGAATGGACTATTGAAGGAAATTAAAAAAAATATTACTCAAGTAAAAGAATCGCGATATTTTTCAGGCCACCCCCCCCCCCCCCGAAAACTTTTTCTGAAACCGTCCCTGCTTAGACGGCCGGTACACACGATTCTTCCAATATTTGGGGTTAGCGATAGGGCTAGCAGAAGATTTCTTGGCAATTTTCCGACGATTTCGGAAGCGTGAGGCCTGTGGCGGTTCAATGGAAATATTTTGTCGGGGGGGGGGGGGGGAGGGGTGAAGCTGACAATGCGCAAGTTTGGCAAGTGACGAATTAAGTCAAAACATCCGAATTTAATAGATTTTAATAGGGGCTTCAATACATATATAGAAAGTAGGTCTGCTTTAGTTAATATGATATTAATAATAATGTCTCGAATGACGTTTTTAGGGCTCTAGGTCTACTTATAGTGGTGGCAAACTGGTATACGTCCTCGATGTCAACCTACACCGTCTACAGTCGATAATAGACATGTTATGACAAGCTTACCATTGCCGCAGTGTAACAAGTGGAAGCACGACTTAACCAAGTGCAGATACGAATTATGAGTCGACGTAGCTAAAATATATAAATAATGACTTTTTCTGTTCTATTACTAAGCCAACCTACCGGGGTTAGGCTATAAAGCCCTCTCTCACACTCAACTAGTAAAGCCCGGGACCGCCTGCTTTACATGGCCCAAAAATGTAACTAGTGTAGGACTCGAACCAACAACCTTTCGGGTGAAATTCAGAGTCTTTGCACTATGGTATAGCCTACTGAAGATAAAATGAAAAACAATATACCCGAAATTAGAGGATATGGAAAAAACTGGGCTTGGCGGGATTCGAACCCACGATCTACGCCTAATCGGGGCGTCGTCTTAACCGCTGGACCACAAGCCTCGACAAGTCCAGTAATCGCCAAATTCTCTAGTTATATTATGCTCGGTTAGATAGTTGTGTAGGTAGTTGTGCAAACCTGTCTAGCAACACGAATCATGTCAATTAGAGCATAAGTAGAGGATTTGGCATTTACTGGACTTGTCGGGGCTTGTGGTCCAGCGATTAAGACGAAGGTTAGGTAGGCGAAGATCGTGGGTTCGAATCCCGCCAAGCCCAGTTTTTTCCATATCCTCTAATTTCGGTCAGCTCACAGACCTGTTCGGTTAGATAGTTGTGTAGTTGTGCTAACCTGTCTAGCAACACGAATCATGTCAATTAGAGCATAAGTAGAGGATTTGGCATTTACTGGACTTGTCGGGGCTTGTGGTCCAGCGATTAAGACGAAGGTTAGGTAGGCGAAGATCGTGGGTTCGAATCCCGCCAAGCCCAGTTTTTTCCATATCCTCTAATTTCGGTCAGCTCACAGACCTGTTCGGTTAGATAGTTGTGTAGTTGTGCTAACCTGTCTAGCAACACGAATCATGTCAATTAGAGCATAAGTAGAGGATTTGGCGATTACTGGACTTGTCGAGGCTTGTGGTCCAGCGATTAAGACGAAGGTTAGGCAGGCGAAGATCGTGGGTTCGAATCCCGCCAAGCCCAGTTTTTTCCATATCCTCTAATTTCGGTCAGCTCACAGACCTGTTCGGTTAGATAGTTGTGTGGTTGTGCTAACCTGTCTAGCAACACGAATCATGTCAATTAGAGCATAAGTAGAGGATTTGGCGATTACTGGACTTGTCGAGGCTTGTGGTCCAGCGATTAAGACGAAGGTTAGGCAGGCGAAGATCGTGGGTTCGAATCCCGCCAAGCCCAGTTTTTTCCATATCCTCTAATTTCGGTCAGCTCACAGACCTGTTCGGTTAGATAGTTGTGTAGTTGTGCTAACCTGTCTAGCAACACGAATCATGTCAATTAGAGCATAAGTAGAGGATTTGGCGATTACTGGACTTGTCGAGGCTTGTGGTCCAGCGATTAAGACGAAGGTTAGGCAGGCGAAGATCGTGGGTTCGAATCCCGCCAAGCCCAGTTTTTTCCATATCCTCTAATTTCAGTTATAACGAAGAGGTTACCTCTTCAACCAAAGTTAATTTAATGTCAGTGTTATATATACCATATAATACTGCAATGTATTGGCTAATATGCCTATGCCTCCAGTATCACCAAGATTCCCGCTTAAATTTAAAACTTTTTATTTTTTAAACATTTTTTTACATACCGTACCTACTTTCTTTTAAGTTGGGTAATGATAATCATCTGTAGAAGAGGCATTAAAAGAAGAAGAATAACCACCTAAGGGGGACCGACGGACAGACCTAGCAATATGTACAGAAATATGCAACCAGCCGCCAAAAATGTATCCAGACAAACCTTGAACTTGAGTCTGACAAATTGAAATCTGATAATAAAGGTTGAAGACTTTAAATATGTCTTTAGGACGCATGTATAAAAGGTCATAGACGTCAAAAGTGGTCATATACTTGGGAAAAGTTTCAAGGAACATAAACAGTTTGAAATAGATTATACCAAGAGATAGGAATCGCATCACAGAATTTCTGAAAATTGGAGGGGAGTGTCTCAAGCATGAAGAGGTCACGCAACTATTTCCATACATGACTTTACAAATGGAAATATGACTACGGAATACCATGGCAAGATCCATGTTGCCAATGAGGAGGTTCTAACCAAAATAAGCGTAAGCAAAACTCTGGTTGCATCCATATGTACAAGAAGAGCTCGCTGGATCGGACATTTGCTACGACACGAGAACTTCGTAAGCTGCATCATAGAGGGGACCATACAAGGCGTCAACCGACCTGGACGCCCGAGAAAAGAGTATATATACAGAAAGTGATGGAGGATGTAGGGTCCAATACCTACGCGGACCTGAAGAGGGCGTGCCAGGATCGAGGGGAGGGGAGGAATCGATGCCACATGTTGCTGCCAACCAGCCAGCAAGCTGTAACTAGAAGAAGAAGAGGGCTACTGCCGAGCCATTCCATTAAAAGGAACTGTGGGTATTGAAAATCGGGCACCCAACTAGTCGATTTTCTGCACAAACCAAAACTTCTCGAAAAATAGAGCTATTGGAGATGCTATAAAGTAGAAGAAATGTCCCTCTTGATTTTGATGCACTCCCTACTAATTTACCTAACACCATCGGTAGGGGAAAATCGCACACCACAACAACGCAAATAGAGCCGTGATCAAGAGGCAGGATCGACTTCGGTGGTAACTTGCTTGCACTTGTGCGAGTCTTTACACGCCATGCGATCGGAGACGTGTCGTAACTCAACACGGGTACTAACCTACAGAGGCGACTGAAGAGGTCAATCGCGGATACATTCATTAAATTGTTTGTATGCGATTTATCTTTAAAACAAAAAACCAGTCCTCAGGCCTACCTTTGAGTTCTATGTATGAGAGGTGGGACATTCGAGCGCGAAGAAATTATTTGAATCCTGGGCCCAACTCATACGCTTTTTCAATGGCTGATCATAGGATCAGGTTGCCCCAGGAGTCAAAAAAATATTTTTGGCGTGCTCGAATGTCCTATTTCTCCTTTGTAGAACTCTAGCCTAGCCCCTTAAAGGGCCGCGGCTTTTTTCTTGTAAAGAGGGGCATTGTCCAATAATTCAGAGGACATGTAAGGCAGCCGGTCTCCTTCATAGTTGGCAGTTGATTAGTTGCGTGTAATAGCGCAACAGTCATAAAAAAAATCAGTTCTGCAAACACGGAAACACTGTCTTACTTATACATGATCATTGCGTGGTGAATTATTATGGACTTACACAATAATAAAAGACTAAGGTACTTATTATGTTATTACAAACATAATACGATATATAACTAGGTTACTCAATACTCATGTCAGTGATTTGCCTAACCAAAATTTTGACAGCACGCAAGTTGTTAGAAACGGCTTGTGTGGCGTCTACAGTATTTCTACCTCGATTGATTTATTTGAAATTTGGCGCGAAAAATATTCCGTATGCCAATCGCGGAAAAATATATATACCGTACATCACCCGTGGCTTCGTTAACGCATGTAACGACCAGGCGGGCAAGAAAGGCATCCACAGCTCATGCAATGAAGCGGCAAACCGTTGGCTCAGCGGCCACGTCCACATTGTATTGACTTTGCCGCGTTGGCAATGCCGGTGACCAACGGCGGCATACAGTCTGGACGCCGCTTTAGTGAGATGGGACATTCAAGCTTACCAAAAATATTTTGGATATTTTTTCAATGGCTCGCAATAGGAAGCATGGCGAGTGTACCCATTCAGAAATGCAAACAAATATTTTTGGCGCAAATACCCCGTCTCTCCTATACACAACTCTAGGCGGTGTGGCGTGTGTGTGTGTGCGTCTATATCAAGCTCGATTGAAATTTGGCGCGAAAACACCCCTTCGGCAATCGCCTGTGACTTTGCAAACGCATGTAACAGCACGTTTGACACGACAGACCCCGCTATTTCCGTATCCGGTATATCCCGTACTCTTGAGCCCGCGGAAAAGCAAGGTCGTATTCTTAGCATGCCATATCCTACCCCCCTCTCCTCTTTTTTCTGAAATCTGGATTATGTCAGTTATTTAGGTCAAAACACCTATATGAAGCGCCTAGTAGCCAAGAAGTGATTTTTTTTTTTGCGTTTTGGAGTCAAGTGCACCATGGTGTTACTCTAGCTGCTTTTCATCCTAGAAACCGACAGGAGCATCAGGATATGCCATATTAGCAATACAAGAATTGTGAATAATGAATATACAAGACAAAGGTAGATCTCATGGCATGGTCACAAAATCTGATCATAACTTAATTTCGTCAAAATGTCGGTTACGTCGTTCTGACTTTAGGGTGACTATATAGTGAAAGTACAATATAAAACTCATACACTATACACTATATATACTAACCAAAGACTAAATAAGGATCAAAACATCTATCATGTCTACATGCACCACTAAATAAAAACCTACAAGATAAAAACAAGGAAATCCACTCTTCTTTCCGGCAGGCCGCCCTATATAACCTAAAGCGGTTTTTGTTTTCGTGACGGTCAAAACGCAAAATTTAAATAAATAACTGGAAAGTCCGTATAGAATCCCCGCAGCTTGAACTAGATCCATACTAAGAAGCTTTATAAGGAGGGAGGGTTTATGTGGGCGATTTGAGGGGGGGGGGTTAGGGAGTTGTGGTAGCCGGAAGTTAGACCAACCGCACGCGATGCCCATGGGTCAAGAGCCGCCCGATTGCTGCAATATCTTTTTTTTAGTCCAGTTTTTTGAGAATTGAACTATGAATGGGAAGAAGGCAGCCAAATGACCTGATAAAGCGGGTAAAGCATTTCGAAGCTGAGGGGAGGAGAAAACAAGGACGAGGCTAACAGTAGAAGCTGTCGTAGAAGTCGGCCAATACCTCAGGATTGTAGAAGCAACTGCAGCCGAAGCACAGAATCGCAAGGAGTGGAAGAAAACATGCCATATCACTGGAAAAAGTAAGGAACTATGAATGGGAAGAATGCAGCCAAATGACCTGATAAAGCGGGTAAAGCATATCGAAGCTGAGGGAAGGAGAAAACGAGGACGGCCCAGACTAACAGTAGAAGCGAAAGTCCGGCAATACCTCAGGATTGTAGGAGCAACTGCAGCCGAAGCACAGAATCGCAAGGAGTGGAAGGGAACCTGCCGTATCGCTGACCCCACCTAGGGATAAAAGCGAGGAAAAAGTAAGGAACTATGAATGGGAAGAATGCAGCCAAATGACCTGATAAAGCGGGTAAAGCATATCGAAACTGAGGGAAGGAGAAAACGAGGACGGCCCAGACTAACAGTAGAAGCGAAGACCTTATGATTGTAGGAGCAACAGTAGCCGAAGCACAGAAGTGCGTGTGCGTGAATGACTTTGCGACGTGTGACTTTACTATGTTCCCCAAGTGGTTTGGAATCCAGTATAATCACGAGGTCCACCCTGTTAGTCAACTCCCCTTCTCCCCGAGGCCCAGCCTGTTCCAAACTGCTTCAGTTCAAACTTGGTAGTGTGCACAGCGTTGGCAGGGAACATGGACATGATAACGTGCTAAGACCATACCCGTCAGTCTGAATGCGTGTCGAGTCCCGGTCACCTCCGAATTAATCGTGTGACTTTACCATGTTCCCCGAGTGGTTTGGAATCCACTATAATCAGGAGGTCCACCCTTTTAGTCAACTCCCCTTTTCCCCGAGGCCCAGCCTGTTCCAAACTGCTTCAAACTTGGTAGTGTGCACAGCGTTGCCAGGGAACATGGACATGATAACGTGCTGAGACTATACCAGTCAGTCTGAGTGCGTGTCGAGTCCTGGTCACCTACGAATTAATCGTGTAACTTTACCATGTTCCCCGAGTGGTTTGGAATCCACTATAACCATGAGGTCCACCCTGTTAGTCGACTCCTCTTCTCCCCGAGGTGAAGGAGCCTGCCCTTAGGGTGCCTCAAGTTAAAGAAACGGACTCACTCCCCTCCCCCCCCCCCCCAGGCTGACAGGGTTGCTTAAAAAACAGAAAAGCTGAACGCAGGCGTTGGGGAAAAGGTTAGAGATTCGGTATTAGAAATGTTGGCACCCATCTGTTATTTGAATGTACAATATATTATCATTTCCTGAATGAACACATTTTGTATATATGGGTTGCCTATAAAAATCCTGAAGTGGATGGTCGCAAATTGCCTAATTTCGCGCAACCCTTCAGACCTGGCAACTCATGCTCATAGTAGGTTCAAGAAAAAGGTAGACACCCCATATTTCTTTACTTCCTTGGGTTACCGGTATGTTTTACAGGTATGCTATATATGCAGTATGCTCGAATTTTGAGAATAACAGATGGGCGCATTTTACCAAACAAAGCTGTCAAAGAACTATTTTTTGAACTTATACAGTGTTCACCTTTTTATGCTAATGCATAAATACGAAAGCCCGGTATACACGGATGATTCGGCACGCGCAAGACACGGCCACGGACACGGACGAGACTCAGAAATCTTCTGAAGTTTCCTGTGGTGGTTTTCTAACTACCCATATGCTACAATGAAAAAATCATCCATGACTCTTTTGTCGATTCGTCCGTGTGTACGGGCTACGGACGCATTATGAAACAATTAAGCACAAGACGTATGAACGGGGAAGCTAAAGTAGCCCATAAACATGAAACCAAATTAATAATCACAAGCAGTGATTTGCTGCTCAGTGAAAGTAAAAAGTTTATTAAAGCCGGGCAAGTGTCGCGTGTTGGCAGGAGTGCCCCCATTTATATAATCTTTAGCAGGATGGAAAGGCTAGCAGCGAGGTCAAATCGACTGGCCAGAATTGACATGAAATAGCTCATGTGTCATGCTATATTACAGCAATCTCGGACAAAGGTTACGAGTATGAAGGTTGGAACAATTAATATTGTCGCAAGTGAAGAACAGAATGATTTTAGGAAAGTACTAATGACAAATACAATAATTGGTTAGAATTACAAAAATTTCGGACAAAGATTACTAGTGAGAAGGTTGAAACAATGAATATTGTCGCAACTGTAGGAATTTTGATTTCAGGAAAGTTACATGTTTAAAATATAATAATAATCGGTTTAAATTGTATTTACGGGGTGAGACTTAAGAATAGTTCAAAGTCTTTTTCTGTCCAACCCACGTCCAAAACACAATGCAATTTCCAAAATACATAAACAATAAATCGTATTCTAAAACTGTTCTGTCCCTAGCAAATTTTTTTATCTACTGGCCTTTTAACCCACGAATCTTTGTCTGATCTAATTTCCTTATCTAGGGAGTTCCACTGGCGGCAGAGATTTACAAAAAAGGAACTACCATAAAGCTCTGTTATAAATGTACTGGCTGTTAGAAGTACAACAATTTTAGACAATGATTATTTGTACACAAGTTTGAAAAAATTAATATTGTCGCACACTCGCACGTGTAAGAATAATGATTTCAAGAAAGTTATGATGAGAAATTACTGGTTGTAAGAATTACAGCAATTTCAGACAAAGATTACTAGCATGAAAGATGAAATCATTGTTGTTTTTTACATTGTAGTATTATATGGTATATATAACACTGACATTAAATTAACTTTGGTTGAAGAGGTAACCTCCTCGTTATAACCGAAATTAGAGGATATGGAAAAAACTGGCCTTGGCGGGATTCGAACCCACGATCTACGCCTAACCGCTGGTTATGTCCAGCGGTTAAGACGACGCCCCGGTTAGGCGTAGATCGTGGGTTCGAATCCCGTCAAGCCCAGTTTTTTCCATATCCTCTAATTTCGGTTATTGTTGTTTTTGTAAAAAAGTGGAGCACTTATTTGTTTTCACAACAGTTAGTCAATCTTTTGGTAGTTGAATGGTTGCAGCCATTGTTGTTCTTGTAGACAACGTAGGAGTGGCGCACTTCTTTGTTTTCACAACAGTTAGTCAATCTTTTGGTAGTTAAATGGTTGCAGCCATGGTTGTTCTTTTAAAAACGTAGGAGTGGCGCACTTATTTGTTTTCACAACATTCAGGCATTCTTTTGGTACATTTCAGTATTACCTATGGTATATATACAGGTATATAACACTGACATTAAATTAACTTTGGTTGAATAGGTAACCTCCTCGTTATAACCGAAATTAGTGGATATCGAAAAAACTGCCTTTTCACCATCCATCCTTGTCTTGGGGAGTGCTGACCGTCTCTTCTTTCATTTCCTTTCATCCACATATGCGTGCAGTAAAAAATTCGAAAAAAGATGATTTAGGTCGCAATAAATAATTTATTGAAACAAATTATATCAAATTGCAACGTAAAAAGTTAGTTACATTGTACGCAGAGATCGATTGTCAACATAGAATGGCGGTACTATGTAAAAGCTCTATTGTCCGCGACCTACTTCCGTCATAGTAGATTGAGCACTTCGTCATTGCACAGCTCTTTACTTCTTTCTAAGCTCACCATTTTGTTCAGCTAAGCCCCACTTACTTTGATAAATGCGCTTTCACTTTTATTTTCAATATTGTCCATGGATGCCCATTGCTTGTCTTCAAAGTAGCTGAGCTTCTTGCCTTATGACCTCAGAGGCGAAGACGGGAAAAATCCCTAATCTGTACCTGTTCGTGGTGAAGATGGAAGCGCGTAGTGGCGACTGAACAGATAGGGGACCAAGTTTGAACCAGGATAAGCGAAAAACAAAGTCTTTTCTGATTGTTGTGAACCTACATGCCAAATTTGATCAAAATCCACCGGGTACTTTCCCCAGAGCCGGAGTTAGGCTTCGGAAGCCCCTAGGCCCAGTTCTCTGTGGGGGCCCTCACAAAAGAAGCAGCTCCATTGGCTTTTCCTCAGTGTTGCACTGCAGATGTAGAGTATAGTAGAATATTAGGAAAAGAGGGAACAATAAAAATAAGAGCAAAACTTACATTTCCTTACATTTCATTTTAAATATACTGGCGTCTACTTTTACGACCAATGAATGTATCAATTAAAGATTCAACGTTCAGCTCTTTCAAAATCTCTCTCTCTTTCTAAGCTGAGGAGAGCCAAAATATTCAATCTCCCTTGGAGCATCGAAGTTCTTAGCCTATTTAGCAAAAGCTTTAACTTTGAAAAAGACCTCTCAGCTGCGAAGAATTCGTCACCATTAATGTTAGGTAAATTCTCAGAACCATCTCGGTGTTTGGAAATGAATTATGTACATTATGCTTATGAATTAATTCATCCATCAATTTAAAATTATTTTTTTCATAAGAAATTTACTTATTTCTTACTTTTTAAATTCGGGCCCCTAAGCAGCTGCCTACTCTGCCTATTCCTAAATCCGGGCCTGACTTTGGCCACATATCGACCTGGACCCCAGGTCCACTGAAATCTCGAAATCGAAAATTTTGACCGTCACAAATCTTTCCTTATGCTAACGTATAAATAGGAAAGAAAAAATGAAAAAAAAACTAACGCCTCCACGTCAAAAGGTACAAGTAAAATCCCAGTACAACGGCCATAAATAACAATCCTTCCGCTATAAAGCTGAAAACATGCAAATGCTGTCCCGGAGGGGGTGGAAAAAATGTTTTTTTGGGGGATGAAACTGTCTCTAGATTTGAATGGAGGGGTTGCTAACTGACAGCTGATGCACGCTAAGGGGTGAAACTTGCTAATCATATTCCACAATGCCCGAGTAGGCTTATTCAGAGCATTGTACTACAATTTGTATATAAGGGAGGTTTGGGCATGGCAAGATGGTTGTCATGGTGATGTAAACAAAAGTTTTGGAGAAGTCAGTGATATTACTGGAGGGGCTTGACGGGAAGGACAGTTTTGGAAACTTTCATTAACAGCATGGCCGTGCCCAGGGGAGTGGTCCAAGGGGTCTGGACCCCCCCCCCCCCGAAATAATTTTTTTAAATGTAAACCTGTATTTTTTTATTGAAGAATTGGAATAAATTTATTTGAGTTTCAACAATGGATAGAATGAATTTTCATTAATAAATTAAGTAAAAAAATTTTGGACCCCCCCCCCTGAAATCAAAACCTGGGCACGGCCTTGATTAACAGTCAATAGGCTACTTGACAGTTGTAACAATAAAATATAAAATAAGCTAGATAAGGTAGCTTATAAGGTAACAATAATTATAAAGTATTTTTTTTGCATGAATTTTTTTAAAAGTAATATTAAAAATAAAAACGAGGATTTTTAATTGTGGATTGCAAGAGCCAAAATGCCAACAGATAATATGGCCCGTTAAGAAACGCACGTAGAAAATTGGCACACCAAAATTAAATAGCCTACTTTTCATTTTTATTTATTTAATTAACTCAGCAAGTTATAAAATCTTTGGCTCATTTCAGCTGTAGATGGCTACTTTGTGCATCATATAATCGGGTATTTTTACTTTTCGGTTTTGTAGTTTTTCAAAAAATTATATTTTTACGTGAAATTTTTGTCCCCAAGGTTTTTATGAATGAACTAAGGTATCAAAAATTTAATATTTCCTATCATATGATGCATGTAGTATTATAGTATAGGTATTCTCCAAATCTTTAATAACTTGCTTCGTCAATTAAATAAAAAATAAAAAGTCAATAAAAACAACAAATTTTGGGGTGCCTATTTTTTACGTGGCATGTTCTCTTAAGGCGGCTATTCCACTAATTGTCAGTTTTCCTATAATATTGATAATGTCATTGACGGAAATATCATCAATGTTGCATTTATATTTTGACACCTCATTCCACTTGTCTTCAATAATTGACGATTTCTGTTTTAAATTTTTTTCAAATTTTGTAAGTTTGGCCACCGTCTTTCTTTTAATTTTATAATCTACAAGAAATTTTATGATTTAAATTATGAAATAATTCGTTCGTACTCAAGACATTCATTACAATTATTTATCATCTCCAGACGACGCCATTGTTTAATTTTAGTTTGTTATTGTTTGCAAAGCGTGATTTTACTGTATGATCATTGATCAATTTTATCATGCGGAAGTTAAAATGGACAATGACATAATGTAAAACAAAAATCGCATCAATTATTGATGCACAAATGACGGAATATTGACAAGTGGAATAGCCCCCTAAAGGAAAAACCTTAAAAAATTAGTATTTTACCTATAACTATCCGATACATACTGTAGAATGGAAGAACTGATAATCGTATTCACCTGATGCTCCTTTTGTTCATTATTGACTAACTGTCTTATTGTAAATTCCATGTTCTTAGAAGCTTTTCTAATTCACTTGATAACTCAACTATTGAGTGTTTCACTGGCACCTTAGCCAAAGTGGCATAGCCAGTGGCGGCGCTACGGGGGCGCCTGCCCTCCCCCCCCCCACTTTTGAGATATTTTACATGTTATATATAGGTAGCAGAATTTTTGTAATTAAAAAACGTCAGAATGAAAACTGGTTACAAGACTACAAGTTACCTACTTTCATTATACCTACTCCCAGTGAAAAAGTTTTTTTTTTTATTGGCCCCCCAGATAGAAGTCATGCCCCTCATGCCCCCCCCCCCCGCCTTAAATTTCTAGCGCCGCCACTGGGCATAGCTAGTGGAAACACAGAGCATCTTGTTGGTAATATAGACCTGCAGCAACCTTCGAGCTATTTGAATACTGCCATCCTATTTCTAATGGTCTTCATGACCGAGAACAGGACCACCCGGAGGTTGGCGGAAGCAAGGCCACAAGGCCCATCGGCAAACCAAGGACAGCCCTCGAGGAAAGGATTGAACAACTCGCCGGAGCAAGAGGGAAAACGATGGCCAACCTCAAGACGCTAGCGTCCGCCCGACCGGGGCGAGTTCAGGAAATGGGTTCGGGGCGACCCCCCCCCCTCCCCCCCACGCAGCTCATGCGGCATTAAGGGGGAAGAAGAAGAAGAAGAAGCATCCTAATTCTAATGGTCTTCATTACCATGAACATGTTGGAGACTGCTGAAATGTGTCAGGACACAAATATTAGCAGGTCTGATAGGAGTTGGCGATGGTGTGATAAGGCATACTCGGACGAAAGCGAATTAAAATTAGGACTAAGTTAGCCTGTAGGTAGCTAGGAGCTGAGCCTGGGCTAAGAAAAGTGCAACCTGTATCTATACAAGATTTTAACACTTCATTAAGGAACAGGTTTTATGGAACAGTTATACTGATACTCTGCATGCAGAGAGCATAATCTTCTTCTTCTTCCAGTTCTTCAATCTTTAATAGGATTTGGCTTGCTGAACAACACTCCTCCAATCATCTCGGTTTTGCACGCTCGACGTTCCACCATCTACAGCTTCATTAAAGTTGTTGTTGTTTCCAACGCCTGCTTTAAGCAACCGGGTTAGCCTGGCGGGGGGAGTGAGTCTGTTTGTTAACTTGAGGCACCCTAGGGACAGACTCTTTCACCTCGAGGGAACGGGAGTTGACTGACAGGGTGGACCTCCTGATTATAGTGGATTCCGAACCACTTGGGGAACATGGTAAAGTCACACGATTAAATCGGAGGTGACCAGGACTCGACACGCACGTATACTGCTGATTGGTATAATCTCATCGCGTTATCATGTCCCACCATGTTGCCCTGCCAACGCTGTGCACACTTCCAAGTTTGCCGCAGTTTAAAACATGCTCTGCTCTCATGGATTCAACCGACCAGCCGAAATCTTCCTCCTGTCATGCTTGCTTTGAACATTCTGTTCGACATGTGGACTTCTTAAATTACATAATGACTATATATTACTAAGCCAATCTAGCGGAGTTAGGGCAATAAACCCCTGTCTTACAGTCTACTAGGAAGGCTTAGGACCACCTACGTTACATGCCCTCTGAAGCATGGCCTGAAAATGCAGGAAGTGTGGGGGTCTCAGAGACTAGAATCAACAGCATTTCTTGTGAAAGTCAGAATACGTTTCCCAACTCAACTTGTCCTGATGACATATCAGGACCTGCTCATCTGTATATTTGGGCATGCTTTCGCCTGTTTCATGGCGTAAATGGTAAGCTTGACTCAGCTTGTCCATTATCACTAGTAGCCGCGGTGTAGGTTAACATCTAGGACTCATACCTGTTTGCCAATGGCCAAAAATTCATACGGAAGCAATACAAATAATGTCCGAAATCTATAGAATCGTAGACATTGGACAAGGGACCAGCGGGCCACTGTAAATAGGCCTGGGTCCATAAAAAGTCCTCAAATAACTACCTGTCTAACTAACTAACCCGGCGATCAAATCCACCTGAACTTACGGTAGCTCAGTTTTTCCCGTGTTTGCAAATAGGCCCGTGTAATGATTGTCTAATTTGGGCTCAGGGCTGCACCGAAGGATAAACTGACCCCTGGTCGATTTAGTGACGTAATCAAGGTTATTCCAGCCAGTTGGGCATACAGTCCATTGCTTGACTATACAATTACCCTCTCTCCCTTCTTCCCGCCTCCCACTGCTCATTTCCGGTGGACTTCCCGCCACTTTTCAAACACTTCTGACCTTTTCGTGTGTTCGTTGTCTGGGGAATTTCCTGGGAGTTATCTCGACTATCTAGTACCTTGCAGTAAGATAAGAAAAGGACCGTGGCACGACAACTCATCAAGGGTTCCTGCCTGAGGACTGGTAGAGGATCCGCTTTCTGGACTTATGCACTCTTATGGCCTGTGTCACTTAAATTGAACTATCGTTGATAATTTCTCATTTCGGGGGGGGGGGGGGGGAGTCCAAAACATTGTTTTCCGTAATTTATTACCGGTAATGAAAGTCCTATCCAGTGTTGAAACTCAAATAAATGTATTCCAATTCTTCAAACAATTCAGGTTTACATTTAAACAAATTATTTCGGGGGGGGGGGGGGTGTCCGCACCCCTTGGCCATGGTTGATAAGTACAGTTAGGTGTAAGAGAAGGCCATGGGCTCTAATCACGCTGTATCCAATTTTTTTTTCAATAAAGACGTTATTTTTATTATTGCTATGTCTTTTGTTTGTTTTCCGAGGCCTGCTTTCAGCATTTCTGTTTTAAGCAACCCTGTCAGCCTAGCGGAGGTAGTGAGGGGCCGACTCCTCCACCTCAAGGAGACGAGTAGTTGACTGATTACAGATGATTCCGATCCCAAATCGCCATAATAGGGCTGCTAGTACGTTTTTTCAATGGCTGGTCTTAGTAGAAGCGTTGCAGAAATTAAAAAAATGTATTTTGGCGGGAAACGAATATAAATAAATAAATAAATGTATTTCGTTTCTTCAATATTACATATACAGTGATATAATGAAGAAGGGGTGGCCCAAAGGATTTCTCCCGTGCTGGGGCCCCCTTAATACTAATAACTAAGCTAAAACTAAACTAAAACTTTATCGATAATAATTAATTTTATGTAGACTCTAAGTAACATCACTAAGTAAATATATAAGTAAGATCATATACTAAGATGAAATAATATAAATGTTTATCACTCTGTTGAATCCGGGGTTGTTATGCTAGCGCGCTATTGCTGGAAGATTTGTTAGTTGATTTTGGGACAGATGAAAGCTAATTTTACTAATGCATTTTTTTTTTTGGTTTTTTATGAACTCAGGAAGGCTGTTATAGAATGGAACTGATAGCAAATATGTGCGAATGTTTGAAAAGGGTTGTGTTATGATTGGGGATCTGAAGATTGCGACCAACACCAAGTCTTGTGCCACAGTCATGTTGAATTAAGTCTGATTGGTTGTTTGCGTCTAGTAATTTTTTGTACCTGTATAAACAAAGCTGTCTTGCGTAAGTGATTGTGGTGGTAGGTACGTTAAATTCGTCATAGAGCAGTTCCGATGGGTACCTTTAGTGCTTTTTCATGGCAACTTTAATTACGCTTCGGAGGGCTGCTTCTAGTGGGTCCATGATTGTAGAATGTGCTCCGCCCCATGCTAAGATGTTATAATGTGTCATCTTTTCAATATAGAACTCGGAGCTACACTGGACGGTGCCCCTGTTCCATTGAAAAATCGTCGTGATGATCGACCATAACGTGAAAGTCATTTGACAGAATCTATTCAGAAGTGACAGACCGCTTTCTATAGCTGGTCAAAAGAGACGTGGCGGGTGGACCCAGAAATTAAAAAAAATATGTTTTGGCGGGTAGCGAATGTCTCATCTCTTCTATATAGAACTCGAAGCTAGAATAGGACGGTGCCCCTGTTCCATTGAAAAATCGTCGTGATGATCGACCATAACGTCAAAGTCATTTGACAGAATCTATTCAGAAGTGATAGACCGTTTTCTATAGCTGGTCAAAAGAGACGTGGCGGGTGGACCCATAAATTAAAAAAATATATTTTGGCGGGTAGCGAATGTCTCATCTCTTCTATATAGAACTCGAAGCTAGAATAGGACGGTGCCCCTGTTCCATTGAAAAATCGTCGTGATGATCGACCATAACGTGAAAGTCATTTGACAGAATCTATTCAGAAGTGACAGACCGTTTTCTATAGCTGGTCATAAGAGACGTGGCGGGTGGACCCATAAATTAAAAAAAAATATATTTTGGCGGGAGGCGAATGTCTTATCTCTTCTATTTAGAACTCGAAGCTAGAATAGGACGGTGCCCCTGTTCCATTGAAAAATCGTCGTGATGATCGACCATAACGTGAAAGTCATGTGACAGAACTTATTCAGAAGTGACAGTTAGCTATTGCCATCCTCACCAGTTCTGTCAGTGGTAGCACGCCATCAGATCTAGCTACAGATATTCTACACCGCGACAAGCAAGGTTTTGCTTCTTAAGGTGGGGATTCCACAGACCTGCTAGTGCTAAATACAAATACGGTGACGTGGTAACAGACATTCAAGACTTAGGCGGGGTTTCCATCGACCTCGCATTGCAGAATGTAAATGACATTGACGGAAATGTTTGTTTTACTCTATGCCATAGTTAAAATTGATCAATGATCATAGAGTAAAATCACAAACAAACAAACTAAAATTAAAAAATGGCGTCATTAAGTACAAACATTTTAATAGATTTCTATAAAAAGAAAAATTCAAATTTCCGTCAATGTCATTTGCATTCTGCAATGCGAGGTCGGTGGAAACCCCGCCTAAGTCTTGAATGTCTGTTACCGCGTCACCGTATTTGTATTTAGCACTAGCAGGTCTGTGGAATCCCAGCCTAAGACAACCGGTGTGGAAAAAAAGTGCAACAAAAAATGATTAACGAATTAACTGTCCTCTACATTTCGATGTACATTGTGTGGCCGTCATCAGAGGCGACAATTACTGAACTTGTATTTGTAAAAATAAAAACAAAATACTTGAATTTGTAAAAATTAACGGACACTGAGGATATCCGGCTGAACAAGTTTTAATACTGTGTCCAATACATGTTGCTGACGGCCACAATGGCCACACACTATGTATCAAAATGTAGAGGAACATTTCTCAATAATAATGGATTTTTTTCTACAATATGACTAAGCGCTACCCAGCAGAATTAGGGCAATAAAGTCCTCCCTTACAATCAACTGGGAAGGCCCGGCACCGCCTGCTTTACATACCCTCCGAAGCATGGACAGAAAATGTAACAAGTGCGGGACTCGAACCAACAACCTTGCTTGGGGAAGTCCCGAGTACTACGCCCTTTTTCTTACAAATACTATTTTTACATGAAATATCATAAACTTAAACTAACAGAAATGCTCCTCGACACTTCGATCCACGACTTTTGGCCTTCGCTAACACTTATTGGCCGCAGTTCTTCAACTCCTTATTCGGCACTACAACATTAACTGTTCCTTGTACAAATCAAATTCAATCATTGTGGCCAATCCGCGGTAGAATGAGTTACATATCATGTATGAAAATTATCAGTAAAATTTCTTCTGTTAGTCTCACTATTTTTGACAGCTCTATGATTTATGGTAGTCCTGAGGAAGAACTTCAAAAACTCGGGCCAGTTGGTGTTATTGATGGCTACATGTCATGTATCGAAATGTAAAGGAGCATTATTTTTAGGGCTATTTTTGACGGCTCTACGATCGCTATTTCGGGGTAAAAAACGTGTAGTAGAGGTACTCCAATTTGATCTTAAATAGCTGGGGAAAAGTCTAGAGACTACAATTCAACGCCGAAAGCACCGACAGTTAGCTATCGGGAGCATCTAATTAGGCTAATACACTAGATTCGCCAAGATCTGACGTGGTTTCGCTCTCCATGTGTGAATGAATGTGTGAACGAGTGTTATAATTTTTTTGTGTATTTGCAACTGTTTTTGTATTTATAGCTTTGTAACACTAATTAACTAGCCCTCTAGTTGAGTGTAAGAAAGGGGAGCCTAGTGCAATAAAGAAACAATTATTATTATTAATAATTTAAAACATTAAAACAAAACTTACGGTACAGCTTAACACAAATCGCACTATAATTTAAAAACTCGAAGCCCTTTCGAGGGGAACTAAAAACCTAAGCCCTTTCGCTCTCCAAATCTCACGTGCGACTGAAAGCGTCCCCTCACCGAGCGGTTGCCTAGCAACGAAGGAGCACGCGCCTATAAAAACATCCGGCAAAGTCGAGGAAGGGGAAGAATTACAAATTATTATTGTGGGGGTGTAAAAATAGCCGGAGGGAGGGGGCTGCGGCACACGACGTTCATTAGAAATTCAAATTTGGCCATAAGGCCATTGAGCGGTTATAATGGATGCAGAAGCCGAGTTGTTGTTGACGGTTAAGAAACGAAAACTAACATACTTCGGCTATGGGATGAGGGGCGAAAAGGATCGCCTTCTGCATGTTATAATCCAAGGGAAGATAGAACGACTGAGGGTTTCTGGCAGTAGAACAACATCCTGGTTGAAAAATCTGAGGCAGTGGTTTGGCTTTTCAGAGCAGCAGTCTCCAAGGTCCAAACACTAGGTTTACGTCCATGAATAGCCCCTCGAATAATAAATTATTCTGAAATGTTATGCCCCAAGTGCACTCAGTATTTAATCTTTATAATATATAATAATATAAATAATCTTAATAATCTAATAATCTAAAATAATATCTAGATCTCGTTGTACCACATGCAATATACAAACCCTTGCCAAAACAAATTTACAGAAAAAAAGGCCCAATATTACAACAATCGGATAGCTTAAAGAATAAAGAAATAAAAAAAATAAAAAAAATAATAATAACTATGTAAGAAGGTACAATGAATATAAATTCAAACTCACCAATGGACGCTTTCTAGCTTTGTAACAGCTGACTACTGAGTCTCTACTTTCATGGTCCACACAGGGCATTTCTTCCATAACTATCCAGCACTCTCCTACTTCCGCGATACAGCTCGGAGCGAGCTTTGGCCTCTCGCACTACCTCTCTCAAGACATCCCAGTCCTTTGCTTGACATATGCATATAGCAGGACAACCAGTAACTGCAACCGACAGCGTCAGATTCTTAGGAATGCAAGTTGACAAGGACTTAAACTGGAATAAACACCATGAGTAGAGGAAGAAGAACGCAGTGATCCACAGTAAAATACTTTAATAGTGACCGGTCACTGGATCATTGCGTTCTTCTTCCTCTACTCATGATGTTCTCCAAGTTCCACGAAGTCACCAAGGAAACTCTCACATGGAATAAACACGTGGCTGAGCTATTAAAAAACTAAATAGTGGCCTCTTTGTAGTCAGGCGCCTTAGCGCTGTGTGTCCTACGGAGGTAACTCTCCAGGCCTACCACTCACATGAGCCATATAAATTACGGCGTATTGGCCTGGGTAGGAACTTCCGTAGGGAACATGGACGCTGTACTCAGGCTTCAAAAGAGGGGAGTGCGCTACATGCTAAAACTTGGGCCTCGTGATAATTGTCGCTCTCACTTCAAATCATTAAAAATCATGACAGCCCCAAGTCTGTACATATTTAGCTGCATCTTACATATCTTAAAGCCTGAGGTGTGGGAGACATTTAAACAAAACGGGGACACTCACACCTACAACACGAGGCAACGGGGAGACCTTGTAAGGCCAGCGCCACGCACAGCCAAGTGTGAGCGACTGGATCCTATACTACAAGGTTTCGCCTACCTTAGAAAACTCCCGATTGAACTGAGAAATGCTTCTAACTTCCCTAAATTACTTAGAAACCATCTCTTAGAGAAAGCTTACTACACTGTCACTGAGGCACTAGCACTATGACAATGACAGAACTACCGGATTTTGACGATACTCTGACGATTTTATTTTATACTTTACATGTATTGTATAATTTAAAGGAAATATATATTGTATTGTATTGTATTACCTTCCTCTGCCAAACCGTCATTGACATTTTCAGCAAGTTAAAACAAGACTTTATAGTCTTATTGTTCCCCTTTTGTTTGTAATAAAGTCGTTTTTTCATTTCATTTCATTTCAAGTCCCTTTCCTCCTCGGTTCCGTGGTTTGCCTTCCATTCCTGCTCACCTTGCAGCTAAGTGCTGAGTCATTCCCTGCACTTGACCGATCCACCAAACTCTCTGGGCTCTTGCGAAGTGAACTTTATCTAGTTTTGCAGAATCTTGTCTATCTCGACGACGTTCTCATTTTCCAGACGCGACACAAATTGAGAATAGTTCTTATTATATGGCCGTGGTTGTTCTAAAAGCGCACTACCAAACAGCGTACTACTTCGTCAACATCTACGGTCATCTAAGACATCTTCAGTGGAACTGCGAAGACTTCTTAGATTGTGTCTCGAAGGCTTCAGCAGCAACTGAGTTGGTCGTTCTGAAAGCGTGCTTCCACGGCTTATCATCCTGGATTCTACTGATTCGTCACGTATCTCCGGCCGTGACAGCTTCTGTAATTATATAGTTCTTATTATTGATTTATGCTATATTGTCATTCGAAGTAAACGACTCGTTTCCATACTTGGTTCAGTCGAGCTAACGCCAGTTACAATGTCAGTGGTAAGCTGCTGATGGATAAGAGGAGCGATGAAGATACTTGAGCAGAAATGCAGGTAGCTCGTATCATCAAAGTCAGGGAACGGAGGTTAGCATGGTGGGGCCACACTAAGAGAAGAGAAGATGGACACCTGTTACTACGTGTCAGTGACTATTCGGTGGAGGGCGCCGGACCACGTGAACGACCAAGGATGTCCCTAGAAACAAAAGTGAGCGAGGACGTCAGAACCCTTGGTTTGTCGCCAGAAGATGCACATGACTGAAACATCTGGAAATTGAAGATCCGTGCCGCCGACTCCGAGGGAGGGACAAGGCGCGATTAAAATAAAGTAAATAAGCATGTCGCAGATTGTCCATTGGCACTTGTAGTCGGTGTGGGTTTGGCATCAAGGAGTAAGCCAGTTTGCCAAGGGCTAGATATTCATTCGGAAACATTACCAATAATGCGCGAGAACTGATGATTTGGCGTTGGCAAAAGTAATGAAGTTAAGCGTTTCTCTTTCACTGTACATTCAGTAACTATTTACACCTATAAATGTTCATGCTTTGGGCACTTAGAATGGTCCATATGACACATCCTCTTGATCATCAAATATAAAGGAAATGTCTATTGTACATGGTAGGTATTTAGTAACAATCCGGTACATTATTTTCACTACTATCCCCCGAAATTGAGAGTACTGCGTCCAATAACGCCGAAAGATCATTTGAGACATCCTGATCCTGCTCATTTATCTCTTCACTACTTTCAGCAAAATCCACATCTTGAATATGCGTCAAAAAAGTCTCAACATCCACCATTTCCACAGCCTCTTTACAGCAACATCCATTATTCTGCTCCGTACCAACCAAAACTCCCGCCAAAAGTTTCATATCCGTTGCGTTAACAATATCCTCAATAACATCTGCAGACGACGAACTCTCTTTATTACACTGGGGACTCGAGTTCGAAGCACGGTTCGTCAATACTTTTTCCGGTTTACCATCAAACGGAAACCCAGGCTTTCGTTTCTTACCGTCATTTACTTCTACCGGCAGAAAATTATATAATCTAAGCATCGCCACAAAATCTCCGGTAACTTTTGTAGATTTATTCACAACCGCTGCGTCACAATCGTCATAAAGCGTTTGTAGCAACGCGTTTAAGCAGCCCAGTTTCGAAAGCTCCGTCATAACCTTAGAAAGCCTCAGTTTGATCTCAGCTTCGGTAAGCGTGGTAATCTTCTTATTTTCCCGCGAAAATGTAACTGGCGGGAAAACGCCGTCCACCATGCCTTGTTCCTGTAGCCGATTTTCTATAACACGTGACCAAAAATCTAAACCGTTTACTTTCACCTCCCAATGAAGATCAGACGTCATTATTTTGAGCATTGTTTCGTATGCTTCCCCCAGCAATGCCCCGGGAATTCTCCCATTCTGGTACATGGCAGCAATCAGAAGCGCCGCCTCTCTTCTAACAATCCCTTCCGTATCACCTCTTAATATACCCATAACAAGCCTAGGCACTTCCAAATTCACCAAACAAGCATTCCACACTTTGGTAACCGGGACAATTGAGATTATCGATTTTATCGCAGACGCTCGAACATAACTCTCGGAATCGCCTTCGAGTATCGAAACAATTAGTGGATAGTACTTTAGTTCGAGTAGGAACTCTTGAAAGACGGGGAATTTGTTCAGACTTAGATCGGCAATGACTGTGACTACTTCGAGGGCAGAGTCGCGGACTTCCCAGTGTGGATCGTGGAGTTTTAGTTGAAGTATGGGCCCAATGCCTTCCATTGATGTTCCTTTGACGTCGTCTACGAGAAGGGCTAGATTGGGAGGCATGAACTGTGCGATTGCTAGACGGGTCATCCGTAAGGTAAGCACGGTTGTCTGTAACAATAAAAATGAGATATTTCAGCATTTGCGTAGTTTGTTCCAGTGACTTCCAGGACTTCAGTCCAGAAGCCGAATGACCTAATAAAGCGGGTAAAACATATCGAAGCTGAGGGAAGAAGACGAGGACGGCCCTAGTACATTCATCGTGACTAAGTACATTCAATGCTCTTGATCTCCCGATTGAAATGCAAGCTCTCTAACCACTCGGCGTGATGACTATGCACAACAGGTAATTTAAGTCCAACTAACCTTTGTTAAATCTAATTGCAGATAATGATGACGGTGATGACATATACTCACCTTCGAAGGGAGCTCAGGATTCTTCAGTAGCCAATGGCACAACATCAGGATGCAGAGACCTTCAAAAGCCTCACTCCAAGATACCTTGCACTCCTCTGTAATGGTACAAAGTGCGCTCAGGACCGCGTTTAGGAGATGCGTCAGCGTGACGCACAGGTGGCGAGTCTCCACGATTTCACTGGGTGCCGGGTCTTCGTCCACATCGCAAGTAGTGGGCACGAAATTCTTGAGGACCCACACCAGTGTTTGAAAAAGAAGAACGGTCTTCTCCTAAAAATAAAAATTGAAAAATAAAAACAATGATTAAATGACTAAGGACGCGTACACGACACGTCCAATAATCTTACGTTGAGGATCATATTGACAAGATGGCGGAGGGTTGCGGAGAGCAACCAGGTCACTTGTACTCGATAGTCGATACTATGCACTTGTACTTGACAGTCGATACTACCTAGGTATACACTTGTACTCGATAACTTACGTGGTCTAGCTGCTGATGGTAGTCCATTAAACCATGTATCGAAGCCACAGCCTTTTGCGATATCGATATAGGAGGGTCCACCCTGATAGCATCTCTCGCCATGTACGCCAAACGGAATGTTTCTTCGGACGCCAAGTCCAATAGCTTGCTTACGTACGTGTCCAACATTTTACTGTGGGCGCATTTGCGTAAAGACACCAGCAGCGGCATAAGCTAAAATAAACAGGAATTATTAAAAATCAAGAATATGCCAAACAGAACAATAAGCCGAAACACTAACACTAATTGGCCTCAGTTCTTGAACTCTTCAGTAGTCTGAAGTTTTTGAACTATTTCCTCGGCAGACCGGATTACTACATCAACCGTTTTTTGTACAAATAAAATTCAATCATTGTAGCCAATCTTTGTTAGAAAGATGAAAAAAATTATGTATCAAAATGCCCAGGAAAATGTCTTCTGTTTGCCCTGATATTTTTGACAGCTCTACGACTGATATTTCATGAGATATTGGAATTTTACACTTATAAGGCTTCTCCTCCTTCGACTGTCTCTTACATTCCTATTATAATTCTACTGGAGAACAGAGATCAGGATGTATAGGTGTCTTCATAGTGTTCGTGTTAAGTTAAGTTAAGTGTGTTATATCAAGTTAAGTTAACACACCGATAACCAAGCTAACCAGCGTGCTATCCTAAACGCACTTCCAAGTTGGTTAAGTGTGCTATTTAACTTGCGCTGCGATCGATAGCTCAGGTTTGACCGCCGCCATCTATGTGTTTGCTGATTGATTTGAAACACGCGTTTAAAATTTTGTAGTATTAAAATTTATTTGTATAATCTATTATCACAAGCAATTACCGTAAATACTTAAAATTATAATAACCAAAATGAACAAAAAATATAAACAAATGTGGCACTAGAATAGTTCTGCCACTTACTTTAAAACCGTGCCACGAACGTCTGACTACTACCACGTTGTTTACCCTGTTAAATGAGGAGCTTGGTTACAAACTCCATTTTTTCACAAAATGGGGTTTTGATCCAACCTTGCAGAAAATTTTAATGTCCATCTGTACATTGTAAAATAAAGTGACAAAAGCACCCAGATTGCGCACAGAAGCGCTGAGAAGTCTGGGGTTAGCTATAAGCTTAATGCAATTTTCAACAGAAAATCCCCTCTCCTGAAAAATTCTACAACTTGGAGTTGGCCATGTTTGTAAACAGCCTTCTCAAATGTTTTCGATATAGCATGATAACTCACTCCCGAGGTCCACTCACGATTGTGTGTTAACTTGGATAGCACATCTAACTCGATAACTCGATTACACCAACACTGTGAAGACCCCTATAATATGCTGGAAGTTTAGTCTTGTGTTTACATTGAGATGCGTGTTTCCTTACTTTAAGAAAGCGACTACAAAGGTATAGAATTGTCATACATACCAATGTAACAAAAAAGTGCATTTCAATTTTCACAGACACATTCCTCCTCCGTACATTCAGCTTCAGCCACAAGATGTGGCAAACCCGACTGAGCTTCAGAAGGTGGCAGACGTGGCCGGTGCGCACCAGTATCTTAAACATCTCCAGCAGCTTTTTAATGTTAGAATGTTCCTCGTCCTGGGAAGCGTCCGATGGTAAGGAGGTCAGAAGTATGTGTGCGTAAGAAGACACCACACCTACAGCAAAATGCAAAATGTAGAAACTAGCACTGGGGTATTACAAGAGCCTTAATGTGGACCTCCTGATAGTAGTGGATTCCGAACCACTTGGGTAACACAGTATTCACACTATTAATTTGGAGACCAGGACTCGACACGCACGTAGACTGACTGGTTAATTCTAAGCGTGTTATCGCGACCCACCGCGCTCCCAACGCTGTGCACACTACCAAGTTTACTCCAGTTTTGAATAGGCTCCGTACTGTTGGATTCAATTAGGCGATCTCAATTAGGAAAAGCTAAATATTCACTCACATTCCCTAGGGTCAGGACCTTCTAGACTTTTCTTCAGCACTTCATCTAGACGAAACTTCTCCACAAGCAACGTCGATACCTTATTTCCTTCCTCAGACTCAATGCAATCTTCGCAAATGGCGTCGATGAGCCGGAGATATGGTGTAACAACATTACCGCTTTCAGACCCAATATGACACTCGATTTGTTTCATTAAATGTTTGAGAACTTGTTCGATGAATTCTAAATTTTCGGTTTCTGATTTTAGGAGCAGACGAATAAATATTGTTGCTGTAAATAAAAAAAAGAGAATTACAAAAATAAACAAACCGGGCAGCAAGTCGGCCGATTGTATTTTAGTGCCATGTTCATCTAGGTAGGAAATAGAGTGGTGGTATATCCGTACCTGTACATTTTGATTCAAAGACAAATTCTTAAAACACATCTCAACTAATAACAACACTTGATTTTGCACAACCTTAAGTTATGCTTGCGCTGGGCTAAGTAAATATAAAGAAGAATCAGAGGAAAGCCCATCACATTTGAGAGTTGACCAACATCAGTCGTTACATAACTACCCTACAAGAAATCCTCAGATCAGACTTCCATTTATTACTAAAGCTCTCCCCTCCCACTCACCCCAATACAAAGCAGCAATGTTCCTTTTCCGATGCTAATCAATTCACTCAAATCTAAATATCAGAAAATATACCATGTAATCTTTTTATTAACTATTTATCCATTTGTATTAATATATCTTCTCCTTTTTTCAATAGCATAGCTATCCATTTGAGGCACACATGTCATTATTATTGAATTGAATAATTTAGTCTAGTATGGTATGTTTCCTCCCCAAGCACATTCTTAGGAACATTTGGGGTTGGAAATTGTTCATTTGTATCTTGTACTATTGAGATAGAATTAAATACATTTGAAGACGTCAGGGAAAAAACAGGCAAGGTGCACTTTTGGTCGAAAATGAGATAATGGTGGCATTCTGTTCAGTTTTTAATGTAGTTTTAGATGACCTAACAAAACCGAAGAAAACCAAGTAAGGTTCTGCACAAATGGCGTGGGGAAAAACAGAATACATGGAAAGAAACGGCTACTTTCAACTTTAAATTCGATTTCTGAAAAATCAACTTTTGATCACATCACCGGTTTTTCCCCTGTCGTCTTCATTCGATTTGATTTGATTCGTATACGAAAGCTGTCCATTGTTAAAACACAAATATCATACCTTGCCGTTGCACATAGAGACTTTTATCATCAGTAGCCAATTTCAACACTTCCATCCACTTTCCCTCCGCCATGATCCATTTACGGCCTTCCCGCAGACCAGCGACATGAGTTAGCGCAGCGACATAGTTGCAGCGGAGAGCCGACGATTCACTTCCCGCCAAATCCGAGCTGAGAAACTCAATACCGCCTGAACCCAATATCGATTTAAACAACGTGTCATTTCCCCTTATTGCCGTTCCTAACAGTTTCGGAAGAAAGGCAGCCGCTGCGGGGTTTTTCAATATTGTTGGCCACAATTTGGCATTTTCCCGTAGCCAAGCGATAATGGTGGCAGCACTGCTGGAATTTACGTCACGATCTACAAGTAGAAAACAAAATTGTCAATGACTTACTAAGTAAATGAAATAAAAAATACTAATTATCGGAATTTATGGTCCCAATGTTCTACGCCCCGGATATCGTTTTAAAGAATTAGAAGTGAATGTAATTGTGTTTCTTTTTTAGGAAAAAAAACCTGTATTATATTCTTTGGAACAGTTACTTTCCTATGATGGTGGACCGGACCTTAAGGGACACAACAGGGGATAAAACCTTACAGGTGTCTAAAATTAAATTTCACAAATATCGCACGTAGAGCCAAAAATGAGATGTCATAAAAAATAACGTTCCTCAATATTTCGTTTAGGAATGTCATTTTTTAATTTAAATTGGAATGTGTACACCTATTGCTACCCCTCTGTCTATCTCTTAAATGACTGCATGGGAAATTACAGGATTATAGAAACAAACTAGAAAACGCTAGCTAAAAATATTACATAGGTCTATTATAAAGAAGGTTATATAAAAAAGAATACATTAACCTTGAACTTATCATTCTCCGTAAACAGACAGAGATTCATAGAAAGAAACCATTCTTGCAGTTATGCTTACACTATTAGTCACGTTAAAATTTTATTACAGTATTACATTTCAACATGAGATTCAATATTGGGTGGAAAATACTTAATCTGGTTTAAACACTGTTGCTAACAAGAGAGCAAAGAAAAATTCTTACCCAATTCTTTGGCGATTAAAGTTAATACTTTGTCAAAATAAGATTCGTCCATGCATGCTAGATTGCTGTTGGTGAGTTTTTGCAAAAGTTGTAACAGCTTTGGCGACCACTGTTCTTTGCTCACGGCCATCGTAAACCTTTAACTTCATTCAATCAACAGTCATTTCCATATCTTTGAAGACCATGAAATAACAATATTAATGATGAATTAATAATTATTCTAAAAAGAAATCGCAATAACTTATTGCCGGAAACATGGTAAATTGTAAACAAATAAATACAAAATGGCTGCCAAACTAACAACAAGAATAGCACATTGCTGCCAACATCATTTTTAATTATTGCGCCTTTTTTGTCGCAAGTTTCAATTAAAAAGTTAATTCTTTTATTGGTATTAGTATTTTTTGGGATATATTGTATATTATGGTTTAACAGAGAAGTTGAGAAGTTTTTCATGGAAAATTTACAAACTGTGCTATTTTTAAAAGAACACGCTTGAAAACGATAATTTAAGAAGCCCGATCAACAAGGAAAAAATACATTACTAGCCATCGATCTAAATATCTTTATGGATGTAGGCCTATTTCGACAATTCACCAAAATGGACAAAAAATATAATCAACATGGATATTATGCAGCAAAAATTTACAACTAATTAAACATTTATATTACTTTACTTTTTCGTGTCCAGGCGAACATCCCAAAATCGGGTGAAGTCGTAAGCAGCACTGTTGGCCTGCCATAGGTCATCCCTCGTGCATTGGACCGGACACAGGCTACACTGGAACAGGTGGTCCATATCCTGCCTCTGACCACACGAGCACATGGTATTGCTTTCGTCTGTCTGGCCCCATCTCGCCCTATTTTCACAGGGGCTGCGCCGGACCGGAGTTGGTTCAGCACCGCCCACGTTCTCCATTTAAAGTGGATCCCGGTGGTGCTGACGGGCGCGGGTGGGTACCAGGTTGGAGGTTCCACGGTAACATGGCTTAGGAACGTTTATATTAAAAGCACAGAACAAGGCGTAATTATTAATTTTGCACAAGGCGCAATGTCTCAACAGGGGCTGAATACTTTTTGAAAATAAGGGAATAAGGCCACCACATAAAGTCTAAAAGCCACATGATTTTTTAGAAAGTCGCTATTTTCAGCCTATATTTATTTTAAAATAATAATAATAATAACTTATTAATACAATATGCAATCTAAATTATTTTCTGACAAAATGAGTAGCCTAAATCTGCACTATTTCAGGCATTATTTATCAAAGAAATTTTTCAGGCCTCCTTTGATTGCAGTTATATTCTTCGTCTGTAAAATTGAACTGTTACTACCGTACTCTAAAAATTCGTAAACCCCCATTTCAAGCCCATTTTTCAAGAAATTTCACCCGGAGAGACCCCCAATAAGTCTCCCAAACCCTCGGGGTTCTCCTTTAAAAGCTGGATGCGGGAGCGGCGTTGCCATTTTTCTACAATTTTATGAAAATGGGGGGGGGCGTCAAATTATGCACCGCCCCCTCCGAAAACCTATCGTTATAGAATGAAACTCCACTCTAACAAAACACTATTATGGATGTACCGTAAACCTTATAGCCTCTTGCACTCTTGAATAATTCTGTAATAAGACACCTAGGCGTAACAGACACCGACATGATCAGTTACTCTTAGACCCAAAATGCTTGGGTTGGGTCACAAACCATTGCCAATAGGCTAATGTACCTGTACGCCTCTATATATCCGTGGGGGAGCCCAGAGATGCCTTTGGATGCCATCCAACGTTAGACGTATTTAAGGACTATTGTTCAGACTATTTATATGTGCCTGGTTTATCCTGATACATAATACAGGGAATCCCCTCTAAACAGAGGACTAATCCCCGTGAATGTTATACCTGCGATCAAGGGCGTTGCAAGCTCTCGGAGGGGAATTTATAATACTGATAGCTGGTTTTAGACATGACAGCTGCACTTAAATAAGCCTAGTGTTTGAAAATTTTCCAAATTGATCTTTATAAATAGAAACTTCGTCCGACAACTAATTACTGACAAACGATTAGTAAACGGCAGCCCGAATAACAGATTGCATAGGTTTTTAACATCTCCTGCAGCTGGACGTTAATCCATAATAAGCGATAAATTTTAGATTATGACAGACTGGTGGCCTGTTTCTAATCACCATATTAAGGTGGCAATTCCACCGGCGATTTTACTTCATTTGTGATTTGAGATTTTTGCTTTCCAATTTATACGTAGGCCTAGTATAAGGAAAGCTTTGTGACGGCCGAAATTTTCGATTCCGAGATTTCAACGGATTTACACGTTTTAAGGTCCCAGGAACCCAAAAAATTGGTTTTTACGAAATGTCTCTCTGTCTGTCTGTCTGTCTGTCTGATCGTCGATTTCCAGGCAAACTACTCGGTCGATTTCAATGAAATTCGGCATGTAGGTTCACAAAAATCATACCTCGGGACCATTTTTTTATTTTGGGTTAACTCAATTTGAGGCTTTTATTATTTTTATTTTTTATTTTTATTATATTTTTTATTCTCAAAAAACTCCACAAAAACGTCTAAAAAAATTATTTCTATAAAACGGCTCCAACGATTTATTTTAAATTCACAGAGCCTATATTGTAGTTATTGTTAATGTTGATAAAATGCGGGGGGTCGCTTGCCCCTTGATAGTTTGCTTCTGGGGGTAAAAAAATAAAAAATGTCTAAATTTTAATAAAAAATGACTAAAAAATAATTTTTCTGCGACACCTTTCTATCGATGATTTCTACCTTCAGGTATGTTTTAGGAGGAAACGAAACCGGACAGGTTGCTTTCCCAAAATAGTATTTGGTTTTGTACGAAAAAATGATAGAAAATTCACGCTCAAATGCACTGCGTGCCCTGCCAGTATGGCTGTGTGGTAATGTGTTGGTCTGACCCATCTAGAATTTACCTCACCACCAGTGACGAGTGACGTCAGGTGGACAACCCCCCCCCCCTCCCCCCCCCCCGAGATATTGGAAATGTAACCATAGGAAAATTATTACCATGAAATTACTCATTTTCTCTATCTACTAATTTTGATAAATTGGAAAGTAAACTCGGACCGATTCTTTGAACCTACGATAGCAGCCGAAAAACAAGTGAGCCTGCATCAGGTGGCTATAGGGCACGTGGAACTTATGCCAGACAATAGGGCAACAAGAGCAGCCACCGATGCGATGACTGGATGACGTGTCGAGGTGGATCTGGCGACCCTTGGCGTCGATGACTGGCGAAGGGAAGCTCAGGCCTGCGCAGACTGCCGCGTTGTGGCAGAGCAAGCCAAGCGAAGGCCCTTCACGGGCCGTAGCGCTGAGGAGTAAACTAAGTATACAGTACCTGAGCTCAAGTTTACAAAATCATTTGTTTCGGCCATGTTCGCACGCCCATCCCAAGCTTATTCGTGCTCGACGTGAGTTGCAGTAATTTTTTTGCACCTCCCGGTACCAATACCTAATCGAAACTCATATTGGTGCATCCATCCATTCAGTTGAGTACAAACAATGCTCTGTTACACAACTGAACTCTGGACTATCATGGGTCAAATAGAGTTGAGTACCGGTTCTGCAATCTATGGCCAAAGGTATACCTAGTATACCCGTATAGCCGTACAAGTGCAGGCTTGACTTTAATCACAAAATCAATTTTTTTAAATAATTTGAATATTCGCCTTTGATGGGATCTAGTAACTAAGTGACCATCATGAATAGTCAAAAATGTGTTTTTTTGTGTTTTTACTTAATACAGGGCCTACCTAATGTACAGTATGTATAATTATTTATCACTAAAGTAACAAGGCCAAGTCTCAAAATTAAAATGAAAATGCTGACGGTTAAGAAACGGAAACTAAAATACATCATGTGTTGAGGAATTAGAAGTATTGTCTTCTGAATGTAATAATCCAAGGGAAGATTATAGGAATGAAGGCTCCCAGCAGAAGAAGAACATCCTGGTAGAAAAACCTGAGGCAGCGGTTTGGCAAGAGCACGACACTTCCCTTGTCAGAGCAGCAGTCTCCAAGGTTCGAATTGCTATGATGATCGTCATTTTTCGAAGAGGCGTATAAAGCAGAAGAAGAATATATTTTTTATCCAACCTTAGCCCCACCAAATATAAGAAGCCTACATACCAAGGGCGGTCCCAGCGGAAAATTTAGGGGGGGGGGGTCAAAAGTTGCATGTAAGTTTAAAAGGTAATTTTTTGTTGAAAAGGCGTGGTTTCCAACGACGTGCAAGTGCAAAATACACATACGGTGACGTGGGAGCAGATATCATCAATAAAGGCGGGGTTTCCACCGATCTCTTATTGCAGAATGCAAATGATATTGACGGAAATTGTTGTTTTAGGCGGGGTTTCCACATACGTCAATGGTCAATGGTAAATGTGGTATTGACGTTTTAGCAGACATTAAAGTCATACTAAAAATGTCTGCTACCACGTCAAAACCATATTTACCATTGACGTATGAAATGAAATGAAATGAAATGAAAAAACGACTTTATTGCGAACAAAAGGCGAACAATAAAGTATAAAGTCTTGTTTTCATGCTAACCTTATGTATGTGTATGTGTAAAAACCCCGCCTTACTCTATATGCCATAGTTAAAATTGATCAACGATCATAGAGTAAAATCACAAACAAACTAAAATTAAAAAATGGCGTCATGGGATATGTTAAGTACTAACATTTTAATAGATTACTATAAAAAGAAAAATTTAAATTTCCGTCAATGTTATTTGCATTCTGCAATGAGAGGTCGGTGGAAACCCCGCCTTTATTAATTATATCTGCTACCACGTCACCGTATGTGTATTTTGCCCTTGCAGGTCGGTGGAAACCGCGCCAAAGTTAAATTTTATTCATTTTTTATTATCTCATGAATTTACTCATTTGGGGGGAGGGGGGAGTCATGTGGATCCGCTATTCCTACATACTGTAGGCTACCTTTTGGCGTCATTGTTAAATTCGCGATGCATCTTGTCGCCTTTAAGGATGGTATATGTGCATATCACAGCATATACCTGTCTTATCTTTGTTCTTCTTTAATTAACAACCTGTCTACATGAGCACGGATGTCGAGAAGCGGTACGTCAGTTGTGATGTGCCGTAAACCTGAGCTCACATAAATTTTAGGTAGGTACTTCATACTCTTTATGTACCTACATGTTATGGTGACTAGTGTACTTTTGGGCTTTGAACGCAAAGAGAGATGAAATAGGTAGCCTGTCTAATTCTCTGTGCTTTTGTTACCTGCGACTGGGACCAGGCCGCATAAATTCAGAAGTAAACAAACAGAGGATAATCTGGATTACTGTACCTAATTGTATATGGTTGTGTCATTCAATAAGTGGGGTGGATTCAGAACTGAGGGGGGGGGGGGGCATAAATTGAGCCCTGACCCAAAGGGAAATCCAACCCCTTTCTACAATATTGTTGTTGTTGTTGTTTCTAACGCCTGCTTTCAGCATTTCTGCTTTAAGCAACCCTGTCAGCCTGGCGGGGGAAGTGAGTCTGTTTGTTAATTTGAGGCACCCAAAGGGCAGACTCTATCACCTCGGGGAAAGGGGAGTTGACTAACAGGGTGGACCTCCTGATTATAGTGGATTCCGAACCACTTGGGGAACATGGTAAAGGCACACGATCAGGTCGGAAGTGACCAGGACTCGACTTATACTGCCTAAGCGCGTTATCATGTCCCACCAGGTTCCCCTGCCAACGCTGCGCACACTAACAAGTTGCCGCAGTTTGAAACATGCTCTGCTCTAATGGAATCAACATGGTAAGGCCATTGGCCTTTCTACAATATCGGAAAAGCACTTTTTTGCTTCTCTAGGCGCAATCTAGCGATTGGTTTGCAGCAAATCTCTCCATCTTCTTCTCTATTCTTCCGAAATTCTTCAGGATTCTCAGAGCCTCAAAATATAGCAGGGTATAGAAATATAGATAATAAAGATGTATTATTATTTACTTATTTGTTAAGTCAAACATCATTCTCTTAGCTTAGGCGTGCATTTGTGCATTAATAATTGATGTGATGTTTGTTTTAAGGAGACTATATTATGTAGATACTTAACTTATCTATTATAAATTAATTTATAATATGGTAGCAGACATCAATAATAAGCCTTTACCATATTATAACTTAATTTATATAATAGATAAGTTAAGTAGGCTATCTACACAATAGTCGCATTAAAACAAACATCTTATCAATTTTTAATGCACAAATGACGGATTATTGACAGATGGGATACCTGCCTTATTGAATTGACTTGAAAATACTTTATTGAAATACCAAAATGCGAACAAATAAGACTATAAAGTCTTTTATTCATGCTAATCCTAAATAACATAGTATTATTAATAAGTACCTACTTAAAATTAAATCGAGAAGAAAAAAGAGAGGGAAAAAAAAGAAGGATATAAAGTACTACTATACTAGTAGTATATGCAGGGGGGGGGATCCTTTGCTATCACCATTACCGAACCGGAGAGAGCTTAATATATTGGTTTCCGCAATTTGGAAACGCAAGTTGAAGTTGAACATGAAAGACGAATGCGAAAGTTGAACATTTGGAGTTGAACACGAAAGTTGAAAAGCCCAACCCAACTATAGCCAAGTCAATCTGAGCAATCCCAGAAGCAACTGCAACTGTATCTTTTCACAATTAGAGCTATCCCCTTTGTTATCACATTTTTTAAAACTCGCATAAGTGAGGTTTATTTAACAATATATCACCTGTCCAAAACAACTTGGCTGTTATCTTAAATACTGATTTGCGATCGAGTGGCCAACATCTCTTATTATTACGCCATTTGCTTTGTGTTACTTTATCACATTTCAGGCGCATGCAGGCTTCAAAACGACAAAGACTTGTTATGAAAACGATTAGGAGATCATCAAAACAGGAGGTCAAGTAATTCTGGACTTATCTTATAATCTATAGTTAGGCCTACTTCTATTATGAGTCAATGACTATCCATCAAGATATAGTCTTCCCAATTTGACTTGGCCATTGTTTCTAAAGCACTGTTGTGAATTCTGGTATTAGAGCTGTAGCATTGTAGTCTAGAGGTAAGTGGATCTTTAACACCTAATAGCTAATAGATATGAAAAAAAGTACAAAGTCTTTGTTTTGGACTTATCAATACGTTACTATGGGCGACATGGATCGGGTTTTTTGAAAAAAACAGTGGCACGCCAGCCCAATAGGGCCTAAGCCTGAGGCTGAGCTTGTTCTTGTTCTTATTCATCTTCTTGTTCTTCTTATTGTTCTTCTCATTCTCCTTCTTCTACATCTTCTTCGCCTTCTTCGTCCTGTTCTTCTCATTCTTCATATTCTTCATCTTCGTATTCTTGGTCTCCTTCGTCTCGTTCATCTTCTCATTCTTCATCTTCATCTTCTTCCTCTTCTTCTTCTTCTTCATCTTCGTCTTCTTCTCATTCTTCTTCTTCTACACCTTCGTCATGTTTTTCTTATCGTTCTTTTTCTTCTTTATCTTAAATTAAAAACCTCTTCTTCTCTTGTTTCTTCTCTATTTAATTTTAAGCATCTATTAGCTGTAATTAATACTATATTTTTGTTTTTAAGTTTAGCATGAAAAGAAGATTTTATAGTCTTATTGTTCGCCTTTTGCTTTGTTTTTTCAATAAAGTTGTGGCACGGTAAAAGACGAAGAATTGTAGTTTATTTAGCATCACCCAGGGAGCACCGCTTGGAGACAAACTACGCTGTACCCCAAAAGTAATAACAATAATAATAATAATAATTTCACTTCAATTCAATTCAATACTAAGTTGCAACAATATTATTATAGCGCATTTAAAATGATAATACCCATGAATGGTTTAATCTTTAATTCGTTTACATCGTGCTGTAGGTTAACTGTATCATATATATTGTTATCGTACATTGATAGGACAGCTGATGCGCAGATTATAATGATGATTATGTATTATCTCTATTTAAACAATAGCAAGTTGATCTATTATTCTTTCTGTATATCGTTGGCTTTTGTGCCCAATCTACAGGCCGGTTCACGGGTAAAATTGCGTTAAAGCTACATTACATTCGCGCGGTCAGAAGTGTTATGACTCGGTACTACGGAATGTGGTGCCTATTGGCATAAATTAAATATGAATATTGGATTTGTGGATGAAACGGTATGTACTATGAGGTGCTATAATATAATATAGAACTTACTATCATGGCCGTATGTAGCCACCCATTGTTTGGGTGGGAGGGGGGGGGGGACGCGAGATAACTTCAATATATTTATATATTTAAAACTCCATTCTATCTAGTGTACGTGTGAAGGTGGTCTGTTTATTTGTTATCAACTAACATTACAGTACGATGGAAATATTTCGGAAGGGGAGATGGGGTTCGGACCCCCTGCACCAGTGGCGGGTCCAGAGGGGGGCCATGGGGGCCATGCTCCCCCCCCCCCCGGAGAATAATTGGTATACATTAAATAAAATAGGACATTCTAAACAAAAACCTTAGTATGGTAACATGAATATGGCTTCCATGTTTAAATTTTACATTTTACTGCTGTTAAAATTGTAAAACGCAACAATGTTGAACTTATATTTTCAAATTTTTACCCCCGGCCCCCCTATATTTCCTGCAATTTGAATAAGCATTTAAGCTTTCCTTTGTTAGATTTAAAAAATCAATACTTTACTGTTGTTATAATGAGTGAAATCCCACTATTTTGCCCTTATATTTTCAAATTTTTCCTGCGGGGTAGACCCCCGGGCCCCCTCTTTCCAGCAATTTGAATAAGCATTATTGCTTCTGTTAACATGCGTAAAACCAGGCGTGGATCTACGGGGGGGGGGGCTCAAAATGCGTAAAACCCCACTATTTCAGTCCTATTTCAGTCCTATTTTTCACCCTGCGCTCGATTGTATTTATTACCTATAATATAAAACCCTTATTGCTCTGAAAAACCCCAATATGTTAGTCCTATTTAAAAAAAAAATCGAAATTTAATCTTAGCCCCCCCCCCCTTGGTATCATTCTAGATCCGCGCCTGCGTAAACCCCCACTATTTTGCCTTTATATTTTTAGATTTTTCCCCCGGGGGAGACCCCCGGTACCTGTCTGCATCAGGCGCACGGCTTTTCCAAGTAATGCACTGTAAATTAATGTGCCTTGTTTCACTAACAAACACACTATATGCACAATCGATAAAAATTAATTTGGCTTGATAGGCTACACCCACTTTTCCCGGAATGGCCCCCTCCGAAAATCTGTCCTGGACCCGCCGATGCTCTGAACCCCCTCTAGCTACGGTCATGGGTACTGCAGTACCACTAGTATATATACAGTATGTCGTATATGTACAGTGGCTATACAGGCTACATCGAAGAAAGGGTATCGGGATTTGAATTTCCCGCTACTGATGTAATAGCAGTGGCTGATGCTGGTGGTCTATGTTACGTTACATTTCCGGTCCTGCGCGTTATCTTAAAGGGTTAAACATTATTTTATTTCTTCTTTCTTACAATATGATTTACGAACGAATAATAAAACTAATAACTTTATTTATGCAATTTTATTTTTTCAACATACTTCGCTCACCATTGAGGAAAAAAAAACATTTTACCGATTCTGTGGTTATTTAATGGAACATGTTTGATGCATTCACATGGAGAATAGAGTAAAAAATATATAAATTACTTTTCGTTCTATTTCAAAGCCAACCTAGCGGAGTCTAACGGTTTCAGTGACCATGTTAGACTAGACAATTTTTTTTAGAATGAAAAGAGTCTTAATATTAGGCGAGCTTTAGCCCCGAAGGGTAGCCTAAACTTGGCAGGTTTGATATAGGATTTGGCATGTTTGTGAGGCGGTTGTTGTGAGGCTACGCGTCGGGGAAGAATGATACCCTGACTAAAGCGACGCAAAAACTGATGTGATAGGGGCTGACTCAGCTACCTGAGTTAAGGAAAAGTGTAACCAGAGGGATACAGTATGGAACAGGTTACAAAAACGAGGTGAACCTGGTTACAATAAGCCAAAGCCTATTTTTCGACCCAGGAAAAAACTATGTATGTTTAAATTACGTCTGAGGAAAAGTGATGGACCGTTCCAAGAACTTTGTGAGTCACCTTTATTAATGCAGCCGGAAAAAAGATTTTAAGTGTTAGGTGGTACCTTGATCACAATAGAAAGCCCGAGTGATTCACCCAATACTGGTGGTCAAGGTTGCAGCCATAATTTTAGGGAGATTCATCTACCTATTGAGATGGCAACCAATGATCGATTTCCGGAAAATTTCTTCACAATTTTTCATTTCATGACCCCCTGAGCCTTAAACCACCCATCTTTCAAAATATTATGTACGATATATAGGTATAAATAAATAAATATTCACTTTTTTTGTTCTATTACACTTAGCCGACCTAGCGGAGTTAGGGCTATTAAGCCCTCTCTTACACTCAACTAGAAAGGCCCGGGACCACCTGCTTTACATGCCCTCCGAAGCATGGTCAGAAAACGTAGGAAGTGTAGGACTCGAACCAACAACCTTTCGGGTGAAAGTCATAGTCCGTACCACAACTCTACATGTCCTGATATACATATATATGTATATGTATGTATAAGCATGTAGGTGTACGTATCGTATGTACATATGTATATCGATTTTAAGAAACACTCTAACTTCCGTAGATATCTGATTTTGATGAAACTTGGCACAAAAATTGATCATACAAATGTCTTGATCGAGTTCGTTAACCAGCTAGATCCACTATTTAGTTACAAGATGGCGGCCGATTGTTAATATTGGTCGCAGAGGAATGAAATAAAATTTGGCTCAAAGCCCCTATTATTATCTACGATAATGGTTATCAACACTTTTTACGACAAATCAACCATTTTAAGATGGCGTCCAGTCAAAGTGAAAATAATTTAATAAGTAGAAGTTCATAGTCGGCATTGTGGTTCGAAATTTGAAACACAAGAGTGTTTAGAGTGTTGATGGTGTGGTCGGGAAAATAATGAAGTTTTTTTAATTTTTAATTATATACATAGCGTAGGTAGCGTAGAGGAAAAGCAAGGAATCTCCCTACACCTGATCGGCCAGAGGCGAAAGAGATGTTTCTATTTTAGCATGTTTCCATTGTAGTATAGTTACTCTAATTCTCGATATTACTACCGAGAGAGATAAAAGACAAGAAGCAATGTACTTTTTTTAAAAACAAAATTGCAGTATTATCAGTAATGACAACGGACTACCTAGAACTCATTGAGATGAATACCAAAGAACGTGCGGTTAATCTGTAACTCGTAACCTTGTATAAAGACAATATTCGTGACTTTAGAAGGTCATTGTCTAATACAATCTTAACGACAGTATAAAGACATATATTATGGTACATTTGGTTAGGTACAAGATTTGTAGCCTCATTTGTTATATTGTTAAGTGAATCCTGCGAATGTAATGAGGTAAGAAATGGAATGCGTTTAAAAATTGGGCCACTCTCACCGTCACTATAAAAAAAATCCTAATTTGTTAATAATTATTATTTAAATGTAAAGTTGGTTTAATAATCTGTAACTCAGGTACTGAGAAAGAGGGGCATATAGTATAGTATATTACACAACTCATTACTGTTTACGCTACCTATGTGATTAAGTCGGGATTTGAACCCACCAAACAGGGGCGTCATTTTGAGGTCTTATTCCCCATCCCTGCAAATAAAAGAACCGGTCCGAGTCTACTCGAACATGCTTTCCAATTTATCAAAATTAGTAGATAGAGAAAATTAGTAATTTCATGGTAAATAATTTTCCTATGGTTAAATTTCCGATATCTCGGGGGGGGGGGGGGGGGTGTCCACCTGACGTCACTGGACACTGGAGGTGAGGTAAATTCTAGATAGGTCAGACACATTACCACACACCTATAGTGGCAGGGCACGCAATGCATTTGAGCATGAATTTTCTATCATTTTTTAAAAAAAAAAACTTTTTTTTGTACAAAACAAAATACTTTTTTGGGAAAGCAACCTGTCCGGTTTCGTTACTTAATTTAACACCTAAAACATACCTGAAGGTCGAAATCATTGATGGAAAGGTGTCACAGGAAAAAAAATTTTAGTCATTTTTCTTTAAAATTTAGTCATTTTTATTTTTTTACCCCCAGAAGCAAACTATCAAGGGGCAAGCGACCCCCCGCATTTTATCAACATTAGCAACAACTACAATATATGTGAATTTAAAAGAAATCGTTGGAGCCGTTTTTGGGAAATAATTTTTTTAGTAGACGTTTTTTTGATTTTTTTTGAAAATAAAAACCCCCCAAATTGAGTTAGCCCAAAATAAAAAAAATGGTCCCGAGGTATGATTTTTTTGAACCTACATGCCGAATTTCATCAAAATCGACCGACTAGTTTGCCTGGAAATCGACGAACAGACAGACAGACAGACATTTCGTAAAAACTACTTTTTTGGGTTCCAGGGACCTTAAAACGTGTAAATTATTTGAAATCTTGGAATCGAAAATTTCGACCGTCACAAAGCTTTCCTTATCCTACGTATACATTGGAAAGCAAAAAAGGTGACTAACAAAGAAATCGTTACAATATTGTTTAAATTTGCACCTAATTGATATCTTCCCCCCCCCCCCCGGGCGGGGGGACGCCCGACAAATATTGAAGAGGCTCCCTTGCACTCCGACCCATCGGTTCACATCCCAGTTGAAGATTTTATGGATAATCCGTGCACCCAATGCATTGCATACCAAACCATTAATATTGTGTTTTATTTTGGGGGCCCTGAAGCCCACTCAATGGGGGACCCTCTACATATAATTTTTCATAAAAATAAAAAAAGGAAAACCGTAGTAGGCATCCTAACAGTATTGGTTAGTTGACTATCTGCCCAGCTTTCCTTGGAAGTTTTTTTGCCAACAGAACAGCACAAAAACATAAAATTAGTGCCACTTTTCCCTGCCAATTTCCAAAGTTTTAGTCGTGTTTTTTTCTTTTGCTTGGGTCTATTGTGGGGGCCCTTTTCAACGATTTTTGTGTGGGGGCCCTGAGGTTGTATTTTATTATTGGTCTCCGCATTCTTGCCTACATAATTGTCAATCTATAGACAATCTATAGACAGCCAACATTTAACCCTGGGAAAATAATTTACCATGGAACTAGTGCAGTACCAATACTAATTAATAAATGGGAAAGCATGTACGGGTTCACTTGTACCGGTTCTTTTAACTCATTTTATCCTTATTCTTCTTCTAATGCCTCTTCTATTGAAGATTGGTGGCCATCATGGCAATTGTAGCCAGATGACTATACTAGGGAATTGTAATAAAGGCAGTGGTTCCCCGTTATCTTCTGCCTATACCATTGCCTCTTCATTGAGTTCCTCCGCCTTCGGGGACAGTTTCCCAACCCCTGAAAAAAATAATGCCCTGCACAGTGTTTTTCGCTTATCCCGGCTCAAACGCGGCCCCCTATCTCTTCAGGCGCCGTTGCGCGCTTTCATCTTCACCACGAGGATGTACAAATCACTTTTTCGCTTCTGAGACCATAAGGCATTACTCAGAAGCTCTGCTAATATAGACTATGTTGAGGACAGCCATTAAATGTCGGGATTCGAACCCTCGATCTTCCAATTCATAGCCCACAGTCCTCTATCAGCTTGTGGATCACGAGTCGTTGACTTATAACGCAATAGTACGTACCTACGCTATCGCATTTAAACGCTGTACTAACATGGTACCACAGACTTATGTTGAGGCTTACGGGGTAAAGTTGTTGTTTATCCAAGAATGGAAACGGTAGCCTATAATAAGTAGCATATAGGTACCGATTCAGCACCATATAACAACAAAGGGGAAAGTGTCGTGGCCGTAAGTTAAACACGCATGGAATATGGCTGCTGAAGGACACATCTTCCTCAGGAGTGTGCCCTGTGTTTAAGAGCAGCTGCGTCCAATGCATTGCATATTCCTCTGTTGCCTACACACACAGTTGTTATTACGATAACGTGGCCATTTATCTTCTGCTTTTAATGTCTCTTCTATCGATATCATCATGGCGATTTAGACCTTGGAGACTGCTGTTTGGTAAAGGGAAGCCATGTTCTTGCCAAACCACAGTCTCATGTTTTTCAACCAGGATGTTCTTCATCTTTTGTCGGGTGCCCTTAGTCCTTCTATCTCCCTTGGATGGTTACAAGCAGAAGGCTTTTCGTTCCTCATCACAAGTATGCAATGGTTTTCGTTTCTTAACCATCAACTTGGCTTCTGCATCTATTCACTTCATGGACTCGCGGGGTTTATGCCTAGTGTTTCGTACTTGCAGGATGTTCTAACGGAAAGTTAGGTATACGGGCCGAGAAAGAGCGTTTTATTATAGTGTAGATTACATCTATCCATGAGAGAGTTTCTTCAGTGACTTCGTGGAAGTGAAACATTATTAATAGCTTTATATGTAACATTACATCTATTTTAACCTCGGCTTTACGGTTGGAAATGGCCCTAATCAGGTAGCTCCTGATTGGCTGAGATTCAGCACGAGGTGATGGGTTGACTCGCGCATCGGGGGAAAGGTACCATATAGGTTCCCCAATAAACGGCCGGGATGGATTGCAGATTAAAGGTAAAAGGACCCAACTAATAATATGAGAAGGTTGTTTACAAACATGGCCAACTCCAAGTTGTAGAATTTTTCAGGAGAGCGGATTTTCTGTTTAAAATTGCATTAAGTTTATAGCTAACCTTAGACTTCTCAGAGCTTCTGTGCGCAATCTGGCTGCTTTTGTCACTTTATTTTACAACGTGCAGATGGACATTAAAATTTTCTGCAAAGTCGGATCAAAACCCCATTTTGTGAAAAAACGTTTGTAACCAAGCTCCTCATATGTATTTGGAGCTTGTTGGGCCCCCTGACAAGGGCCGCAACAGTACTTGTAATTCCTTAAATATGTTATGTAACTCAGTTTTTGCGTCACACGAAATGATATCAAACCAGCTTTCAAGAGCCCGCCATAAGAAGTTACAATTCAAAAATTGGTTGTCTGTAAACTCGGTTTACGAACGATAATTTGACGTGAAAACGTCATAACAAAAAATAGGCAAATAAATAAATATATTGTTGTAATAAGCAATGAAAACCACACTAAGATGCGGCGTAACGGACAATGAGCATAACATTTTTTCGTGCGTGCACCCAGTGTTCCAGCCGGGAGCAATAATGTCTCATCTCTCCTATGTAGAACTCGATTGTGGAGGTCTAAACTTGGGTTAGGTCTAAGCGGAATATGCAGTCGCCCGGTCACCACCCCGCCCAAGTACCGACTTGGACTGCATAGTACCTTCTGGCATCTTGACTTGTCCTTCACTGACTCAGACTTCAGTATGTCTCGGGCCGCGGACTTAGGTGGATCAAAGAGTAATTTAATCACGAAATTTTACGTAAAATAACCTAATCTTACGTGTTTTTACGTTAGGCTTGCACCCAAAATTTGCATTGTGACTGAAAGAATCGAGGATAAGCATTGCATTTAGCCTAAACATATTTTCTTATTCATAATCATTTATATCTACGGACTTTATTACTTCATAACGTACAGGCTATCCACCGAACGAGAGGCTGCAATGAATTTTTAATAACAAGGTAAATTATAAATTATATACAATTAATTTATATACTGTATATCAGGGGTTCCCAAACTTTTTTGTCCGTGGACCACTAGATAATTTTATGATTTTCCGTGGACCCCCATGGCTGTGATAGGAAAATCGTTAAATTCTAGGACCAAGATCAAGTAGCTTGTGCGTATAATAATGTGCTAATATTTGATTAAATGATTAGAACTGGTATCAGGTGGATTTTGTAGCTCAGTACCAAGACTTACTGTATTTTATTTCAAATTTCCAATAACTCAGCTGTTTCTTATTTCTAACTTTGGCCCGTGGACCACCTGATATATGTCTGTGGACCACCGGTGGTCCATGGACCACAGGTTAGGAACCCCTGCTGTATATTATTCAGCGTAATAATTTATATGCAAGGACTTCGTTTATTAATTTTTTGATGACCCACCGACCGCGAGGCCTTAATGAATTTTTTAATTATAATGTATATTAATACATAAAATTAATTAGACATGATTATATTTTATTGCTAAAGAATGATGGGGTCAAAGGAATTAGGTGTAAAGGAGTTATGTATTTAAAGATTTTTTTAGATTTAGGCTTTCTTGTAGCCCAATACAGGGGGCAGGGACAGTGGCAGGAAAAGAATGAATGTTGGTTTTTGGGAGTTCCAGCGGGCCTTTAATTATTTTATTTCATTAACGCAGCAAGTTATTATAAATTTGACATTTAAGTTAAGTTGTAGAAGACTATGCATGCATATAATCCGGAGGTTTTGCTTTTCAGTGTTGTAGTTTTACCAAAAATTCCGAGATAACGCGAAATTTTAGCCGCCTCAGGTTTTTATGAAGGAGCCTAAGGTGCCAAAAACTTTATGTTTTCTATTATATGATGCATGAAGTAGTCCTCTACAACTTACATGAGCTAAATCTTTAATAACTTACTTTTTTAATTAGTTAAAATATATAAAATATCAATAAAAACAACCAATTTTGGGGTGCTAATTTTCTACGTAGCATGTTCTCTTAATCTTAACCTGGGATTAAAATTGTAAACAAGATAATTTTATAGTGGAAATTGCCATTCCAAATCGATTTGTCTACATTTTTAACGCCAAGAATAAGTTAATCACCATAGTAGGCCCACTGTAGAGAAAACATCCCCTTTTTTCGTTTTTTTAACCCCCAAGAATAGACTCGTATAGGTGTATATACTTGGTTAAGTCATGCTTTCGCCTGCGTCAAATGGAAGCTTGTCTCAGCTTGCCCACTATCACCTGTAGCCGGTGTAGGTTGACATCGAGAACGTATACCAATTTGGTCAATGGCCAAAAATTCATACGGAAACTATACAAATAATGTCCGAAATCCATGGGGTCGTTGGTATTGAACAAGGGACCTATGGGTAGCCTGGGTCCATAAAAAGTCCTTAATAAATAACCTCTAACCTCTTTATAACTCTACTATTGATATTTCCTGTTATTTTTTTACAGCTGTAAGTTTTCACCCTCTCCCGACAGTGGTGGATTTACCAGTAGGCTACTGAGGCAAATGCCTATATCCGCGCGCGCGTACATTAAAGATTTCTTTTGGTGGATATTTAAGAAATATTTTTTTTTCAAATTTAGGCGCGCATTTCTGTACAGTTGGTACTCCATGTTTTTAAATGAAAAATACAATACAATAATTATTATTGTTCGCGACAAGGGCACTGCCTATATCCGCGCACAAAAGGCAAAATCCGCCCCTGTCCCCGCGTTGTGTCGTAAAAGTTCAATGAACCTACCTTGGAATAAGGTCATTGACCCGAATGCTTATTACGGTTCCTGATGCATTATATCGGTCAGCGGTACAATAAATGGTTGAAATTACAGTATAATACGAGTATTACTATTGCGTTAACAGCGGCGCCATGCTTGAAAAAATCCTTAATTGATAATAAACCCGGTGTTAGCCTCGTTTCGCAGGACGTTGCCTTGCCCCGCCGGAGACATAGACAATCGGAGGGGGAGAAGACTTATAAGTGTAAACCTAAAACATCTCAAGAAATATTCATCGTACAGCTGTCCATAATATCAGGACAAACCTACGACAGTTTCCTGAGCATTTTGATATATGAAGCGTGGAAATAAAAACCGAGTTAACCACCAAAATCAATATTTTGAGTTTTCACGATTTTTTATGCCATAATGCATGACATCAGATGACAAACTTGCCATCTATCTACCAACTTGTACCTACAATTTATCCACTGTCGCTTGGCGCAGGACTTTGCTACGTAGAAAATTAGCACCCCAAAATTTGTTGTTTTTATTGCCTTTTTATTTATTATTATTATTACTTATTATTATTTTTTATTTCTTACTTCATTATGAGTGTAGGCCTACATCCCGAAGGAGATTTAGCACATTTTATTTTTTATTTAATTAACTAAGCATGTTATTAAATATTTGGTTCATTTAAGTTGTTGAAGACTACCTCATGCATCATATAATAAGGTATTTTTAATTTTCGAAATTATAGTTTTTTTTATTATGAAAAGTTATTGTTTTAAAAATATAATAATCAGGTTTACGAAAAAACTACAATAATTATATTATTTCGAAAATTAAAAATACTTTATTACATGATACGTCGGAATGAAGTAGTCTTCTACAACTTAAATGAGCCAAATCTTTAATAACAAAAAGTATATACATAGGTAAGTGTAAAAGTATATAAAATGGAAAGTATTACATTTAGGCGGGCTGCGAGTTTCTTACGGGATGTATACCGTACACTCTTAACAAAGCAAGTTATTAAAGATTTGGCTCATTTAGAATCATGCATCGTATAATAGGAAATATTAAATTTTTGGTACCTTAGTTCTTTCATAAAAACCAGTGGGGACAAAAATCTGGGATTTTTGGAAAAAATACAAAATCAAAAAGTAAAAATACCCGAATATGTGAAACAAGGAGTCTTCTCAACTTACATGAGCCAAATATTTAATAACTTGCTGAGTTAATGAAATAAAAAATGAAAAGTATTTAACTTTGGGGTTACCAAAAGGAGATCTGGTTTTCTTAGAAGAATAATAAAATTCTATGTGTAACTTAAATTATGCCTCAGCTATCCAAGGACAGACAGACAGACGGACGGACGGACTTTGAATTAGTATCAAACGATGGGACACTTCCGTACGCATTGGTACTCTCCGGTAGGTACCACCCACTGTTAACAGATCGATACTGGTATGATATCTAGCTGCTTGAAGTTTACCTTGAATTATATGGAACTACCGTTCTTTAACAGGTGACCTGTTACAGGGAGTGACCAATATCACCGGTGCTTGGCTTTCGGGTTTCCGGTTCTTTGTATTGTGGTTTCGTTCGAATAAATGTTTTTAACAGTCCCTAAAGTATTTGCCGGTGGCTGGGCACTAGTTGCATTATTGCTTTCCAATTTATACGTAGTATTAGGAAAGCTTTGTGATGGTCGAAATTTTCGACTCCGAGATTTCAACGGAATTACACGTTTTGAGGTATCAGGAACCCAAAAAAGTGGTTTTTACGAAATGTCTGTCTGTCTGTCTGTCGCTCTGTCGCTCTGTCTGTCTGTTCATCGATTTCCGGGCCAATTACTCGGTCGATTATGATGGCATGTATGCTCACAAAAATCATACCTCGGGACCATTTTTTTTTTTTTGGACTAACTCAATTTGGGGGGGTTTTATTCTCAAAAAACTCTAAAAAAAAAATTATTTCTCCAAAACGGCTCCAACGATTTCTCTTAAATTCACATATATTGTAGTCGTTATTAATGTTAACAAAATGCGTGGGGTCGCTTGCCCCTTGATAGTTTGCTTCTGGGGATAAAAAAATAAAAATAACTAAATTTTTATGAAAAATGACTAAAAACTAATTTTTCTGCGAAATCTTTCTATCGATGATTTCTACCTTCAGGCATGTTTTAGGTGTCAAAGTGAGTAGGAAGAACTTTCCCAAAAAACTATTTGGTTTTTGGGCAAAAAAGGTTTTTTTTTTTAAAAAAAAAAAGATAGAAAATTCACGCTCAAGTGCATTGCGTGCTCTGCCATTATTGCTGTGTGGTAATGTGTTGGTCTGACCTATCTATAATTTACCTCACCTTCAGTGATGTTAGATGGACAACCCCCCCCCCCGAGATATCGGAAATTTAACTATAGGAAAATTATTTACCATGGAATTACTCATTTTCTCTGTCTACTAATTTCGATAAATTGGAAAGCATGTTCGAGTAAACTCGGACCGGTTCTTTTTTTTCAGCTAAAGGATAGCTTACTGCCGGTAACTCCTGCCACCCCTCCTCCGAAGAACCTAAATCACGGCACGGCACATAAAGAGCAAATTTGAGAACCCCCCCCCCCCCTATGCGATTTCTCTTCAGAGATATACTATATATTATATCATTGGTCATGATTTTGGGGTGGACTGATAGTAATAGTGGTGGGCGATATCAACGATCACCTTCCTCTTAACATTAAAAATATATAAAAAAATTAACATAAAATATTAAATGATCACACCAGTTAAACATGCAGCGATTTATCGTGATATTTTTCGAATTTTCGACCATTTTGTACTGACAAGAGACCCACTGCAAGGCGTCAGCGTCCAACCGGGCAACCGGAGCGAGTTCAGCAAATGGGTTCGGGCGACCCCCCCCCCCCCACGCTGCGCACGCGGCACTAAGGGGAAAGATGAAAACCCAATGACAGGGCCCTATCGCGACTGCAATAGCAATCATATACTAATTGCTGCAATAACAGTTCTTTCCGTGATCGTGTTAAGGTACCTTGAAAGTGCCCCTCATGACCAAATTGAACCGTTTTCTTCCGGCAATAAAACCAAAAGGTCAATTATCCATCGTTTTAAGTAAACATGTAGGCCTACAACTTTTTACGTGTTTGACAATTGTTAACAACAAATACAATGTCAATTTACTGTTCTATATATTTTAGTTATGTAAATGTGTGTACAGGAAGTGCTTATGGCACGCGCGTGCATTTAACCCTGGTTTACGGTCGAGGGGGTGGTACATGACTCTTTTAATGCATGTCGCGACCTTGCAATATATAAGTTAAGAACGTCTAAAATATAGACTTTATTAATTTACTATTTATACATATGTATGTATATTATGGCTTTCCTATTTTTACGATAGTATAAGGAAAGCTTTGCGATGGTCGAAATTTTCATTTGCAGATTTGCATTTTATTAAGAAAGAAAGAAAGAAAATTGTCTTTATTTTCCATAAAGGCGAATCTTGAGCCTTTCAATTTACATTAACCCATTGGACTTTATTAAACTACTGTTAACTAATAAATTAATATTAATTTATTTTATTTTTATTTTTTGTTGTTTCAACTTTGGGGCTGGAAAGTCAAAATAACCGAAATTAAACCCGTGGACAATTATTTACCATGGGTTTAATCATATAATTATTATCTTTTGCGGTGCCTAAAGTAATTGTTAAATATGAAGCATGTACGGGTTCAGTCGTACCAGTTCTTTATTCTTGTGCTAATTTAAAAAAAAATCACCCTTGCATTTTTCATAATATTTATCTAAAATTCGTAACTTAAACGCATACTGCATGCACTGTAACAAAAAAGGCGTTATATTTGCATGATACAGAGATCAAGAAATTACAGTTCTATGATGTTCCTTATTTAGCTTCATTTAATTAAGTTACAATGTCAAAAACTAGGTTATTGATTAAAACACAGGAAATGCCAGGGGGTTTTTTTTACGTCACGTCACTTTAGAATAAGTTCTTTTTATGCATTGTTAGAATAAGATTGTTTACGTTAAGCGTATGTGTTTTGTAAATTGTATTGTTTTTGGATGTGGGTTAGGCAGAAAAAGACTTTCTAGTCTTAAGTCTCGCCCCGTAAATATAAGACGTTTATTATTATTATTATTATTATTAGCATTGCTGGTATTTATTATAATGATGAATGTGCATTGAATATAGAAAAAAAAACAATTTAAACACAATAACTGTAAGGCCCCACTAGTGGACCTATGTCAATTTTCCCTGCCCTAAAACTAAATATAAATAAATAAAAAATGCAATTAGACATACAAACTATTAAGCTGAAAAAATAAATAAATATTGACTTTTTCATTCTATTACTAAGCCAACCTAGCGGAGTTAGAGCTATAAAGCCCTCTCTTACACTCAACTAGGAAGACTCCCGGTTTTTAAAATTTCTATTGTATTGTGTATTTATGTTACAATACACGTTTTGATTGATTGATTGCTAGAGAACTGGGCTATTAAACGGAAGGTGAAGGTTCGAGACTGGATATATGAGTAGAAATATTCCACCTGATGTGGGCCCACCCAGCCATGATGGGTATACCTGCAACAGTTGTGGAAAACGCAACTATCGGACGTGTTTCTGACCACATCCTCCCAAGTAGAGCTGTAGTCAAGAGAAAATTCTCTACTCTACCAGTCCTTAAAATAAAATATATAAATATTGACTTTTTTGTTCTATTACTAAGCCAACCTAGCGGAGTTAGGGCTATGAAGCCCTCTCTTACACTCAACTAGGAAAACTCGGGACCGCCTGCTTTACATGCCCTCCGAAGCATGGCCGGAAAGTGTGGAAAGCGTGGGACTCGAACCAACATCCTTTCGGGTGAAAGTTGGAGTCTGTACCACTACGCTACATGTCCCTCATTTTGCTGTTGTGCCAGTTGGATTTTAATTGCCAGCCACCTTCTCGACGAGCTGTCATGCTTAGTGTATGTAGGTATAGTCCACGCAAAATGAAAATAAAGTATCAACATGGAATGTTTTGATCCTGTGCAACGCTGTAAAAATATTCCTAGCACCATTTTGTGTTACCTTGTTGCATTGGAACAAGCAAGGCATAACAAAAATTGTGCAAAGAATATTTTTACAATGTTGCACAGGATCAAAACATTCCATGTCCATACTTTTCTCATTTAGCATGGACTATACTAGAGTTCTATGTAGGAACCTAGTAGGGATGGAACATTCGCGTGCGTCAAAAATATTTTAAAAATTCCTGGGGCCCACGGGTACGTTTTTTCAATGGCGATGGTCATACTAGGCGTGACGAGATATCAGAGATTCAAAAATATATTTTTTTGGCGGGAAGCGAATGTCCTATCTCTTTTACATAGACTTTAGCAGGTACCATTCATAACTACAGTTCTTTGCCCTGTTAGATTATATACATAACATTATTATTTTCTCAACGGTGGTTGGCTCTGGTAACTACAGCCTGCATCTGCGGTGTCACTTTAGGTTCGTGCTCGTGGTACCACACCAATTTGCGGCCATTTCCTAAAAACCTGGGCTCCCTCGTGCGGCACTGCGTTTAACTTACATGGCTTCCTCTTTACTAATGATTAGACTTAGAGTTCTTTATTCTATATTCGGAGGGCATGTAAAGCAGACGGTCCCGGGCCTTCCTAGTTGAGTGTAAGAGAAGGCTTTATAGCCCTAACTCTGTTTTAGGTTGGCTTAGTAATGGAATAAATAAAGTCAAGATTTATTTATTTATTTATTTATTTATTTATTTATTTATCTATATGCTCTCTTCCCACCACAGAAATATATTTACTTTTTACTCGCTTTTATTATTAATATTGGGGGTTCTCTTCTACTCCTTGCGTTTCTGTGCTTCGGCTGCAGCTGCTCCTACAATCCTGAGGTCTTGGCGGACTTTTGCTTTTACTGTTCATCTCAGTTCTCGTCTTCTTTTTCCTCAGCTCCCCACCAGAAATATATTTTTCATAATTTCTGAGGTCACCCGCCACGTCTCCTATGACCAGCTACCTATTTTAAAAGAAATTCTCTTTCATCTTCTTCTTCTTCTTCTTCATCATCATCATCTTCTTCTTCATCATCTTCTTCTTCTTCTTCATCTTCTTCTTCCTCAGCCAACGTCCGTCCTTGGCTGGTAGACCATATTTGACGCTGTGCCGCAGAGAAAAGCTGTGTTGTGCTGGTAGAGTAGCCCTTTGGGGCGAAAGGTCGCCTAATATAAATACGGTTTTCATTTCATTCCATCAGCTGTGTTCATGCTCATAGGAAATAACAGCAACAACAGCTGCAAAAGCTATATTGTTCCTCAAGACCTGATTATCATTACTTATTCGGCGTTGAAGATTATTGTCATTATATACGGTGAAGTCCAATTTGCAGACACTAGTCATATATTTCGCAAGGTAACGTGCTATGCAAAGCCAATTTTCAATGATGACAGTCAGTTCTATTGTACACGGTCATATGCAAGTGATTTACTGCCTTACTTTCTGTCTGTATATGTCTCGTCTGCAACACTCCTAGTTGCTTTCCTATATTTGATGAGCATGAGTGCAAATTTGTGACAAAAAAAAAATATTTGAGTTGGTGGTATCACTGGAAGCGTCGCATTGACTTCTGCATGAAATGTAATATTAAGTCTAATGTGGTTCCGATATTATCAAAGAATATTAATTAAATTATTACATCCCATAATGGAGAAGCATTTCGATTTTATGTGTTTTTTGTCCCTCCTGCATTTACCGTTTCAAATGACAAGTCCCAATTTACACTTTACTTTTTATATTTCTACCTATCCATTAGAATATCCTCCACATTGTCCTTATTATGTGCAATACTTACTTCCATGCTGGTAGGCTATATTTTACTCACAACATATAGGTACGAATTTAGCTCAATTAGTTAGGCCCAGATCTTCCCTAGCCAATTTGGAATATACGTGTACACGCTGTAAGCTAGTGTAATTAGATACATCATCATGGCCATTATCGCCATCATTATCAGGATCAAGAGGGTGTCACCAGCCCGGAGGAACTAATGACTCTCACACCCATTTCCGTTGCATCCTGCCTCCAGGTTTCTTGCTATAGATCCTCGTCCAGGAGGTCTGATTCCGCTTAGTGTGGCTCGCGAAACAGATCGTGTTGCCGTTCTGGTGATATCAGCTCAATGATCATCATCATGGTCATTATCACCATCGTTATAAGCTTCAAGACTGTGTCACCAGCCCGGAGGAACTTACGACTCTCACACCCATTTCCGTCGCATCCTGCCTCCAGGTTTCTTGCTATAGATCCTCGTACAGGAGGTCTGATTCCGCTTAGTGTGGCTCGCGAAACAGCTCGTGTTGCTGTTCTGGTGATATCAGCTCAGTGATCATCATCATGGTCATTATCACCATCATTATCAGCATCCAGACGTAGTCACCAGCCCGGAGGAACTTACGACCCTCACACCCATTTCCGTCTCATCCTGCCTCCAGGTTTCTTGCTATAGATCCTCGTCCAGGAGGTCTGATTCCGCTTAGTGTGGCTCGCGAAACAGATCGTGTTACCGTTCTGGTGATATCAGCTCAGTGATCATCATCATGGTCATTATCACCATCATTATCAGCATCAAGACGTAGTCACCAGCCCGGAGGAACTAACGACTCTCACACCCATTTCAGACGCATCCTGCCTCAAGGATTCTTGCCATATGGATGCTCGTCCAGGAAGCCTGATTCCGCTTAGTGCGTAGCTCACCAAACAGCCCGTACTATATTCTGTTGACATTCATCAGCTTAATGTTGACTGAAACATGATTACATTATTTACATTGCATAAAATAAAACTTATTATTTGTTGCAGGTAATTCAGACAATGAGCTGCGAGACACCCAAATTCTAATCCACACCAGCTGCTTATTCTGCGCAGCAACTAAAATGGCGGCTCCTTACTCGATTATCCCAGAAATTCTCAAAAACGCAACCGGAACTGGTCGAGAACATAATGACGATGAAGCTGACGATGAAAATTCCATTCTCATCGCTAAAATCGTCTCTATTTTAGTTCTTGGCATCGTTTCATTCCTCGTTGGAATCGTCCCTGTGCAGCTTAACAGATGGTTCAGTTGGAACTTAGAGAAAGCCGGCAATGGCAGAAGTTTAACGCTATCCCTGCTACTTTGTTTCGGAGGGGGTGTCCTAATGTTCACAACATTTATCCACCTTCAACCCGAAATCCGAGAAGAATTCGATAAACTCCACGACGAAGGCAAACTGCCAGAGTATGCCCACGACATTCAAATCTCAGAACTAGTGTTTTGTTTGGGATTTTTCTTCGTATATTTCATAGAAGAACTCGTCCACTCGTGTTTGGATAAGAAACAGGAGCATTGCGACGATGAAGCTATCCTTCATAGAACACTAAGCCTTCGAAAATGCTCACGGGCTAATTTGGAGAATACTCCTACATTTATCCCAAGAGTATCACTAAGCCATAGTGATTGTGCTTCGAAGTCAATTTCGACGCAAATCCTTCTTGACACTGCCAGCAACAATTCAACGATTACTGAGAACAACCCTGATTTGGATTATCTCCCGAAAATGATCGAACCTGAAATTATTCTCAACCACACGAAGAGACAAGATGATCCCCACAAAGGTTTCCACCACCAGCACTCTCACACTTCCTTCGAAGACGATCCCACTGATGAATCAGGAAGCCTTGCCAAATCAATCCGAGCATTCTGCACAATTCTGGCGTTGAGTTTTCATGCAATTTTTGAAGGATTAGCAGTTGGCCTCGAACGTAAAGAGTCTTCCAATGTTTGGTACTTGGCTGGCGCGATAGCAGCGCACAAGTTTGTGATATCGTTTTGTGTTGGGATCGAGCTTCTCAGTTCGAAAACAAGGATGTTGTTGATGGTTTTGTATTTGGGCACATTTGCCATTGTGACACCAATCGGGATTGGTATTGGCATTGCACTGTCTCACGGTGACGAGTCGAGTGCTTCTGATATTACAACTACTGTTCTTCAGGGGATGGCTGCTGGTACCATCCTCTACGTTGTCTTCTTTGAAGTGCTTTCAAGGGAACGCGCCAATTCTCAGTCAGGCGTTCTTCAACTCATTGCAATTATTGTTGGATTTGGCGTCATGTTTGGACTCCAGTTAGCGAGTAAGTGGCTTTGCTGTAGTATGGTGGAGGGTAGTTCTAATGTAGTGGTAGTTCAGCTGGAGTCAAATAAGATGGTGAAATCAGTTAAATTTTGACATCCGCTTTTATATCTTGGAACAATTTGTAGACAGCACAGATTTGCAGTGAATCAGTGATCCTCCCGGTATCTTACAGCCCTCTTTAATCCCATAAAAGTGATAAACAGCGACAATCTATTATTAGTGGAAAGTACGCCTTTCTGGGGTTTAGCACAGTTAGAACATTACTGTTTCCAACCTTTTGTTTTCCGTAACAATGTAACACTGACAGTGTCATTAGTAAGAATGATCAGCACTTTCGCTCAATGGCCTGTCTATATTTCGTAACACTAATGGTGAAAATATCTGTTCTGTACCATTATCTTGGAGTTTATGGAAAATAAACGTTGCACTTACCTTAATGGGCCAAGGCCAAAAATAACTAAACAGATATTATTACCGCGGTCTTTCACCAACACGGTTCATTTTGCCTCATCCCATTCGCGCAGTTTCACGGTGATTTCACGGATATTGCCCTAAGCAGGTACCAAAATACTATTACTGTTACCGCTGGTTACTAGGCAGTTATAGTTCGTATAGACATTTCTCCAGTTGAGAATGAATATGAATATTTATATATATTTTTTTAATTACGCCATAGCATTAGCTTCCGCCATCTGCTTTCTTGCAGCCCAATACAATAATTATGATCTGTTGAACCTCTGCTATTGATGGGCACATCCAAGGCCGGGGGGGGGGGGTTTTGGGAGGATGAATAAAAACTACTAAGTACCTTATATACAATGAAGTTTCTGGAACTCCCCTCCCCGAAAGAAAATCCTAGATACGGCCTTGGGCACCTTTTCTGTCCATCTCTTCGCGGGTGTCGCACAGATGGCACGGCTATGAATATGAATATATCTAGCCTAGCAATGTTGTGTACGGTTTTTGGGAAAATGTAAGACAAAATTCTGGCCTATTAATTGGGCAAGCTGGGTTAATTATGGGTTATTACCCAGTGATACAAGTCTCTTTAAGTACTTAGTACTGGCGTAGACTTTGAAAACTGCACAAGAAAAACTGTAATATACTATTTACTTACTTTTACTTACTAATAATTTTTTTAACCACAACCAAGAGCTGTATTATCTTTAGCTCTCCTTGGTATTGATGAACATCAGAATATGCATGTTCGTACCACCTACAGTAGCTATGGAATCTACAATAGCAGGCTATAGTATCCATTGTGAATTAAGGAAACATTAAATTTTTTACAACAATTAAGCAATTCAACTGTATGTGTAAATTCTACATCCTGAACCCTTTCCTGGGTCGCAGTGACGGATGTAAGCGTCCACAACCTTTTTGGTATGTGGATCACTGGGTTATTCTATAATTTTCCGCGGACTACCATGGCTGTGACAGGAAAATCGTTAAATTCTAGGACCGACATCTAGTAGTTTATGACTACATTATATTCGATTAAATGTTTTGGACTGGTATCGGCCGGCTGGACTAGAAATAAATGTCTCAAAAACTAAGTATCTAGTAATGTCAGCGTTAGAAAGGAGACGGAGAAGTGACAACCTGACTGTACAAGGAATGGCTTTCGAGAATGTTAAGAGCTTCATCTATCTTGGTGCAGAAGTAAACAATCACAACAAAACTAGCGCAGAGATAGACAGAAGAATAACAGCAGCCAATAGAGCATATTTTGCCAACCTAAAATTGCTCAAGTCAAGACTTATCTCTAGAGCCACAAAACTACGAATATACAAAACCCTTATAAGACCAGTTGCAACATACGGATCGGAAACCTGGAATCTCACTGTAAACGATGCCAACAAACTACGTGTACTCGAAAGAAAGATAATAAGGAGGATATATGGACCCCTTTACGAGTACGGAGAATGGCGTATAAGAAACAACGCTGAAATCGACGCCGCTCTCAACGGAGAAGACATAGTAAGGTTCATTAAAGCACAACGATTAAAGTGGCTGGGACACGTTGTAAGGATGTCTGAAGAACGCATGCCACGAAAAATGTACAAAGCAAGCATGACGGGAAGACGACTGCCAGGACGGCCAAGAAACCGCTGGAAGGACGAGTTAGAGAATGACCTTCGCGAGTTGGGAGTCTCCAGATGGTGGAGCGTTGTGCAAAACCGAGAAGAATGGAGGAGTGTTGTCGAGCAGGCCAAAGCCCACCAAGGGCTGTAGAGCCGGAAGAAGAAGAAGAAGATCGGCCGGATTTTACAGTTTAGTACCAAGGATTACTGTATTTTCGTTAAAATTTCCAATAACTCAGCTGTTTTATTTTCTTATTTCTTACTTTCGCTCGTGGACCACCTGACATGGCCATGCCCAGGGAGGTGGTCCATGGGGTCCGGCCCCCCCCCCCTCGAAATAAATGTTTGTATGTAAAACTGTATGGTTTGAAGAATTTATCCATTAATTCATTAATAAATTATGTTTAAAAAAACAAATTTTGACCCCCCAAATCAAAATCTGGGCACGGCCTTGCCACCTGATATACGTCTGTGGACTACCGGTGGTCCATACAGGTTTGGAACCCCTGTTGTAGTCGATCAGTTACTTCTCTGCCAACTACGAAATCCAGGGCTCCAGGGACGAACGAGACCGCCAATATATCCCCACGAAATAGCCTAATAACGCAAGTATAGCCAACGAACCCATTCAAATTGACCCCCCACCGACAGTACACTTAAATACTTCATGCATTGTCTAGATTGGTTATGGTAATAACCGGACCAGAAATGTTCTATCTGAAGAGGTGAAAGGTACCTAATAAAAATAGCCTTGACTGCCGTATAAGGTCATTATTGTTCGATAGGAATTTAAGGATTTTCCTCTCTATGAGAATGCCATGAACGGTGAGATACTGCACATGAATTATCAGTATTTGCCATTCTCTTTGTGTAAAATGTCAAAACGTGTTGAGAGATGAGTACATCCGATAATACTGGCCTACTTAGTTATAAAGCGCATCTTCTTATCATCTAAAGCTCCGTTCTGACTTTGCCATATGGCAAAGCAAAGTGGCTTAATGAGCTTGTGCAGTGTGAATATGTTTTCGCCATGAAAAACACGTCCACACAAACTGAAATATATGGCAAAGCCAAGTGGGTTATTGAGCTTGTGCAGTGTGAACATGTTTTCGCCATGAAAAACACATCCACACAAACTGAAATATATGGCAAAGCCAAGTGGCTTATTGAGCTTGTGCAGTGTGAACATGTTTTCGCCATGAAAAACACATCCACACAAACTGAAATATATGGCAAAGCCAAGTGGGTTATTGAGCTTGTGCAGTGTTGAACATGTTTTCGCCATGAAAAACACGTCCACACAAACTGAGATTAGAGGATTTATAAAAAACTGACGGGATTCAAACCGACGATCTGCAGAAACAATTAAATTACTCGTGACTTCGTGGTATTTCATTTTAATAACCAAACAACAACATAGCGTTTTATCAAAACTGGTTATAACAACTATTTATAATTAGATTTATTAAAAAAAAATCCTTCTAGCTACCTTTTGTACTAACACTAGTCGGTTTTGTAGACAAAGTTAATTTTTTTTAAACGATTATTTGGGTTTTACTACTTTTAGTTATAGTAAGTTGTAATAACAAGTTTTCATAAAACACTAAGTTTTTGTTTGGTTATCCACGATCTACGCTTACATATTTACCACCGGACCACAAACCTGACAAATAGGCTACGGTGCCTGCTAAATCCTCTATTTATGCTGTATGCTCTTATTGACATGATTCGAATTGCTAGACAGGTTAGCACAGCTACAGAACTATCTAACCGAACAGGTCTGTGAGCTCACTTTATTGCATAAAGCTTTTGCCTTTATTCAATGAAAGTTATTGCAGTATTATTTATATATTGTGTGGTATACATAACAATGCCATTAAACTAACTTAGGTTAATGAGATAACCTCCTCTTCATAAATGAAATTAGCGGATTTATAATACGTTGACATCCACAATACACAAAAAACCATGTGGCATAGTTTTTTTTCCAAAGCCTGCTTTCAGCATTTCTGTTTTAAGCAACCCTGTCAACCTTGCGGGGGGAGTGAGTATGTTTATTAACTTGAGGCCCCTAAGGGCAGACTCTTTCACCTCGGGGAGAAGGGGAGTTGACAGACGGGGTGGACCTGATTAAAGTGGATTCCGAACCACTTGGGGAACACAGTAAAGCCATACGATTAATTCGGAGGTGACGAGGCCTCGACACGCACTCAGACTGACTGGTATAGTCTCAGCGCGTTATCATGTCCCACCATGTTCCCCTGACAACGCTGTGCACTCTGCCAAGTTTGTCGCAGCTTGGAACAGCCTCTGTTCTAATGAAATCAACATGGTATGGCAGTTAGCTACATTGCATTGTCAGGACAGAGCTTAAGACCCTATGCTCATCCCTAGTTATATGCGCGTTAAGTCAAGTTAAGCTAACACTCATGGCAAAGGCTCATCCAGCAGAATATTTAGGGGGGGGGGGTCACAAGTTGTTTGTGTAGGTGTGCACCCTTATAGCCCTTCCCTCCCGAGAAATCGATTTTGTAAAAAATATTTTTTACTACCTTATGGATTTACTAGCTCATTTAGGGGGGGGGGGGTCATGACCCCCGTGACCTCCCCCGTGGATCCGCCATTGACTCATGGAACCCTATAACCAACCTAACTAGCTTACTTACCTTTTGCCGCCAGACGTAACTCATTCTTTCGCACTCAGTATATAATGTTATGACTTATGACATGACATAAACATTAAACAGAGCATTATGCGGTCTTTCCTGTAGCTCCGACCCACCTTGTAATGCTTAGCAATGCATTGCATATGGAATCCGCTATAGAAGTGCCAGGCGCATAATTATCCTATGGATGCAACTTATTATATAGGGTATTGAGTCGTAACAGGCGTAGCCTAGTTGGACTGTGAACAGAAAGGTCGAAATTCGAGACACGACAGAGGAGGAATATTTTCAGCAAATATTGTATTTTTTTGTGTGTAGACCAGAATGTCAATGGTGGATCCACGGGGGAGGTCACGGAGGTCATGCCCCCCCCCCCCTAAATGAGTAAAGTCATAAGATATTAAAACTATAATTTACAAAAACGATTTCTCGGGAGGGTGGAGGGAATAGGCTAGTCAAACCGACACACACGACTTGTGACCCCCCCCCCCCCTAAATTTTTCACTGGATCCACCCTTGTGGGGTTTCTTATAGTATCGTAAATATCTTAAACACCAATGCTATAAAATAGACCTCAGAGATCAATCAGGAATAACACAAAGGAAAATACTCTTTGCCCTTCGATTCGGCAAAATTTTTGACAACCTTAAAAAAGTAAGTACTTTCTTTTAAATTCATTAAAACCATTACAGCATCTACTCTAGCCAACTATCTAGTTTCTCACAAGGATTTCACAACAGCAGTTTCACTGTTTCAT